>RCAB01000197.1:0-106837 GCA_003640385.1 Setaria digitata
GTTTTGGAAGACTAACTTCAATGACAGCTCTGATGATCAGTCACTCTTCGAGATTTTTCGCTCAGCTTGAAATGTCCGTCACTTGCTCATATTTTTTGTAAATTTAAGTACGAATTTTTCTTTTTTTAAGAAAACAAATTCTGTTTTTCCTTTTTTTTTTGTGTATATCTGTAGTGTTAAGTTAGCGTTTAAATATAAAAAAAAAAAAGTAAAAATTGTATAAACGATATATGAACAATGAAAAAGGACGACAAGTTAAAAATTGATAATAATGAATACATTTATGTTTGTAATCACTATGCAAACAAAATATAACGCTCAATAAAATCATGAATTATTTGAACTTTGCTCAACGTTTCAACATTTTTATTATTTGCTTATTGAATAGCGAAGTTGCAAACGTCTTTTAGTCGTACCAAAAATATTTTGCGAAGCGATTGCTTCTTTCAAAATTTTTATTTTTTATTTTTACATTTACATTAGAAATGGAAATAAAACGGTTGCAGAGAAACCGGAAAGTGATTGGAACACAACGGCATTTAGTTAATACCTTTTCTCGTCCACTGTTCTGTCCTCCGTTCCTGTCATACCCATCCAACACATTTATAATCTTCGATTGCAACTGTATAACCATTAGTTTCTTTTAATACACAAAATATGGGAAGATTATATTTTCTGATGTGTATTAATCTCCAACGATGAGTTCAAATTATTAGTATTTCTTATTATTATAATAATAATAAGTATTATTGTTATTGTTAGTACCATTAATAATTTTCACATATTCTAGCAAATTTATATTTCAAAACTCAGTTTTGTATATATAATTTTTTATTAATATTTTTTTCGTTTTAGCTGCAAGGAAAAAAAAAAAGTGAAATCCATAAAATGAACGATGAAATACGTAAACAATTCGATTTCCCAAAAGTATGCATATATTTATGAATTTAAATTATTCAATAAACTTTTTTCTTAATCGCTTTAAATTTTTACATCAGAACTTTTCTTTCCTCTTTCTTCTAACTTTTCAAATTTTGAGTCTTGTATTCCTCTAAAAAGCTAAAAGAAATTTCTTTTCTATTTCCAGGTAGAATTACATTTACATTTAGATGGAGCTATACGGCATCAAACTTTACTGGATCTTTCAATGTAAATTTTGATTACTTTTTGCACATTCTTATGAGAATTCATTTGATATTCACTTTTAATTTTCTTTTTCGGTTGATTCATATTGAATAATTTGTTACTTACAGTGTATACTAATTTATCGCTCATTATCATCAATTATCGATTATCATTATTATCACCAACTATCAAAATCAAAAAAATTTTTTCGACATTGAAATTGTGCAAATCAAATCAATCTCATTACAATCTTTACAAAAAAAAGCCAAAAAAAAAGCAAGATCATCAAAATTTTGAAAAGCATCTGACAGAAAAATAGCCGAAAAGGGTTAAATAACTTTAAACTCACAACACGATATGATAAGCATTTCCGTGTGGTTAATTTTAATTTTTCAGTGTGCTACTGAAACTTTCGGCAAATTTTCCCTCCTTACCTTCATATAACATAAAGTATCTGAATCCGGTTGAATTGATTTTTAATTTATTGTATTTTTAGTGATTAACACTAGTTGAATATCGAAAAAAATGATAATGATAATTATTACCATTATTATTTAACGTTTTTGCAGTGAAAAAAAGATCGATTTGAATGGTGCTAAGACGGTAGATGAAGTACGAGATCTTGTCGTCACCTATGAACCATCTAATTTATCCAAAATGCTTGAACCATTTGATTTATTCCTTCCACTTCTTGCGTTTGTCGCAATTTTTTTTCCTTTTCTTTGTACATTGTAAAAAAAAATCCTTAAATAGAATTGATCTTTTATACGAATTTTGTAACATAAAATTTCGATAATTCATTATTTTCTAATGATATAATCAAATTTTCACAGGTTTTTTTGCTCCCATCCCCCCTCCTCACCCATCTCCTTTCTCTCACGTGACATAAAAATTAAGCTATTTGATAATATTTGTATGTTAATTCAAATTGTATCGTTGAAACTTGAAAAATTAAAGAGGTGATAAGGATGCAATTGAACGAATTGCATATGAATTATGCGAAGATGAGGCACGAAATGGTGTCGTATATTTTGAAGCACGTTATTCGCCACATCTATTATGTAATACGGTGAAAAATACGGCTGCAAATTCGAAATATGGATTGTATATCAAAAAAGGACAAGTAAGATAATTCATTTATCAGATTTTGTTAATAGGAAATGACAGTGATTTTCTTTCAATTCTATTTCAAGTTACAATTAAAAACATGTTAAGTTTTCGTGCTAATTAGAAAGTTAGCAGCCAATTTAGCGACTAAGTTAAATAAAACTTTTTAAATTCTCATTATTCTATTCAATACTAGTAGTGGTTATGTATTTATTTCAAGATATGACTGAATTATCATTTAATTGAATCATTCATTACTAGATGATGATGAATTGCATAGGGTGAGTGGATGAGATTGGTAGTTCCGATAACTTGAAATTTCATCTATTGGTACTAAATTTTTAGCTAGAACCACAAGGTGTTATTGAAGCGGTAAGCCGTGGCTTCATCCGTGGTGAAAAAGAATTTGGTGTAAGAGCACGGTCAATTTTATGTTGCATTCATGGATTTCATGACTGGAATGATGAAGTACTCGAGCTTGGTTTGTCTCTCACCTTTATTTGGCAATTTATTTGGAAATTCCCCTTGTTACTTCTGAATTCTTTACCAATTTAGCAACAAAACTATCAAATAAAGGAGTGGTTGGCATCGATATAGCGGGATGTTCGCTGGGAGCTGATGAACAATATCCTCCAAGTGTAAAAGATCTGTTCCAAGTTTGTTCCTTTTTTACTCATTTCATTTTATTTTTATTTTTTATTCAACATAATCACAGAAGCTGTTGCGGAAGTTTTAAATTAATTTCACAACTTTAAGAAAGTTAAATTCTAATGAAGTATCGTTTCTTGCAACTATTTTTCTAAACAAATTTGGAAAGTTATCTTTGTCACTTAGCTCATGATTTCAATTTAACTTGTGATAGTATGTACTGATACTTAAATCTAATGTTTTTTAATTCAGGAAGCAGCTAGAAGAGGTATCCACAGGACGGTACATGCTGGTGAAAGTGGTGATGCAAAGGAAGTTGTCAATGTAGGTTGAAAAAAGTATAACTTTTAATTAGATAAATCGGTGATTTGTCTTTAAAGCAGCAGGTGAAGACTGATGTCGTGATAATAAATAAGCATGAAATGATAAGGTACAGAGGCATAACACCTGATTTTAAAAGATAATTTAAGGATAAAATTATAAGCATTAATACTCTTTTATTTACAGTATGGCAAAGGGATAACATTGAAAATCCAAAATTTTATGAAAAATTTATTTTAAATTTTTAAATCAGGCAATTGAACAAATGCGTGCGGAACGAATTGGTCATGGTTATAGACTACTTCGTGATGAATCTGCATATAAAAAATATGCAATTGAAAAGCGAACACATTTCGAAGCATGTATTCGATCATCCGTTATGACGGGTTCCGTACCGTTGGTATGGAATCAACATCCGGTTAAACGGCCAGTTTTTCTAAGATAATTTTTAACTTCGAACAACATTTCAACACAATACTTTTATCACAAAGCAAAAAAAAAATCTCCCCTTCCAATTTAATCGGATTCAATTACATTTCCGACAAATTCACCAAGCAAATTAATGTTAAAAGTCAAATGAAGCAAAAGAATTGTTCAAAAGGAAAAAAATTTTGCAAAAATTTCATTCACTTTGCAGATTTGCAACTGATGGCATAAACTTTTCATTGAGCACAGATGATCCAACATGTTTTGATAATAGTCTATTAAGCGAATATCAACTTGCTTATCAAGAAATAGGTCTCACGAAAACGCAACTTTGGCAATGTGTAAGTTATAACTTTCCCAAATTCTTTCAAATAAAGAAAAAGGAAAAAATGATTTAATCAGAAAACAGTAAATATGACATAATGGATTGTTTTCTTAGTAACTTTATTAACTAAGATTTTCAGCAGTGACATTAGCTATACAAGCTTTCATACAGAATCATGTAGAGATCAATCTACCCTAAGCAACATGATCCGTTTCGTCTTTTTTTTTTTTTTTTAAACAAGATTTTTAAATGACGAAAAAAATCAAAATATGGGAAAGGATAGAATCCTGATTGGCAACACTGATTAATCATCTGATTCATTAATGACACATTTGCTTGCAGAACTTGAACGCAGCCCGATCATGCTTTGCAGAAGAACCATTAAAAAGTGAAATTATTGGAATAGTGGAAGCAGCTAAAGTATAACAAAAGGGAAGCGCTCAAGTTATCAATTCAATCCATAAACTTCCAAATACATATTTTATAAAGCGAAATCACTTATTTTGTTATGAATCTAAATATCATATTTTTGGCAGTGCTAAAAAAAAAAAAAAAACTATGAAAATGATAGTAATAATGCCACAACAGTCTAGAACGATGGAAAAAAACTAAACGTCAGAACATTACAATATCAAATAAAAAGCAGATCTAATGACTCAATTTTTTCTTATCACGCATCAGTATAATTGCCACTTCACAATAATAAATTTCATAATTTGCTCACCTTGAAAACTAGACAACACCGCATTTCGTAAGCTCTAAGATCTACTGCAAGAAACAACCAAGAAATTTATAAACCAAATTCCGTTAAAAAAAAAAAAAAAACAGTTATAAATAAAGTATAAACAAATCCACACAAGAATATTAATCAGTGCCAGTCAAGCGTAGCAGTTTCATAAAAATCTCGACACAGTAAGCGTCACATGTCAAATTGCAACCGATTCCGAAGTTGCAGTGCGATAAAAACGTCACATGCAACTTTTGAAATGTCGGGAATTCGCTAAATTTGGTTCAAATATGACATTTTTATCGTTGCAATTTGACGTATTGCAATTTCTAAAAAAAATTCTCTATCATTGAAATAGCAAAGTAGCATAATGTAAGTGCAATGAGTGTGTAAAAGTGACAGTGATATTTTCGCTCATATATATCGTAAAGTAAATTTTACTAGCGGATTCTATCGCAATATTTTTTCTTTGCTTACCGTTTGATGATTCTGTTTGGAAAGATTCTTTTATTAATTTCGTTGCAGAGCCTTTTTTTTCTTTCTAAACAAAGTTTGGTTTTATCCATGATTCGTATCACAATGATCGGGAACGCCATCCATGATTTGTTGTGAAATCTAAAAAGCCATTCAATACGAAAATAAGTGTCCAGTTAATTAGTGATAATTTTTTAACACCCAATGATATTTTTTATATTCGAAATCATATATCACTGCCAGCTGTAAATTTTTAAGTGGACTTAATAGTTATTCTTGCTGAAAAGTGATGAAATTTATGCTTTTTTAGTAGCCGAGTCTCTAAATTTCAATTTTGAAACTCAATAAAATTAGTCCCACATATGATACAAGCATAGCTGATACACAGTTTAAAAAAATGTAGGATAAAATGATTTTATAGAAAAGACAAATTTTTAATAAAAGGGATTAATGAGCAATTTGGTAAACTGCGCACAAATTATCGAAAATACATGCATTCAGCAGGCATTGCAACTTTCGTTAGATTATTTGAAGTAACTCTTAAAGTTAATTTGCAAGTGTCAATGCTACTTTGCAATTCGCCGAAATCGTCGCATTGAAATGGATGCCATAAAAAAAATGTGTTTTTGTCAATTTTTTTTTTTTTTTTTTTCATTCTTTCGACTAAGAACACTTAGGAACAACGGTCATTTAATAATACTTCAGTGTTAATCATTATTAAGAATTTTTTTTTTTTGAAAGAGAGATTCATTCTGATAAAAGGAAGTGCCAAAATGTTTCCTGAACAATATTCGAAAGATAAATTGATAAAATAAATCGAATGTTAAGTCGATGCTGGGAGAATTTTCAGTTCCAGGAGATGGTGATAGTTGCCGGAAGACTTTTCCAAACAATACCAGAAATATGAATGTTGCTGGTAGAGTTTGCCAAACAATTTCATCAGCATAAAATACTGAATCTAGATGACAATAGGATTCCGTAACTGTTTTGGGTTAAATATCGTAGTTTAATCTGACCGTTATTCACTTTCAAAGAAATGAATAATTTGTTTCTCACATCAATGATCCGTTCTTACTTTTGTTTTTTTTCTTAAAAGGTTATGTGCGGATTAAATTTCAGGTTTAAGGATTAAACTGGAAGAGTATACTATTATTTAGAAGGCTTGCTTTTACACTTACTTTAGAAGTTATTTTTTTTTTGTCAAATTCACTTTTAACTATTTTAGGAAATTTCAAATTTCATGAATTAGTTTATTTTGAAGTCTCACGAAATAAAGTTTTATGCATCTATAAAAGAATTCAACCTATTTGGAAATTCTAATCTTGAATTTAAACAGGCGTAAACACAAACGACACATATCAAACATATTATTAGTTAACGTGGATAGTGAAGGTGACATAGTTAAGTTATAGCAATTCTCAAAAAATTGTGTTATTTTTTAAAAGTTGCGACAGTTTTCTCACGCAGAAAAATTTTTCGGCATATCATAGAGCAGCTATTGAAAAGTAAAAATTAGAATTAGACAATGCTGAATTTACTTATAATTAATAGAATAAGGTAACCATTATGAAACGTTAATGGCATTCAGAAAGCTATCCAAGATGGGTTATTGCCTATGAGATGACTGATCAAGATATCTTGCGACACTACGGATATCCAGTGCGATTAATTGCATCAGATAAGAATTTTTGGAGTTTCCGAAACAAAAAAAAAAAATTTATAAATGTGACTACAGTATTTATTTGAGTGATACTCTTGTTCCTTAATTTGATTGATAAAGATGGCTTTTGCTGTGATTTCTATAAAAAGAGAAATTAAAGACTTGATAATCCAACTTTTAGAATTATTGTCAAAAATTTCTTTAGAAAATAACAAAATATATATGCATTCAAAAAATGAATGCTCATGTTCGATGACACTGAATTCAAATTGTATGATGTCAAAGGAGAAGATTACCGTTTCATGTGAAATATATTTCAAATAATATTACATACTTTTTCGATTTTCATTATGACTACTAAATATTTTTTTAAAAGTAATAGACGGTTCAATCAGTAATTTTAATTTGTAAAAATATAGTGCAGGAAGGCTTAATTAATATGTTATGAGCATTATTTAATAATTTTCCTTTCTTTTCTCGCTTTACCAAGGATGAATTTGACGTGATGCCTGAAGTGGAGGCGGACGTGGTACTGTTCCCAATCAATGATGATAGTGGTGAAACTTGGCAAGCTGCACAGTTAGTTCAGCAACCTGGTCAAGATAATGTAAATATTTTAAATTTTTATGTCTAAATTTAATTGTCAACAAAACCAAAATGATTAAATCAGAATTTTGTAATAAAGCACTTGCAATCATCTAAATGGTTAAATTCTCCTTTTTTTTTTTCGATTTTTTTCTCTTATTTTTTATCTTTTAATAATCTTAAAAGATCATATTTAGCTTTGGAATTTTTTCAAATAATGTGAAAATGCTAGAGTTGATATGGAAAACGACCGACAATTTATATAATACATAATCGGATATGGTATGGGGAATTTGCAATGTTCGAGGCTTGCTCAATTCCTGGTAGCTGGTTTTGATTAAAAGATTGATTGTTTTAATTTCAGTTAAGATTTTTGTAAAAATGATTTACTGATATCAACAAAAGAAAACTGAATAGACGAAGAATTGATTGATGAAAATACACTGCTTCAAAATTATAATTTTTAGAATTTTTACCTTTAAAGGAAGAAAGACGAGTAAAAGGAACGAAAAAAATGAATGAAAGTTTTCATTCCGTACTTTAAATCGTTGAGTGTTCATTGAAAAAAGCAACTATATCATTAACAGCGCCAAAAATTTGTTTTATTTGCCTTAATATTATTGCGATAGCAAATTTATCTTATCAAATCAAACATTCTTAATATTTTACCTTAATAAAATAGCACAAAAGTATGCTTTTATATGTCTTTAACATATAAAGGCATACTATTTAACAAGAAATCAGACAACAATCATTATTGATTCGTTGCCAATTTGTTACTGACAATTGTTTTGTTCTCTTTTCATTAGTTATTATATTGAGTGTATGAAATAAAGTTAAAACTAATTTTTTTTTTTTAGTACTTCCCATACATAAATAACAAATTTTAATTTGGAGAAGGCTAAAAATTATTAAACTAAAGTAAAACATTTTCAAAAATTAGGTAAAACAAAAAAAAAAAAGGGAAAAAGAATTCTGCTGCTGTGATTTCATTGCTCATTTCCTCTCTTCAATTTCGTTTTTGTCCAATAAATTTTTTAAGAAATTTATTTGCAAGATTTTTTTTTACTAAAATTTATTAGCCTTAATTAAAAGTGAGTTTTACCGATGTTTCATCTTACTTTTGCATTCTTGAGAAAAAATATTGCATTTGATCAAATGCTTATAAAGTTCAGACATAGTATAATTCATATTTCAGAAATTTGTAATTTAACAAGGCTTTAAATAATTCTTTTAATTTTTCACATGTAGATAAGCACATTTCCAGGAACAAAAAACTGCATAAAATTTTTTTTTCAGTCCATTCTTCATTGTGACAGAAAAATAGTGTGTTTGAAATTCACAAATTATAATTTTTAATACACCAAAAAATTAATTTTCATGTCATTTAATTTATAGATAAACATATTTCAAAAAGCGTTACATGTAATTAAAAAAATTGAAAGATAAATTTGAACAGCATTATTAATATTATTTAAGTGATATTTTTGAGGAAAAAAATATAATAGCAGAATTGTTTTGCTTTTTTTTTTTTAATTATGTTAGCAATTTTTTTTTGTTTCTCCTAACACATTAATCGTGGCTTTTTTGTAACATATCTTTGCAACATTAAGAATTATCCAACAAACTCAATTATTTAAAGGTTATTTAGCAATTATAATAAAAATCAAAAAACCTTTATGGTAATATTTGTCAAAAAGAAAATTGAATCAATCATCAATAATTGTGTAATTGTGATATGTTGCAAATCTCAGTTATTTCATGATCTCCGTACCCTATCCGATTGTCTGCTGCGTCAATGATCAATTGCTCCTCACACCAAACCTAATATTTCCATTTAATATAGATAATGATATCATTTACCCCCCTTTTTTTCTATTTATTGCATGCATTTTTATTTTTTTCTGTTTTACTGCTTTTGTCTACCTATTGCCCATATGGATAAATTGAAGGGAACGAAAAGAAAGCAGTAAGTAGTTCGACTACGTTTCAACTGTGTTAATTTTACATTTCAATTTAATTTGTTGATTGAGTGACGGTATCTTCAATTTGCTTATATCGGCTCATTCTCTATTCCAAAACGCATGATAAAAATTGTGTGCAGTAATATGTTTTAGAAAAAAGAAATTTTACCAAAAAAGAACATAGCCCTTTGTCTGCTGGATGCATCATTCGTAAGAAAGTAATTTTTAATAATTATTAATCTTGGTCATTGTTCTTCCGCCGTTGTTAGTCATTTTATCGCAGTGATTTTTTTCTTTTCCTGTTTGTTTCTTATTGTTTGTGTTTCACTTCTCTCTTATGTATAATTTATGTAACTTTTTTTTTTGCTAATTGCTTGAGAACACTGATATGCTCATTACCGTACGATTCTAAAAATGAGTTCGTAATTTATTATATTTTAATGTTCATTACGTGAAAGTTTTATAGTATTCTCTTCCAGCAATTTACGACGAGCGCTATTTTCTACAGGAATGGAAACGTACGTGGAAGCTGGTCCAACTTTCGCAGACTGAAAAACCACCTACATGAAGAGCCGCTTTATTATCAAGTACTGGAAGACTATCTTAAAAATGCGGCTAAGCTGGTATGTTTATTTTTGATTTGTGCTGAAGAAAAGATGTTATGAAATACTAATTGTTGAACTTGCAAGTGACCACTAGATATGGGTTACATAATGGTTGTAATTCATGTAATTCATTAGAATATAAATCATAGATTTTAAATCGTAAGTGAAGAAAATAAGTCTTAAAAAAATGCTATCATTTCTTTCTTTTTCTTTTTGTATATTTTAGAGTTTATTTTTACACATTCATTTATGAAGCATTCTTTAGGTGGGAGATTTGAGGGCAAAGTTGGAAGAAAGCGAGCGCCATGCTCGTGAAGATGAGGCGGTAGAAATCGTCAGAGCTGATTTAATGCTTCGCGGAAGTCCTCCGCCATCACGAGAACAGCTAGAAGTGTTCCGTGAAATCATGGAACAGCAAAGAGAACTGCCGCGTGAGGAAGAAAATCAAAACGAGCTCATGCTTCTCATCCTCGAGTAGCAGCAACACTAACATATTTGAAGAAGAAATATTTGAAGAAGAAATGGAGGATGAAGGTGGAGGAGCAGCAATGGCCCCGACTAAACAGGGATCAGCTGGNGCACTAACAGGAATATTTGAAGAAGAAATGGAGGATGAAGGTGGAGGAGCAGCAATGGCCCCGACTAAACAGGGATCAGCTGGGAAGATGAAGTAATGCGGATGGGCGCAAGATTCCATATGAACCACTCCTCAATTAGGAAAGTGAAGATGTGGTACCGAGAGCGCGAACAGCAGCACCACCAGATCACGACGAAGAAGTAGCAGTTCGTGAGATCGTGCTGTAAGTTTTACTTTCAGTTGTAGTGGGGATTAAAATTTCAAAGAGAATGTTTATTATCCTTGATTATAGAAGTGTTTTAGGCGTTCTCGGACTACCAGAGTCCCGGTTATGGGCAAAAGCAGAAGCGAACCGACACCAGCAAGCCTGGAAGCCTTACAACTTCCAGCAGTTGAAGGCTTACCAGATCATCATCACCAACAGTTGCTGGTAACGCCAGAAATTGAGCCGTATACAATGAATCGAAAGGATGACGGATCGATTATAATAGGTAAGTAAATATAGGGGATTGACTGTGTATCAGTACATAGTCAATTCCATTAATTTCAAAATGCTTATCCGAAATCCGTTAATTTCAAAATGCTTATCCGAAATCCATTAATTTCAAAATGCTTATCCGAAATCCATTAATTTCAAAATGCTTATCCGAAATTAAAAGCTGAATTTTCAGAATGTGGTTTTTGCCCAAAAGAATTTAGAACAATGAAAGGTTGGCGAATACATGTCGCAAAAAATGTACAGGCAGAACGGTTAGCTTTATTTGGGATAGTAATAATATAAGAAAGAATTTTTCTTCTGAAAAAAATTTTTGCAGATAAGCGGACAAGAAATGTGAATGAAAGCTTTATCTATTTCAAGCTTTTGTCAAAAATGCGGCCATTTTGTTGATATGCCGCATCCCAACAGTGCCGAAGAAATTGCAGCCGAATAGAGCTCTGCAACGAAGGTCGAAATAAATAAAGGGCTCTGAAGGAGACTAGAGCTCGTGGGTAGACACGGGGAAGCCGGATACTATTTCATCCCTGGTAAAATAGTAATTTTTTTAATGACAATCATTATTAATTATTAAGATTTCTTTCTCAACTTCTGCAAAAGAAAAGGATTTTAGTGGCGGCTGTCTTCATGCCTATTTATTGTTATTGTTTAACTTATTTTTAGAGTGTTTATCAGTGTATATTTTAAAGTTGCAATGATATGTTGGACTTGCAATGATGTGTCGGCATCCTTTTTGCTTATATCGTTTTTATTGTCTATGGTTGTATCACCTGAAACCAAGAAAAAAGGAAAGAAAGTAAGAAAAATGAAAAAGAATAGATGAAGAGAGTGAAAAAAAAAAAAAAAAACCAGAAAATGAAAAAAAAAAAAAATAAAAGAAAAAAAAACCATGTTCCCTTCGTTTGTCTGTCAGGTACATTATTTTTTTTTTGTTCCCATTGTTATTATTTTGGTCCACGTTTGTTTCTAAACTTTTTCTTTTTCTGTCATATATTGTTCCTTTTTATCCTTTTGCTTCACCCGGCTTTCTTTGTAATACCTGATTTTAATCGTTCTTTTTATAAGAATTGCACTGATACACCTCCACAGGAAATCCGATGCTCTAAATAGTGCTATATCTGCCACCAACTCATGAGTTCACTCTTCTTTGGTAACCTCAAATTGATTTGAAATTTTTGAAAAAAAAAGAATTCGCATTTATTTAAATTAAAATATTTTTTTTTCTAAATAATTTTATTAGCATAATTTTTGCTATGTTATATGTGGAGGTACTGTTTACAGTCACGCCTACGGATCGTGAAGTGATTTTTGCTTCTCTCTTTAGCTTTTTTTGATTCTCTGTGATTATCAGCAGTTGATCAGAGTTTTTGTTTTATTTCTTTTAATTTATCTGCAGTTATATTATAATCCTAGTTTTCTTTTTTGCTCCATTCGTCTTCCTCTTTGGATTACTAATTTTATTTAATTTAAAATTGCGACAGATGTATCCGTCTAATAATAATATGGTATGTGGTATTTTGTTATTTTTATTTTCTTGCAGCTTATTATTCTAATTTCTCTTTACCTAAAGGCTATATAATAATATATCCAAGGCATATCTTTCATATGTTAGCACTTGACAAATGATGATATATCGTGTTTATGAATTTCTGCATTGTAGTTGGTCACTGCAACTATAAACTGTTTTTTTTTCTTTGAGTCAGTAATTCTTTTACTCTAATAATTCTAATAATTCTCTTTTTACTTCTGCAATCAAATTTTTGTTGCTTATGTTATCTTTACGATTTTTTTTTTTTTTTTCTTTTTTTGGTAGTTATCTTATAATTATCAGTAGCACTGTTATGTTTCAATATTGAAATTTTTCGAATTTTTGGTTATTCGAATTTTGTTCCATAAAATTTAAATTTCTTAATGTTATCGTTCTTTTATATTCTAATTTTCTCATACTGTGAATGGTATGTTATGGTAATATTATGTATATACATAACTTTCCCATTGCATGGATCTTTCTCATTTTGTGCATACCTTTATTATCTTCATCTTAATTTTTCTTTTCTTTTCCGGTGTTGTCATGCGTACCTTTATCATTTCTTACAGTGTCCGTCTTTCTTCACATCGAATATAATTTTTTTACTTTTCTGATTGTAAGTGCTAAAAATTTTCTATAATTGCCAAAGATTAAACTTATATCTTTTAAAATTATTGAAAGAGTTGCTTTGTTCCTCACCTGCATACTTCTCAATTTACGTTTTTCTCCACTTCTACGCTTGTTGAACTATTTTTTTTTTTTCAAATTTCAGCATAATAACAAGATTCTCATGTTTCTGCTTCTTTAGTTATTGTATAGAAATTAGAAAATTTGTTGAGCCACTAATTGTAATGACAGTTGTCAGACTCAAAAAGAAAATTTCGGAAGCCAAGGCAATTTGGCTGAAGTTTGTTCAAAAGTTGGACAACAGATTTATCAATTTCGAATGTTTCATCCAAATGGAAAACTTACGGTGGAATAGCCAAATCTTCTACTACTTGAAAATTGATTAATCGCAGTATGTTATGAAATGATTTCACTGAAAGAGATGAATAATGCAGCGTAAGAATAGCTTTTAAAATTATCAGAATTTAAAAATCCTGCTGATAATTTGTAAATTAACAATCAGCCCTTTAATGAAGTCGGCAAAAAAGCATGGAAGAATAATTATGCAATGAGAATTTGCTTGAGGGATATTTGAATCGAGAACAAAAATGAGTTGCAACAAGGGAAAGGAAAACAAGGGATGTAATATGTAGCAGGCCTAAAAAAGGTTTGTAACAATGGAATTATTTCATTAAAATTTCTCATTATTATGCAGCAGATTTTATGTTCTGAAAAAAATATTTTGTGCGTTTTTCACTTATTTGTCCAGTCTAAACACACTTATAATGCGTGTGCTTGAGCAGATCTGCAAATCTTAGATACAAATTACGAATTATATTTTAGAATGAAAAACTGAAGATTTGGGAGAGAAGGGTTTTCGAGAAAATTTTAATGAACTAAAGTTTATTTACTGTTTATTTAAAATTTTTGACAGTAATTTTTTCGAAATATATAACCTCATCATCAGTCGTTTCATAATTGGAATAAGACCGAGGTAGTTCAGCAATCTGAAAATTTTCAACAACATTTCAATCGTTTAATTAGCTAAGAAGCGATAGAAGAAAATTTGAGTAGGACTGTGCGTTTTTTTTTTTCCGTTTTTTTTTAATGAGGGAATTTTAATTTCTTAACTAATTTTGCTAGATTTTGTGTTTTCCAAAAATCTATCCAATTTTTGCATAAGATTTTTTGCGAACATCAGCACATCTAATACTGAAATATATTTATTATTTTCAGTTCAAAATATTAAGCGTTAAAAAATTTATGCAAAATTATGATTAAATAATGAGAAAGATAATATGCTTTGTCATTATTCTATCAAAGATATCATTAAGCAGTTATAGATTGATAATATTTTCTTTATCAAACACTTTTAACCTAAAATTTGGAATGAAAGGAGTAAAGTTACGGTTGAAAAGAATTAAAAGTCATAACAAGACATGCTTGACATTTTTAAAACAATTTGTGTACTACAACTGTTGAAGAAATATCAACCACTTTAAAATTATATATATATATCGGAGTTTTCACACCTCTAATTTTCAAAATTTCCTAATAAAGTTTGATTAGAATTTCAGCAATCCCGAGTTAAGACGTTTTATTACATTCTAGGTTACACTCGCAACTTCTTATTTGCCTCTTGTAAAACTTCTTCTGTTTTCTTTTTTTCTGTTCTAATAACAATGTGGCAAATCAGTACAATTATTTATCATTTTCCAACAACTTTTGCAAGGAAAAATGCGAACTACTCATTTCCGCTGTTTGGATCATTATCAGTTTTTTGAAATGTTTCTACCCGATCATTACAGGCAAATCTCTCCCTATTTGTTTCAAAGTTAAATTTCCGTGAACAGCTACAGGATTTCTTGATAAATTTAATATTTTAATATTTTATTATAAATATTTTCCTTGCATATTATCAAGTATTTATTATTGCCTATGTTTTTGATCAAAACTATTTGATAGTTTTTTTTTCTTTTCGATCTCAGCTATGATAACCGAATGGTATGATTCCAGCACGGTAGGATAAATTNTTTCCTTGCATATTATCAAGTATTTATTATTGTCTATGTTTTTGATCAAAACTATTTGATAGTTTTTTTTCTTTTCGATCTCAGCTATGATAACCGAATGGTATGATTCCAGCACGGTAGGATAAATTCTGGATAAAAATTAATCGATGAAAATCAGTCCTTTCCAAATAAAACTGAAACAGAAAAAAAATATTTTTCCAAAAAAAAAAAAAACCTCAAATATGAAGTTTTTTCTTTTAAAATCTTAGAAATTCATAATTATTGGAAAATGTAGACATATTTGCTTGACAAAAAGACAACCAAAAAGTAGTAAAAACTAAGAAAACATGAACAGGTTAAACATAAGACGTATAAGCTTAAAATAAATAAATCAACGACTTCAAAAATGAACAAATTTGACTTTTTTCCCAATTTATATTCTACTACATTGTTTCAAATAAATAAAGAAAGAAAAGAGGAAATTATTTCGGTTTACCGATATCGTATTTTCCCACACCACAGTAGGAAGAAACGTAATTCTCCTATTGCCTATTTATCGACACACTAAGGACTACAATATTCTAATCATTTATCAGTGCTCTATATAATTAAGGTTAATATAATTTCTACAGTGATAACATGACTTACTTATATTGAGACATATTAGGAAATTAATCATTTTTCGATTTCATGTTAAAATTTTTCGTTAACTATATAATCACGCCAGTATACGGTACCTTTGAATGTTCATTTTTATACGGTGCTTTTGAATATTCACTTACTTTCATACGTTACATTTGAATGCTGACATACTTTCACAAAATGTCTCTAAAATAAACTTACCTTCAACATTCCATGCTGCTGTAGAAATAATAAATTTTTATATATATCACTGTCAGTCATTTTATACGGATATTTATGACAACCGTTATGTATTCCCAAGGTGTTACGCCAAAGGAACAAATATCATCTTTGATCGCAATCATTTGTTGAAATTAAATTTAAATCAGAATAAAGTTAGCTAACTGAGACAACATTTTGATGTTTGACTGACCAGAACCGATAGCAGTTGGGATTGATTACTCCCCTTGGAAAGTGCGGCTGCAATCATCGGATGGATATTCTTTTTTTTTTTGTTTTGAAATTTTGTATATTTTTTTCTTATATTACTAGCATTTCTTTGCTTAACTTCATTATTATACTTGAATCTGTGTATAATAAATTTATGCCTGGTAAATCTTGGCTAAGTTTACATTAAATTAATTACTGTTTGATGGATATCAATCTTAGCTCACTGATCATCATTTTAAAATTTTAATTGTATATTATTATTAGGGCAAATGCCAATTCTAAATTCTGATTTAAGAAAAAAAATTGTAAAGGCTAAATATTTCTGCGTATACCAACTTGGTTTATTTTCCAATACATCCATAGCCGTCTCCAATGCTCTCCACCGGATTTGCCCATAACCCATGGGTTGATCTGTCTCAAAATGATCCATCTCATAAGCCATATTGAAATTAGTAAGTTTAACAGTACAATCATATGCAAGCATACAGTTACCGAAAGATTTCCATGAATGAAATTTTTCGATTTCAAATATGACGCACCAGCAGCGATTTGTGTATTTACCGATAATAGTAATTCTGTCCTGTAATAATTTTTCGAAACCAGAATTAGCGTGTTAATGATGCCACTGGTATTGCGTGTGATTATCACTGATATTATTTAATTTAATAATGATCTTTTTTCCTTTTTTTTTAAGCATTTTATTTCATTTCAAAATATATTTTCGTACAATTTCTATTAATTTCGTGAAAAATAATAAATTTGATAAAAAATGTCTAACATATGTGATATAATTGATTATTCAAACTTTGAAGATATTGGACAAGGTACTGCTCAATACATTCATAAATATAATTTTTCAACATGCCATCACAGCAAACACCAATTACTTCCAGCATATTCTGATGTCATAGGCTACTTGATTAGCCAACAATTAATTCAAATCCTCTTCGATCATTTTCATCACTATTCCGGTGAATTATTTTATTTACTACTGTGAATTATTCAGTAAATTACTTATTGGTTTATTTTTATGATGCAACGAGTTTTTTCTGAGACGAGGAAAAATGGAGAAACATGAAAGTGCAAAAATTTTGAATCATTTTCAACAGAATTTGTCAGCCTATTTCTATTATCAATTTTATCATAATCATTAGCCATTTTCGATGTTGTAGAATTTCTGTAAATAAGCAAAGAAAGAAAGCGAAAAGGACAAGCAGTGCGCATTTCTGATTCCAAAAGTGATTATCTGATAATAATGATAACTTTAGAATAAAAGTTAGTCCATTAAAATATGATTTAATTGACGTGCTAGTAGTATGTAAATTCTGTTCAAATATGACATTTTTATCACACTGCAACCTCAGAATCGGTTGCAATTTGACATACTTGTGCCGCTTACTGACTTTCCTCTCGACCAAATTTTGCAAATTCTCAAGGCTTTAAAGCGATCTTGACTCAATGAGCGTTACATTTATGTCTTATTGCAACTGGTTTCGAGAATAAACGTTACAATAATGCGATCTTGTCATTAATTCCGACTGAAACAAACAGTATAGGAACGTCAAATTCCTATTTTTTTGCATCTTATCATGATTATATTAATTGAAGCACTGGATTTATGCACTGAATGAGCTAGATCAGCGATATTTATTATTGGTTTAATTAATTTTTGATATTATTTTGTTATTATAATTTTGAAGAATGGTATGAAAAGTTAGTTGCTGGCTTATTAATGAATGCATCCATGATTATTTATTTGAGTTGGAATATTTTCAGTGGATGAGGCAGGTAGTTTGTTCGTTAGTTTGTTAGCATTACTTCTTGTGCTGTATAGTAGAGTTCTGAAGGCAGAAAATGTTATGTCGATGTTTTATATTAAACGAGACCATCCTTGCGATTTTTCATTTTTTCTTCAAATATTTGTTTGTAGATCGATGAGTTCAGTCTTGTCCTTTTAATCATTTTTTTTTTTTTTTTTTCATCTAATCCTTTTTTTCACCTTGCTTTTATCTCTTGTTTATCATAATTTGTTGATAAAAATTTCGCGGTTTAGTGAAATTGTTTGTTTTTTTTTTTTGAAAAAATTCATGATAGAAAAATAACCGCAAAAGAAATACAAATTGAAGCACTGATGTTGTTACCTTATTTTAAATTGTAATTTTTATTCAATTGATTGAAAAATTTTTGCTGCTCGGTTAATTTAAATGCCAAAAGTTTTGCTGATGCCTTATTTCTTACTACTTTTGTTAAAATTAATATTTTTGCACATGTTACTTTACCATACAAGAAATGAAATTATCATAGTGATTACAACAGCGGAAACTGACGTATGTCATCAACGTAAGGTTAATTACATTATTTAGTAAACAGATTCATCCCAACTTGTTAATTCATTTCTTTCCGTTAGGAAAACAAAAATCATTCTCGTTAATCAACTAAGCATATCAATAGTGATCTTGACAGTTTTGTACTGTTCAGTTGTCCCTTATCTCAAGTTATTCTAAGGATTTTCATAACTTTTTATTTAAATGTTTCAGGAAATTCAAGATAGAATCATATTTGATATGGCTAATTTAAAAAGACAAGAACTGATCGGTTAGCTTGCGTTATCAAGGAGAGGCTTAATGACTAGTAAAACAGCTTTCTTTCTTCTAGATATGCTTGATAATAAATTATTAGTTGCAAATTTCAGTTTCTTTGGTTTGAGGAAATGAATTTAAAATTTGGTTTTTTCAAAAATTTCACTCTTCACTTTCTTTTTAAAGTAAATTCTCTGTTCTCATTTCTTGCTCAGCAGAAAAATAAATAAAAATAGAAAATTTTGCAAAATTTTGGAAAAGAAAAGTGAAAAAAAAGAAAAAAATTACTTCTGTCTTACATGGGTCCTTATCATAAAGACGAATTTATATTTACACTGATGAATCATATGCTCTTCAGACCACGTCGATAAATATTATTATCAATATAGTCTTATTCCATTTTAAGATGGCTCTTAGTATTTATTCTTTAAAATTCAAAAATTTCAATTTTTAAGTTCCTTTTTTTGTTTTCTCCTTATTAAGTTAATTGGTCTCAAATTTTATTTCTGTTTAAATCATTTATTGATTGAATTATGATATTAGGAAGGAAAACATTTATTGCAAAAATAATATTTTGAAGAGAAAAAAGGAAGAAAGTGTTTCTTTTTGATTTGTTAATTATCTGTTCTTTTGAAAAAAATTTTTTTTTTGCTGAAAACAGTTTCTTCTTTTTCCTTCCCGTCCAATTAAACTTGTTTGTTTACTATATGAATAACTATGATTACAGTAAGATTAAATTAGTTTATATCAGTTTAAATATACAACTTTATTACTGCCTACTTTTCATTTTAAACGCTATCAACGAACAATATCTTTGGAAATTTGATCAAGGAAAAATCTATAACAATTAAATTATTTTTGGATGCTTGTTCATTGCTTATTCGAAAATAAATTTTTTACCTCTTTTTATATTCAAGAAATGCACAGGCATTATTTAATTAGTATATTTTGATTTGTAATATTCATATTTGTTTATACATCTATGTGTAATTATAAAATTAAGTAGACAGCATCGAATTATCGGTAAGCTTCCTTTTGTAATGTAAGCTACAGTTTATCAGGAAGTTCAGAATGAAATTTAAGTGAAAGCAACTTCTAACATTGCCTGATTTATAAAATATCACTTCAACGTATTGAAAGTAATTTTCTAACAGCATATAATATATAAACGTTTTATCCAAACGATTTTTTTAATATTTTTATTCTTTTATTGCTAGAAAAAAAGAGATTTTTTCTCACACCATTAAGGTTCATTAGCACAATTAATTAATTGTGTTTATTAAAAATAAGCAACCCTAGTATAAGAATATTATATCACAGGAAGGTAGTCTTTTATCTGTCATTTACCTTAATTTATAACAATCGTCGAAGTAGATTGTGTATATGAATTTAATTTTGAATTCAGCGAGCAATTTTAGAAAAGCCATCTTTCCATGTTGTTTGATAACTAGATCGCATATTTTGGTTAATAGTAATTATGAACTTAACAAGTAATTATTAATAAGAAAAAAAGAATGGTGGATTCAAAAAAATATTTTTGTCCTACATTTTGGAAATGCCGTTATACTAGTTATTTCTCCCATTTGTCAAGGTGAAAAGATTAATGAAATATTTAGACATTTCATATCCGGCGAATAGTTTTTTTGGAAAAATTATTTATTTTTCAAGCATTAAATAATTTTTTCCCGTTTAAATTTACATTTCCAGCATTAAATCTGAAATATTTTTGTAATTTTATGTTATTATGTAATTAATAAATTTGTTGATCCTTAAATACATTGAATGATATATATTTTTTATAATAATTTTTCTCATACATTATACTCTGCTAATTTTTTATATTTTATAATTTTCATCCTCATATATCTTTATTTTTTCCGCTATTTTTTATTTCGTCCCTTTCAGAATAAATGAATTCTTTTTATCGAAAATTTCAAATTGTTAAAAAAATCAAGACGATAAATTTTCCAAAATAATTAAATGAGAAATGATGATATAGGGGAAATGATGAAGTATTTCTAAGCTATTACGATTAAGCGCTGCTTTCGTATATTGCTTTAAATCAAATTTCGTCTATGTTAGTATATTTGTCAACAATATTTCTCTAATTGCTGACTGAAATTCCATAGTATTGCGAGCGCTTATGTAAATATATTACTCAATTATACACATCTACTTGTTTCATTCCATTACTACAACAAATTGTCTGCCTTTGGCTCCTTTCACTTGTCTCAAATTTAAATTTACCAATCTCTTAATAAGTTATACAATTTTCCTGCTTAATCCCAGAATTTTATTTATGTTAATTGATTAAACTACCGTTTATTGGGTATGGGTTATCAATTAAACTGTTTGTTCGATGTGAACTATCTTTTAGACAAATTTTTTCCTCTTTTTTCATTTCTTTCTTTTGCTTTTTTGAGGAAAATAGGATGAAAAAGAAAGCTATAGTGGAAATGATCATACACATCTACTTATTTCATCCCATTATAACTGATGCGAAAAAAAAAGAAATCTAAATTTTAAAAATGAAATGAACAAACAGAAAATAATATGCAAAAAAATGAACGCATGTTGATGTATAAAATATCCATTTTTTATTGACGTAATGAAATATTTGAGTGGTTCTAAGAAGTTGATAATTGATAAGATTTGCTAATTAATTGGCTTAATTTTTATGGGAAGAACGAAATTTATATTTGAAATACAATGTTCTTTCCTTTTTTTTTTTTTTTTTTTTTTTAATTCAGTAGTTATTTGCATAGAAAACTAAGCATAAATGGTAATCTTTATCGACATCCCCACGATCATCGTGATCATTGTCATCACGATTATTGCTGTTACTACCATCATTATCATCATCCACTACGGTCATTATCACCATCGTAATGATTATTACCATTATCATCATTATCATTACTACCATTGACATCGAGATTAGCATATGAATATACTTTTTACTATGGCATTTCAAGAACGTGTTCAACATTTTTAGCACTATTGTACAAAGTAGCATACGCTTGTGAACATCAGTTGAATACCAAAATTTCTATTCAGTTGAGGGGAAAATTTGCTTGCCCACATTTATACTATAATGTTCATTTTGTTGCCGTTCCATTTTGTTTAATTCATTAGACTACTTGTTTTTTTTTTTTCTTTTTTTCTTTGCAAAAATAAAACTGACGAAAAGTTCAGCAAATTTTTTTGTCAGAATCTTTTCAATTAAAATATTTTAACATTGCTTGTTTTCCCTTCCTCATAATTTTGATGACATGAAAGGTTTAATTATCAAATTTTTAAAGGAGAATAAAAAAAAAAAAAAGGAATTTCTAAACCCTAAATAAATGATCGAAAAAAAAAAGATTTTTATTGACATAAGAAATTAAAATCAATAAATGTAAAGTATGGTTGATATATTTCCATTCACATCTCTTATCGATTAATATTTTGTTGGATGTTATATGAATAGTTTCCTTTTTTTTTTTTTTTTTTTTTTAATTTGAAATAGTTCTGAGATATGTAATACAACGAATTATTAGGAGGAAGTGAATGTAACAAGAATAGGTCAGTGTATTGACAATCACATCGTTATCAGTGATAAGTGCCATTTTCCATTTTATTGCCCATACGTTCAATGAATGATTTGTCAGCTTTTTTGGTATAAAATATTAGTAAAATTTGTATTTCCTCATTTTTTTCTCTTAGTCACTGCCAATTCTTTATTTTAACAGTGATTCATTACATCCTTTAAGCTTTAATGGTACAGTTCAGAAAGTTAATGTAGGTAAATTTTCTAATTAATTAATATACAATGCTTTAATAACAATATCTCCATTGATTTTTTTTCTGTATTTTTCTATTTTCGAGAAAATTCTTAAGTGTTTGCTTAAAATATCACTGTTTTATTTATTTATTTATTTATTATTTTTTTCTATATCAATATAAAAGGTAGAATTGGTAACAATCAATATTAATTGGTATTTTTGTAACCAGAGAAATCGATTTATCGTGTACTTCAATGAATTAAGCAAAAGCAAACATGCTGCTAATTAAGTTGTTTTGCTTACCTTAGACAAACAGTGTATCGGCCGTATGACTCATCATTTGATATAAGAAATTTTATTTAAGTAATAATTGACTCGTAAATTTTGCTAGCTTAAGAACAAAAAAGTAACTACTAACTTTCATCCTGTAGAATTTTCAACTGAAAATTCTGAAAGGAAAAAAAACATAAGCTAAAGTAAAAGGCTATAATCATAGTGGAAGATTTCAGAATTTGTAACTATACCTGGGATAAATTGATTCTCAGAAAGGTTTTTTGCTTTATTTCATTATTTCATTATCTTTTTCTTTCCTATCAATTTATGCTTTATCATATGTTTTAGCTTCTAAATGTGTTTTGATATTTGCTTTTTTTTCTAGGCTTTTGCACATTAAAGGTCTTCAAGTTTTCAATGTAAAAGATGAAAAAATTAACTTATAAATATTAAAATTATTCTATTCGTGATCCCGAGAATTACAATCGTGCCTTTTTCTTTTCCAAAAGTATTAAGCTATATGTTAATAATACATGCATATATTTCAGATCTTGGAAGAACCAAACTAAGATAAATACCGCACCTGAAAAGCATTCATTTGAAATTTTTTGAAAATTTCGGAATGGTATTATCAAGGATTTGTTTATTTGCTACAGTTATATTATACTTAACATTATCTAGTTTTGCTCAGCAATTACCTCAAAAAAATCCAGTACCATCATCGAAACAACAAAATCTTAGTCCTGGTGAAGAAGGTGGCCGGATTTTTACCGGTCATGATAGCAATTCGGGATATGGTATGTTATAGCAAATATCACCATAACTTAAAAATTCTTTAAATTAAACTAGAAATTGTACAAAGTGTAGGTTTCTTGCTTGAAATACCGAATTTTTGCTTTAATTTAAATCCAATGATCAGTTTATTTGTAACATATTTCATTTTCAGTAAACTTAGTGCCATTTGGACCTGAGGCAGGTGATCAAAAGGTGCATCCTGGAATGCTTACTTCCGGACAAACAATTAATATGCATATGTTTTTTCCATTTTATGGTGGTTTATACAACTACTCTGTGGTATCGTTATCTTTTTCTTTCTGAAATTCAAACTTCAAATTGCATAATTTCCTTTAAAACATTTTGTAAAGTTCTGAGGAAAAATGAATGGTTTTTTTTTTTCTTTTTAAATAAAAGCATTGTAGCAACTCTTTACAAAAATGTAATGGGTTTCAAATTAAAGCTCTCGGTAAATGGATACATTGCATTTGCAACTGTACTAGATCAAGGTCCGACAATAAACGTTGGTGTAGAATCAACTAACTGGCCACAGCAGCAAGATCCAGCAATGATTGCACCATATTTATGCAAACAACAGGTTATTTGTAAATTTGAAAAAAAAAAAGGAGAAATTTGATGTACATCATTAAGCATTAATCGTGGTAATTTGATAATAATACAATATGGATGAGAAAAATAAACTTGGATAAAAAAGAAATGTGGATAAATTTAATATGAAAATTTTACTTGAAGATTGTCCAAAACCCAAGTCCAGGACTGAAAACTGGGGTTTATTATCGATTGATGTTGCGACAATCATTATTTGGCCGTGGTACCAGTATTGGTGGTACTATGGAGCAGTCAAGTTTTTTCAAACAACCAGCCAGTCAGGTTTGTTCTATTGCATATTAGTTACTGAAAAGAATTTTAAAACCAAAAATTTTAAGAATTTATTGAATTTAATAGCTTAAACCATATAAAAATTTTAGGCTTGTCCAAGTACATCTGATTCATATGTGCATTGCGATCAGAACAGTGATTATTTCCTTGATAAAATGATGCGATGGCTTCAAGGTTTGATGAGTTCCATTTGAATGGAGTTAATTTAAAAATTTAAAATTATGAACTGAAATTTATAGAAGGAGTTGCTGGTGCAGCTGCATTTCGTGCAGATGCAGCGCTGGTAGTTACCTGGTACAATACTGCATCAGCAATTGTTGGTCGTTCTGATATCGATGCCGGTCAACTATCCACTTATCAAGCGATTTGGTTGACTGACCAGGTGATCTTCAGCATGAATTATCACTTCATGATTTAATTAGTCTTGTTACTAATTATAAATTTGAGGAAATAGTTCAGAGTTACCCCTCAACAAATGATATTTACGAAAACAATCAATTATCCCTACCAATGAAAATGACAGGTGTTGGATACAAAAGATAAAAAACTATGTTGAAAGTGAAATCAAATTTGTCCTTCATTTTTAATGTGGATTTAAACTTTTTAAATGCTTTCCAGCCAGGCCGATTGAGTTATGTAATTTTGAATTATGATAAACTTGGATTTGATGCCGCAGATTTCCGGATGAACTCAAGAAGTGGTCGTTGTCAGGTGAAGTATTTGTTCAAACTGTCTGCAGTGGACAGTTTCAAAACCGATGACAAAAAAAGTGAAAGTTAAGAAATAAATAAATTTTCACTTCACTTTAATTCAGGCACTTTTCAATGGTGGTAATCATACCGGTAGTGTACCGGTTGATCCAACATTCATGTACAAAAATACACCTACAGTGCTGGCACAACGTTCTGGTGTACCTCATATGGTTCGTGGACGATATATGTTTCGAGTTGACGATGTTGTCAGACCAGCTGGATGCTCCAACAAAACTGGTGGCACATGTAAGCTTGAAAATTTTAAACTCTACGATAAATGTGTATGTCCAAAAAAAAGAAAGAACTCAAAATTAAGCAATTTTAAATTTTTTGGAAATTTATTTCAAAAAAATGTTTGATGTAAAATTTTGACAATGACAGAAATTAAAAAGGAGCATGTAAGCGTAGTAATTAAACAGATGTAAAAATTCATATTTAATAAGTTAATATAAATAAATATTATATAAATGTTATTATAAACAAAGTATTTTTTCTATTCAAATTTTTGTGTGTAATTCAGTTAGCTATTCTTAATAAATTTATTTTTATTAAACTTTTTTGGATTTTTTAAACCAATCAGAATTTTTCGTTTTTCCCTTTTTTTTTTCCCCCTTTTTTTGTATCACAGTTAAAATGTGGAAAAAAATTTCAGATCCAATGTTAATATATCCAAATATAGCCAATATGCTAGGTGAAACGAGTGTTGACGTGAATGCATTATGTTTGGATCGTAGTCAGACGTACGTCTTGATGATTGAACAACGTCAAACGGCGTCATGCACAGTGATCAATTCGGCAATTGCTCGTTGCCATCTCCCGAAAGTTTATGATTGGGGTACTAAAACAGTTTACTTTCAACCGCAATCGGGATCGCATCAAGAAGATAAGGCATTTGTAGGGTACATCTATTTCGGTGAGTTATCATAAAAAGTTCGAACTTAACAGTATTTAAGAATTTTATTTTAATTTCAGGATTTTTTTCTTTTATTATTTTAATGATACATTCTCTTTAAGGTTTCATGTTTAAATTAATTTCTTATTCTAGATTAATTGATCTCATTCTAAATCTGTTGTTGTTTTTAGTACCACCCACATTAGATCCAATGCGCTTGGATATTGGTAATGTATACGAATGGTTTAAGAATCCAATATTACAGGCGGTAAGAACTTGGCTTTCAAGTTTTTTTTCTTTTCATTTAAAAATTAGGCGATTTATTATTGTAACTTATAAAATTAAGTATTTAGTACTTCATATTATTTAGATATGAGAATTAAATTTTAGGTAATGCCAATAACGTGGTATCCGCGTAATTTCACGAATCCTGATCTTGATTATAAAGATTACAATATTCGAATAAGCGATGATCAACTATATTCTGTACAACTTGGCCTTTATGTTATAGGTTATAGAGAAGCAGCTGATGATCAGGTAACTTCTTTGTGTAGCAGTTAGTATTATAATAGAAATCAAAAAAGTTAATCATGTTTTAAATTATTTTTGAAAAAAAAATGTCATATTAACTAAATTCTTTGTCTTATTCATTTTTTATTTTTGATTAAAAAATTCCGTCCGGAACATCGAATTTTGTGCCGATTAGCCACATATGCAAATCGAAATTCACCGGAGTATCGCTGGAAACCTCAGGAGGAAAAAATTAACTTATATCAGGTAAAATCATCTTAAAATGGATTACGAAGTTTTTTTTTTTGAATTCCCAATTCTTACTGATAACTATTTTGGTTAAGCTTCTTGGAAAATAATATTTAAAATTGTGACAAGCATAGGAATTTAAGAAAATTTTAAGTGAGAATTATACTTAAGGTTGAAAAATGGTATCTAACTGATTGGGAAAGAACGAATAGTCTCTATTCATATCGTTTTGGCTACCTGAAATTAGCTCCAATTACTGCTAATGAGGATATTTCGCAATATCTAACTCATCTTCCTTCTGGGTGATTCATTTCGCTTCTTTGTTTTCTTTTTTTCTGATTAAAGTGATTTAGACATGTTAAATGATTTTCCACTTTTATTTCTCTCAATTTTATAAACAAGACTAAAAATTTTTTTTTCAGTCTAGTTTCGCCACCAATATCAATTCATTGGTTATGGACTATCAATAATCCACAGTTTATGTCATCGTCTTTTTCACAACAGGATGCAGAAAGCCGAATGCAATTTGTTTCAACAAAATCATCTGAAATATGTCATGATTGGTACACTTACACTTTTCTTCCTTTTTTATTTCAAAAGAAAAAACTCATAACTCGAATTAATTTCCTCTTTTAAAATATTTTATAGCTATATTATCATTCTTATTATCACTGTTATCACTATCTCATGATTTTTAGAATTTTTTAAAATTTAGGTTCGCAGAAGACGGTGCGCAATATAATTTTATTCGCGATACGGAAACTAATGCATCATGTCCATGTGTGGAAAGTCAAGCACGTGTAGATATCGGCCGTTTTATGCCACATCCTCGTTGCTCTCAGGTCAGATAATAGTACGAATATTTCCTATTATAATCGAGAAATTTTTGAAGTTTATCTATAGACACAAATTGGAATTTATATTAAAATGATCAATAGCCAAAAGAGAAAATGAAGAAATGATTTCAAACTAATTTTATATTTGATATATTTTCTGTAATTTATAATTTGAAAAATTTTGTTATAGCAACAATTTTGATTAATTTTTTTTTTTTTCAGATATTTCGTGATATCACTTGTCAAACAATGATTGGTGCAAAGAACTGTTATTTGAGTGCCCAAAATATCTATGGCTCATATGCTGGTGATGGTGGTGGATATGACAGTGAAAAAACAGCGTAGGTTATTGGAGAAATTTTTGCTGTTCTGATATATTTTGCTTTTAGGAATTAACAAGTGATTAAAATAGATTTATAGTAATTTGAAGTTATACTAATACTTAAATTAATATTGGTTAAAGCAATTTTTTTTTTTTTTTGAGAAATTCTATTTATCTTTTGTCATATATCTTGATAAAGTTATCATTACAGACGTTTTCAAACACATTATGGACAAGTATGTTGTTATGATGAAGAGGGAAAATTAATGCAGACATCTTATCAACCAGTAATAAAAGTAACAGACGATACACCGTATAATCCTGGTTTTCCATTACGCGCTTATGAATTTGGTACCGATCCATATATTGGACAATTTGAAGTAAGAATTTTAAAATTTTTCATTTAAATATTTGAAATGGTACAATAACATTGATTTACTTTATGCGGAAAATCTTACTAGTACTGATCGACAAATATTATAGATTAGCATCCACTTACTTCGATAGATTACTCACTAAAGTAAAATATTATCACTGAATTCAGGTGCCAGGTTTATCAGCATTTTATCATGATTATATGCCTTACTTCTTTTGCTGTAAATATGCGAAATTTCGTTGTCAATTATTTTACTGGAGACGACCAAGCAGTGGATGCCAACAGTATCAGCCGCCAGCCGTTGGTATGTATTTAGTTAGTTCTTCACACCTTGAAACTAATTAAGTTCGTACTTAATTTAACTTCCATCCTTATTTGTTTGCTGAAAGACTTAAACTTCTGCAATTAATGGTACTGTGTCAATCTGTTCCATACATCATTTTGTTGGTATGTATTTATTGGTTTCTCTGTTTATATTTACCTCTTTATTTATCTAAAAGTACTTCAATAATTGATTCTAATTCAAGGAGGATAAAATACATTCATTATATGATGCTCAACTATTTGGATAATCTTATATTAATTAATTTAAAGGAGAAGCATTGGGAGCGGTAAGTTTCAACACCATTGATAACGACAAGTTTATCTTCAATGAACCAGGAGTCTTCACACTTTTGTATATCCCGAAAACTATAACAACACCAGAAGTACGTATTCAAGTACGACTGGAACGTTATCCAAATCGTAGAGTTGATTTTAGTAAGCTGTTCTGAATGTTATATTTATCGTTTCATTTAAAATTTTTCGTTCGACAAATTATCGAAGATTTATCCATTTATTTCCTTATTATTCAGAATAAAGATTAAAAAATATATTTGCAGGCTTGCTTGGCCGTCAGATAGGACAAGCAAACTTGGTACAACCGACAAATGCAACTGTTATAACCGGAATAGCTATAGAAGCAACTGGAACAGATCGAGTACATGTGGTTGCTCGTAAAGATACCCGTCGTTTTCGATACCGTACCAGCATTATTGTTGGTAATATCCTCCGCTATTTTGATGTGATGCGTATTCAGCGATTCAGAGGTAAGTAAAACTGACTTTTTTAACTTTTGAATGTTATAGAAAGATTATTTCTCAAAAATTACAAATACTGTCACTGTGAAACTTGCGTTAAGGAGTAATGGTATACGTGAACAATGTGGAACGTGGTCAACCAGAAATCTATGTAGTTCTGGAAGAAGCACAAGTGGGAATTCGAATTCGTGAATCATACAATCTTGATATCGATCGTTTATCAATGTATCAAGAAAGTATGGGCTTACTAGACATTGAACTTAGTGTACCTCCACAATATGGCGTAGTAAGTTTTACTTTAAGATTATTTTTCTCCGAACTGTTTTCTTTGCTGTGCAAAATATCGATGTTATACTTCAGAAGATCAAATTGGTAAATTTCCTTTCCTTCTAATAGTATCCAAATTTCAATGATATAATTGGTATTTGCAGCGTCCAGATGGTGATAAAACCCGAGAACAAGACATGCGTACACGATATAATCTACCACGTGTATCCGGCCTTATGCGGCCATTTCCAGATCAGACATCTGCTTCCTATTTATCTGGCTTAAGCTTAAGTGATGTTAATGCCGAAGGAATCCGTCAGCAGATTATATCAAATTGTAAACATGAAATGCTTCTGAACTTGAAAATATGGAAAATTGCTGCATAAACATTAGAATATGAATTAACTTATAATACCAGTCCTTATATGCTTGTAATTTTACTACTGTCTTTGCAAATCAGCCGTCAGCATAATCCAGAATCGTCTGAGCATTCCGGGAAATATGTTCCATTGTGCTTATACATTATCCTGTTACTTTCATTTCCATTTCAAACAATATAAATGTTAGGTAATACTAAACAAGATGATTGAAAATGTTAACAATTTGCAGACCTTATTCCGGGTACCGGTGAACCGAGTTCCAGACAAGCAGTAGCTGGCACTTTGAATCAAAACATTCCAACTGATAATATGTTCACAACAAGTCAAGATATTGACAAAAAATTCGAAGTATTTCCAGAAGTATACATAAAAAGTGAACCAATCTACAAAACTGCTGCGGAATATGAAACGTGCGTGCTATAATTTCAAAATAAGCTTTTTACTTGATTTTTTTTTTTTTTTCCATATTTGTGCATATTTTCTCAAAAAGAGGAAAGATTTGAAAAAAAAAAAAAAAAAACCAGTAAGTTATTCAGGAATTTTGCAAATATTAAGAAAATATAATCAACCTGTTCTTATTAATCATAGCGGGCGAAGTGTATTGCTTGAATGATACTTTACTATAAATCTTGCAAGAAGCAATCCTTGACTTCTAATATCTGTCTAATTCCATGATACCTCATGAATTTCAGAATTGATGACTTTATAGATGTTTTATATTCCTATTATTTTTGTTTCATTCAAGTTTAATTCATATTTTTAATCAAATAATTTTATATCAGTGGTAGATATCGTTTCATACCAATGACTGGTCAAATGCTTAGCCAACGGTTGCAAACATGTCGTGATCTTCAGCTAAGTGATCGAAGTAAGTTTAGTTCACTTTCTTTTTATTTGAACTTATTGGTAAGAAACATATTGTTAAAAATTTTATAATGCATACCATTTATTTGTGAATATATACATTTGGACAAAAAAAAGAAAATTTTCAATTTTTCAGCAAACTGGCAACCATTACAAAATTTTTATGAACAACAGTACGGTATTGATTACTGTCCGGATAATCCGAGCCAAATAATCCAAGAATGTGGTGATTCTGTTTCATGTCTTAACGATTATACGTTGTTTAATGCTCGAGTACTTGGAATGGAAGCACAGAATAGCTGGAACTCATTTACTAATGATAGAATGCATGCGTCAAGGCACTGTAAGTAAATTTTAATAATTAATTGAGCCAAATTTTTAGCTTTGGTTCTGATACTTTTATGTCTTGTTGAAGCTTTATGATGAAAAATGGTATCTTTCATGTGCCAATTTTTAATTTATAAGCTTCGAGTAATCAAGTAATTTATTAAGATAATAGTTGTGGACCGATCATGATTGAATATCCAGAATATCTGATGAAAACACCAGTGCTATCATCCGGTTACCTAGAAGGTGATGTGGCACGTTTTGATTGCTTCCAGACGCACTGGATCAAAGGCGACTATGAATACAAATGTATATTTTACCTTAAACATGAGATTGTTGTCATCTGCCCAACGAGGGAATGAATTTTGAAAATTTGAATTCCAAATCCTGCTATCAACTTATCATCGATTTTCTGCAGGTGGCATGATTGTTGATTACAACGATCCTCACAGTTATCGATTTGAATGGAATAAAGGATCACAACCGTGGTGTCGTTCTCGTGAAAAAGACAATTTATTTAAATGGCTTACTGCGATATTTTCAACTATCGGCATAATTATGGTATATTATTAAATGTGATAAAATTTTTGGATAACTTGTAAAATTTAAATTTTGCTTCATATCATTTTACTAACAACAAAATGTCTATAGGAAAAGGGAAAATACGTGCGTAATTAGCCGCAATTTATAGCATCTTCTGGTAATTTTAGCTATTCGCAACATTTTTTACCAGTAGATTCAAATTTTAGGGAAGAAAAAATTTAAACAATAAAGGAGAAATATTTGATGATGTTATTTTAGGTAATTGTCCTCATATTTTTATGCTGCTGGACATTAAAACAAAAAAGGAGACAACATGCAGAGGAGAAAATCTCGTCTCTATACAAAACCCCAATTCGAGGTTCCATGGTAAGCCGTGATTGGAGGGTAAATATTTTCACTTATTAATTCTATCTTAATTTATTTTAATCACATTTTTTTTTCTACTTTTGAAAGTTAATCAATAATGGAAGTTTGAAATTTGGTAGGAGAAGTGGCGTGGTGAAACGATTGTTACACCACTTCATGAAATGTTTTGTAATCGATAAACTGATTGATTTCTTAAATTTTAATATTATTTAGTTTTTAGGCCTTCTTCAAGCGAAAATATGTAGGAAATTTTTGGTAATGAAGCATGTTTATTATGCATGACATCATTTTTCTAACTGAAATTTTGGAAACGGAGGCTAGTAATTTACAGTCCTCAGAAACTAGGCCATTTACGAAAGCAAGAACTGATTCAATGTCAAGCGAAACGAATGGTATGTATCACGGTAACGAGAATGATTCACAGTACCGAGGTGGGCCAATGGGTAGCGCTACTGCTATAGTATCAGATGGTAGCGGTGGATACCGTATAGAAACTAACGGACCTTATCGGACAATTGATGCCAGTGCACCGTATCGTGAACAGTATCGTGAAACGGTTGCCAACTTAGCCAAAAGACCATCGAGCCCAAGCAAAACAACTCTCATAACTACCAAGTAATTTTCTAAATAATTTAATTTTTGATTATAGCTCTATCTAAATTTCAATATTTTAAAGAAGCTAATACTAAAATTTCAAACATTTAAAATCAGATTCATAGAGTAGAGAAATTATGATATGACTCAACATTATATCGAAATCATTTTTCAGGACGATTCCAGTCGGAACCCATAATATACCACCATCATCAGCATCGACACCACCGATACCAGTGCATTCAAGGATTGCCGGTGAACAAGCTGTCAGTGATCATGCTCAACTCCTAGGCCTTAATACTAGTGTTTAAGGCTATTTTGTTGTAGTTTGTTTCTTTTACTGAAAGAAGGCAATAACAGAAATCCAAACTCCTCAATGTTGCATTTACCTTTTTTCTTCTTTCATATTTGCAACTTTATTGTCAATTAATTTGCATTTCTTCCTCAAATAAAAAATTTACTTTATATCTGCAAACGGCCACTTTGGCTCTTTCTATAATTTAGGGCTAAAATTTATCAAAATCACTAGAAATGAACTCATCAGTTTTTCGGTTCAGTCGCGTTGATGCCGAATAGAATATTAACGTAATTGATGCTTGCGATATTTGCCTTAAAATAAAACATCTTAGACTCAAATCTTGGTTACATTTATATTTGGCAACATCTAATAATTTTGTTTTACTTCAATTTAAACTACCATTTACCTGTTTTTTTCCAATAAAAGCGAAAGTTCCAATATTTGAAAATCTTAGTTTACATTGATTTAAAGGACCATTTGTCAATGAAGAAATCAACTTTATTAGTGATCATTGAACCACGAAATTCCATAGTGAGAATTACCGTCAAATGCCAACTTGTTTATATCAGCCTTCTAACGCATTTTGTTGTTATGTTGTATAAGTCAAAACAATTCCAAACATTTTTGGCAAATTCATAAAATGCTTCCATGAAACTTGTTTCCTCTCCTTTTTCCCCTCTCCCTTTCTCTATCTTCCTCTCTTTCCCTCCTTCTTTCTCTCTCTCCAGCTTTCTTTCCATTTCCTTTTCCTTTGCATATTGAATTTTATTCCTCAAAGTTTTGCTTATGTTACTTGTCTATCCTACTTTTTTCCCAATACCTTAGAAACGATCTCAAGGTATAATTTGAAGACAATTACTCTTAGTTTACAATTTGTTCGCTTCCTCCTTTCCCTTCTTATTTTTTTTTTTTTTTTTTTTTTTACAATAACAGCAAATATTTGGCGAAACAACAACTTAGAAAAAATTGTTTTCCAATTTATTTTTAGATAATTATAAGAAACTTTGCACAGCTACTGTGTGGTTTGCTAACAGTTAAGAAATTAACATCAGATTTCTCACCAATTTTGCATTGCAGAGTTTTTTTTTGTTTGCTGTAAAAACAAAAAGGCATTATCTTTTGCAATTTAATTTTTACCTGCTAACTGTATGTTACCTTAGTTCAGTGGACGCCAAATTGCTTATGTATTCTTCCAAACAATTTTTGTTTTTTGTATAAATTATTCAAACTGATAAATACGATCGATGTATTTAGAATCAAAGAAACCTTTCCAGGCATTTAAACATAGTTCTCGATTTGCAACAAAAATTTCGGCTATCAATTCTTTCAAATCTATTGCTTCAAAATTTGGCGAACCTAATATTTCCAAACATTCACATATAGCAGCCATATTTTATCGATGAATTAATTAAATTTTAAATTCATTATACAATTAGAACCATGATAAAAGCGAATTGACATTTATTTATATGTTTACTACCAGTTCTCTGTTCCAGTCTTTCCTGGCCATCTATTCCAAGATTTGTTAAACTTAATTATTCCCATTATTTCTTTCAGTCTTTTTTACCACCTTCTGTATTTTTTTCTTCATTTCTCCATAACTAATCAATGTTTAAATTTTTCTCATATTTTCCCTGTTCCTTTCAACGAAAATGAATGATTATAAAAAGGTAAAGATTAAATATTACCTATTGGTTGATTAGTTATATTTATGTTTTTCCCTTCATATAAGCTGACAGTTACTTGTAGATTACTCAAATGCATATATGAATGTCATATCATTTCTCTCCTTTCAAGTGTTTTCTAAATTCAATTTTTCAGATCGATGCAATAATTTATAACCAACAGTTTGTTGTTATCATCTTCATACACCACTGAAAGAAATTTTAGTTAATTTAAGTGATATATGATATTAATGGTTGAAGATATATTCCATCGCCGTATTCTTTCCATTCTGAAATCTTTTGTAGTAATAAATTTTCTTAATTTCTGCATAAATATTGACACGGAAGCCCTCCAGCGAAACGAATATATCATATTATTAAGCGTAAATTTGGCCCTCCTGTGTGGTCGAAAAACTTGAAATGTGTTATCAATTTCTCCGATCCGTAATGTGTCATCATAATGAGATGTGTGTTACACTGAAGGTGAAATGTGAAATTATGAATGTTTGAAGTGAACTGTAAATATTATTTCCTAGCACTTAAAAATCAATCGATGTTAGCAGCATAGATCAAACATATCAAACTATAAGTGAAAATTTGATTTGGCTTTAATTAATGATCAAACTGCTGCTGTATCAAAGCAAATATTCATTGAATAAAGATATTTGTTAGCGATTCAAATAATCACTGAATGCTTCGAACTATTATATCATATATTATTTTGAATTACAATTTCAAATGACAAAAATTTTCCATTAAAGAACGACTGTTGAGGACAATTATGCGTAGTTGAAATAAATAATTTTGAGAACTTTATGAAGTGTCAATTAAATGTGTTTGATAAAAACGAAGAATAAATAACAGCAAAAGTTTTATTTCAAGTTTTAATGCATTTAAATTAGAAAGCAAGATTAAAATACTCGAACATTGCGAAATCAATTTCAGAATTCAGTTACAACAACAGAATGTAAAAAATATGCTTAAATGTAAAACTTAAGGATTTTGTTTCTTCTTTCTTTTTTGTTTTTGCTCATTTCAATTCAAATTTCATTCAAATCGTAGAAATGAGGAAATAGGAAGTGTAAAATTTGAATTAAATTTAAAAATCTTTTCGCCGTAGGTGTTACACCTGCTTATAACTCCTTGTTTTCTTTTTTTCACTGCAACCCTACTTCGCTGGGTGATTAAAAAATTTCACTTTTTTTATTCTCTAAATTCTCGACTATATAGAAACCTGCCCTCTAGCTTGCTTCTTCCAAAACCCTTTTACCCGTCGTTTCATTTCATTTTGCTTGAATTAATAAATAAATAGTATGAATGATAGCAGAAAATAGTAACACTTTACCCGATAACTGTTGCAGCATAAGAGTTTTTCGTCGAAACTAGTTACCGTTTGGGTAATATCAATGAACATGCTTATAAAAAGGCAATTAATTAAAAAAGTCTATTTCATTCTCAAGGCGAAAATTTTGACAAATTCATTTTCCCAAAACTGACCCAAAATGCTAGAGCTGGAAAATCGTATTAAAGCCTATAAATTTATCGGCTATTCTACTATTTTCTTTTCCTTTATAGCTATTTTATCCATATGCATAACCTTACCTATGATTTATAATTATGTACATCATGTACGACGACAAATGAATAGTGACATCATATTATGTAAGGTAAGTTCGGTAGTTTCTCGATTCTATTTCTTGTACTTATTCAGAAAAGCAAAAAGTTGAAAAATCAAAGCAAGCATTTGATTTTTTTTTGTCATTTATCCAATTAATCTTAATTCAGATTAATTCCTAAATTTTTTCAACTGCTCAATTTCGATTTTCCTTTGCAGAATTTTTCTTTTATTTTCTGTATAAATTGATATTCAAAACAAATTCAGGAAGCAAAAAAGTTGTATAAAAGGATGGATTTTAGCTTTGACGGAATGAGATTGACAAGGAAATTTTCTTGACTGCTACAATAATTTGTTGATTTCACAAAAAAAAAAATAGGGCTACCAAATCAAGCTATAAAAAGTTAAATAAGTTTTTTATGGCATGTTCATTATTTCCTCAAAATTCTTGAATATGGCAACAAATTTGAAAATGTTACATACAGCTTGAAAAATTTATCGGGAATTAATTTAATGAATTAATTTCACCATATAAAACGGGATTAACTATTGAATTAAATAGTTTAATTGATATCGATACAAACTATCACTAGAATCTTTTTGGTATTACAATCAGAAAAGATCAGCAATTAAAGATTTCTTAACTTTGAAATAAACTTGTGGTCTTTTTTTAATCTGATAGAAGATGCTTGCAAATTTATTTTATTCCTTAAATTTTCTTAGATTCAAAAATTCAAAATTCACTTCCAATTCACTTTTTTTTTTCAAATTCACTTCAAAAATTCAAAATCAGAGTTAACTATTTTTAAAATGTGGTTGTTTTAATGCTGTTTGATGCATGTGGGCTAAATATTAGACTAGCAATAAATGCATCAAAATTAGATTTTTGGTTATTGAAAGATGATTATAAGGATTCTTCTCATTGTGATTGGAAAAAAAACAAATCATTGTTTTCCATTTGCAAAATTATCAAAAATGTCGGGTTTTTTTCGTCCCACTACATGGTTCTTATTCGAAAAAATGTGAAATGAAACTATTTTAAGTTTTTTCCTGACTTTTCTTCCCTGCTTCACTTTCTTCATTCATTTAATCGTTCCTTGTTTGTTTTTCTCTCATTTCTACTAGATCTTAGAGGAAGTAAAATTGTATATTTGCCTGCTGTTTATAGTAGCAAATATTAGTGTTCAGTTGCAAATAATTTTCAAAACACAAGATTATTACAAAGAATAAAATAGTTTGAATTAAACTTAAATGAAAGAAAAGAACGATTAATACTGTAGGGTTCAGTAAAGGAAACATTGAATGAGGTGCAACAACTGCGCAATAATCCAATTGAGCCACTAAATCGAACAGTTCGTCAAGCTGGATACGGATTGGGTCAACAGCATGCACCAAATGCTGATGTTGGTGAAACTAATTGTGATAATTGCTGTTTACCCGGTCAACCTGGCGCGGAAGGACCACCAGGAAAACCGGGTAAGCCAGGACGTCCTGGAGCAACAGGACGTCCGGGAAATCCAGGAAGACCACCACCACAATTTTGTGAACCAATCACTCCACCGCCGTGCAAGCCATGTCCAATTGGACCACCGGGACCACCTGGTCCAGAAGGTCCAGTGGGAGATGTAGGACTACCAGGACAACCGGGAGTTCCTGGAATCGATGGACAAGTAGGAGACCAAGGTCCTAAAGGTCCACCAGGTGAACAAGGCCCAATGGGACCACCCGGAGTACCTGGTGAACCAGGTATGGACGCACCAAATGAAACATTGAAACCAGGAGAACCCGGTCCTACAGGTGACGACAGTTTTTTCGATTTTTGCAGCGTTCCTTAGCATCTTTTCTGCTGCCTGTAGAACTTCAATGGATTTAACAATTTGTCGAGTTCTTTAATAGCTTGTATAAAGTTTCATTGGATTTAGTATATTCTAGTCATCTAATATAACGATATATTGCAGTCATTTCAATACTTGAAAATCATAATTTAAAAATCCGTTATTAACTAAATTTCGCTGATCAGAAGAATAATTTTCGACTTTTCTTGAATTTGAAGAAAATTTATACAAATTGTTAAAAGACCAAACCTTAGTGAAAAAAATTATAATCCTTAGTTTCAAAATGAAGTGACCGCATAATGTTAAATTTTAGAAATTCCAGGAAAGACATGCTTAACAAAAAAGATCAAAAATCGAACTTATTTTTCCTTTAGGTGATCAAGGCCCACCTGGACCACCGGGACCATCCGGAAAACCAGGAAACAATGGACCAATTGGGCCACCCGGACCTATTGGGAAGCCAGGTCCAGATGGTCCACCTGGCAAAGATGGACAACCAGGTTTACAAGGACAGCCTGGCAAGCCTGGTCCAGCTGGAGAAAAAGGTGTTTGTCCGAAGTACTGCGCAAATGATGGTGGCATTTTCTTTGAAGATGGTTCACGGCGTTGATGACCTCATTTAACAATTTAAATAATTGATAATTTTTGTGACATTTATTCCAATTCATTTGTCTTTCATTGGTGTTTATTGCGGTGAATTAATAAACATTTATTGGTAGTTTTAAATTTGCGTTAAAATTAAGTTTTGCATCAACAAAGAGAAAAAATTTCAAAAAGGATCAAATCTCGATTATTTGTTGATAGTCAACTGATGACAATTTTGCTTAATAGAAATAATTTTCAAATTTCGTTTGTTCTACTGCAATTTCTCCATCACTTAAATAAATATTTTGCTATAAATATGGATCCAATAGGTGTAGAAAATAAATTAATTTAACTGGATTAAACAATTATGGAAATTAAATGTGCTGTGTTTGTACTTCTATACTGGTAGAATTAAGATCTTTAAATCAGTAGGCAAAAATTCGGAAGCACATCTAATTTGGCAATTAAGATCTTTCAAATTGAAAGTTAGGAATTGTTAAAATCAAGCATAAGGTTTTCTAAAACTGAAATAAATTTAACAAATCAATAGATTTATTTAACAAAACAAAAGATCAATTAATAAACAATCATTCATTGCGGAACAAATTTTAATTTTCCTAATTAATGAACAGTTTTTCGAATGCCACTAAGCCAGAAATCAATAGTCACTACTCGAATTTAGTAATTTTGTCTTATATAACTTTATCATGGCGTTAGAACTGAAAGATAAAGAAACATTTTTTAAAATACTCGGAAAAATGGGCAACTTCATATTGTATAGGGATTTTTTTTTTAGATAAAATTATAATACTACATATCCGACTGCTATATATATATCATTTATATCGATCTGAATAATCGGTAATTATGTTTTCAATTTCCCCATTCATCATTTATGTTAGTTTCAAAAAAAAAAAAAAAAAAGCAATTATATTGTCGACTTTTAAATTCACCACACATAGCATATAATTCACAAAAAAAAAAAAATTAACCAATTATAATTAGCACTGCTTGGATTCATTATTTCAGAAATTAAAAAAGCAAATTTTTGCGTTTTCCAAATTCATTATTCATGTTAATTGTGAAGCAAATCAATAACAATGGAGTAGCTGGAAGATTTGATCCTACCTGCACGACAACCCCGATGTTGTGATGGTTCAATTAAACATGATTAAAACGGGCAAAAAGTGATTGATGAGGTGTTTATATATTTCTCGATGGTTTCGTTGGACTGCAATGAGTTAGTTAGAATTTGGAAAATAGTATGTGAGTTGTTATAATAATCTTAATTTGGTGAATGGGTTGCGCATCCATTTTCACACTAATTGAAATGATTCATTTATTAGCGACATTCCTATGTCTTGTTTTACATATTACAATTGTTTCACTATTAATTGAATTTTATTTTGTCCATTTCATCATTGTGTTTTTTTTTTCTCGTATCATTTTATTAATACTTTAATTTTTCAAAAAAAAAAAAAATTAACGTTTATAATTATCAATAAATCATATGATGATCATACATTTCGTACGACGATACATTCCACTATATGTTTTTCTCGCCATTGAATTTTTTAAATTCCATTTTATAATCTTGACTAAATAAATTATCACTTAATCACTATTAGTGGGAGGAAATGACAATGTTGAAGTATTTAATGTTCAAAGTACGAATGAAATGATTTCCAATGAATTTCAATAACAATTCTTGCTAATTGATCGATTGCAATTGTTTTAAAATATTGTCCGCTAATATGAAATGAATTTTTTTATAGGCTGAAATTAGCACTATGTATCAATGGCAATTTTTTATTTTACTATATGTCGAAGCCCGTGCACAAGCACAAACTACAGTAATAAACAAATTTTTATAATTTTCTTAAGGAAAATTAAAAATTGCTTTCTCAGAGAGTATTAAATTTAAATTTAGTGTCTAATATATTTTAGAATGTGAAAAAAAAAAAGAAAAATTTTACATCACTTTTGTTATATTAGTTAAAAAAAACATAGGTTTTTTTTTTTGAAACTTTGTTTTGGCAAAATTATCCAATAACTTTAAATCTTTTAAATTTTACTTCATGCTTCTAACCTTTTCAGTGAAATATAAAATGAAGTTTTTAGATAAAAACTTATATTTTATAGATGAAAAACTTCCAGCAAAAAAAAATTCCAGGACAAAGTGAAGGAACACTGGTATATTGCAAATAATACTCCTTCTCCTCCACTTGTCAAGTTGTTCGGGTACTTTTGGAAAATGTTTTATTGTTTAGATAATTTGTTTCAGCAATAATTGATCGTCTGAACAACTCTTCGGTTAACTATTTTATCATTCAGATAATACTTTATTAATTAATTTATCACCACATGATTTGTTTAGAGAAGTATCACTTCATTCACCAAACGATGATAAAAGTGCTTATTGTCGAAATGGTGGCATTATGGTTGGGCATAGTTGTATTTGTCTATATCCATATACTGGTACACGATGTTTGGATTTTGCCTGTGGTACCTACTTTATTTACTAATTTTATATTTTTATTTTGAACAAAAATTTTTAGAAATTAAAAAGTTGCACTTATTTATCATAAATTCATTTACAATTTATTGAATATTACCAAATAATTCAATCAATTACCGAAACATTAGTGACTAAATTATTTGTTAGACATTATTAATTTTATTAAAAATTAAATTATCAGTAATTATTGTAGCACATGGTATATCAGTTGGGATACGTTATGATCCAGATAGCTTATTCTTTAACAAGCCTTGCATCTGTGATGAAGATTGGAGTGGCGATCTATGCGATATATCAAAAGCGAATCAGGCAAGCAATTTAAAAAAATAAAAAATAAAACAAAAAAAAAAAAAAACGAAAAAAGAAGAATTATTCCATGTTTATGCCAAATATCAATTTCATGTCAAAAAATATTTAATTTTTTGAAGTAAAAAAAAGAAGGGATTTTTTACATCGCTTATTGTTATTAATTATTACATTTGCTGTAAAAATTTACAAAACTCAGCACTTATTGACGTCTTAATTAATTGATCTAATTTTGAGTTAACAAACATTGCTAAGATATCGCATTAAAAGAAATAGAAAATTTCTCTATTTTTTTCCTTCGTTTTTTCTCTTTTTTTTAAGATGGTATCCATCTTTCCAGTTACCAGAAAACGAAAGTTTGAACACTGAATAGGAATTTTATTTTTTGCTTTAACTATTTCTAACATTTAAATTAGGCTAACTTTTTCTTCTTTTAATGAGTAGTGATTAGCTATTTTGGGACAAAATTTGTTGTCTAGAAGTTTATGATAAAATGCACTGACAATTATTAACTGTAGTTACTATATCAATTTTTTATTGTTGTTACAGAAATATCATCGATGGCTGTCATTTTTACTTTATATTTATACTATTGTTTCAGGTATTTTTAATGAATGAAGTTGCAGATATTCATACATTTAATTTTTGTTAAATAATATTGCAATATTGGGCATTTATTTTTTTAAAATTTTTTTTTCTGAAAAATTAGTTGAACTTCCAATTTTGGAACTTTAAACTATCACATTGTTTTGATTGCTCTTCTTTTTTAAACTATCTTTTCCTACTGCAAGGAAATTCTTTATTTCATTGTGAACTTTTAATTTAAATTTACCAACGTGAACAAATATACTTCAGTAAAAATAATTTATCCGGTTCCTTCACTCGTTTTTAATGATACTATCTAAAATATATTTCGAGAAAATTGAGATAGTTGAGATATCATTCAGTGTAACGATCGTGGTGAATTCAGAAACGGCCAATGCCATTGTATTGGACATTTTTTTGGTTCACAATGTCAGTATGTTAGCCGGTGTGATCATGGCAAAAGGAAACATGGAAGGTTTTCATTTTTAAAAAAAATTTTTTTCATCATTCATCATTTTTAATCAAAACTTACAAATTCAAATTTGGAACTTCTGGAAATTTAAAGTTGAATTCACAAAGAATCAATTGATTTTAGATGTATTTGCGATGGTGGTTGGAAAGGTGATTATTGCAATGATATCATCTGTCAACATGGTTATCCAGGTGAATGATTTAAATTTTCATTCATTAAGAAACAATGAATTTTGCGAATACAATATAATGACTCATAATTAATCTAATGATTGTAAATTCAATGAACTATTTAAAAAAAAAAAAAAAAAAAATGAAGGGAATTTAGATATCGAGAACAAAAGTGAATCTTGTGTTTGTCCAGCACGATTCACTGGAACTCACTGTGATCGTTGCTCACAAAAAGGGCCTAAAATCAGACCTTATCCAGAGTGTAACATTGATGTCTTGAAAAGTAAGGCAAGACAACAACGACAGGAAGCAGAAACACAGGTACTATAGTGTGTCATTAAAAAAGTAAGCATTCAACAGTGAAGAGTTAAACTGAATGGATTTCCATCATATGAATTATATGCAGTGATTTATTCAATTTCAAATCATTCGGTTCCTTTTTTTTTGGTCATAATTACACGAGTTCAGTTTACTGATAAAAATTTGACAATGAATATTGTAGTTCCGATTGCGATTAAGGATTATGGGTGCTGCAAGTTTCTTGCTTTTCCTTCTATTAATAACAATGGTTTTCTTCAATCGACGTAGGATTTATAAAAAGAAACGTTCAGAACTCGAAAACCTTCGGCAGCGTGAATATGAGAATCGGAAACTAATCCTCGAAAAAGCTGCTTTATCCACGGAATGTTTCAATGTTGAGCAAAGGTTAGTTTAAAAAGATTATCAACTAAATAAAATCTTTCATTCCTGAATTTAATATAATTTATATTTTTAAATGAGCTGTTGTTTGTGTAAAAACATTTGGCGATAGGTACGGTACGAAGTGAACCATCATTAAATTATATTTCCAGGCAAAGGAAACACATTAAATTATATATATGCCAAAAGCCAAAATGAATGAAATGAACCTGAAGTTCTAATGATACTGTAAGTCAACTTTTACAGGGAACAATCAGAAGAAGGAGACAGGAAGCGCAGAGAACACAAAAAAACGAACAGAAGATTATCATTTTTTCTATAGCTAGAAAGGTGTTTACATCTATGATTTGAGGAATTCCAGCTCAGTAATTTGAACTCTGAAGGCAATCATGAAATCGGGAACGAACTCTGAATTTGTGGATCGGAATTTAAAAGAATGAGAATTAGTGACACTAATATTTATGTTTAACAATTAAAAAAACTTTATTGTTGCTTTGAATTGCAACTGCATCATTTGAACTGTCACATAACATGCCATAATTGTTTTTACAGTTCTATTTAGTAAACTGAAACTAACTCATAATTGTGTCATAATTTGTTGTTAATATCTTATGAGTTGATAAAAGATATGTAATATTTAAAGTGTTCGATTCACTAGCTTTACCCCATAATCAAAAAAATAGACCGACTGCAATGAGAAAAGATCAGGTCCAAAATCAAACCCCACACCCTGAATCAATCGAGATGCAAGAGATATAAAATCACACTTTTTAAGCAATCCTTTTCTGCTACAAGCAAAACATTATTCAAAACTAAGCATTATTAAAAAATGATATATAAGCCAATGCTAATCACAAATACATACAAACATATTAAACAAATCACATACCACGTCGCTTTTTCATAACTAAGAAATATTTCTGTAAACAAAAACAGCATATAGCATTTCGCAATCTACGTTGTTATGAAGCATTAAAATATGGAAGGAAGCTATAGAATAACTGACCGAACAAAAAAGTTTTATAATTTGTATATAATCAACATCTTCTGAGATCAGAACCTTACTAAAAAAAAACGGAAAACAGAACCACAGAGTGAGTTAGAACAAACAGACTTATAAAGAGCCAATGGAAAACTATACTCAATTTTTGCTGGTTTATAAAAGTAAGCAGTCTAGAATAAAGCAGAAGTAGACAGGGAAGCAAACCTACACAGATATAATCAAATATAAGAGTTTTGCAAGTATGATGCCAAAAAGATAAAGATAAAAACAGAGGAATATTTCTTTTAGATGAAATGGGTTCAGAGAAGAAAATTTATGAAACCCAAAAAGCATAAAATCACGAGTGTTAAGTGTGTTCTAGAAAGTAGTATGTAGTATTATAACCCGTATTAAAGTTCCAAAAAATTTAGGAGAAATGCACCCAATCAGACCTAAGTCCTACACATGTACTATTATCGGTCTCAGTAATACCGTTTCCTAGAACATTGGAAACAAATATTCCAACAATTGTCTGCGCTTGAGCAATTCCATCCGCATCCTGCGCGTTGTATGTTTTATAAAAATCCATGGTCATTAGAACATTGTATTTAGGACGTTCGTCTTTACCTTTGATCAGGCTGAAACCATGTTATTTAATCGTAAAAAAAACTTCAAATACAAGGAAATATGAACAAGTTTGCTCACTACGATACTGACATCCAAATCAAAAATAACAGAGAAAATACTCAAATATCACTCCCGTTCTACTAAAATTCTTCCATTCACTGACACCATAAGTTAAAGACCGATAATTCTGCAAAAACAAGGAAGATGAGAATTACCAGTGGTTGATAAACGTAACCAAACATGTGGAATATATCCCAGGTGGCATAACTGGAGGTTCACCATTCACTACTTCTTGCAGTTGTTGGAACGGTGAATCCCAAGCTGAGAATGGAAATCGCCCAGTTGAAATTTCAAACTGGAAATAAAAACTATTCATTTTTTCATTTCATTCTTGTTGTCAAACTCATTAAATCCAAATGATTTACACTCTCCACAAGTTTACTTTAAAAAGTATTAAATTAACCACCACTTATGCATACTTGTCTCATGCACTTACTAGCGTTATGCCCAACGACCAAACGTCCGATCGAACATCATAAGGTTCATTCGACTGCAGTCGTTCAGGCTGTAATGCATGAAAAATCAGTGAAATTTGAAGAAGTTATAAAGAACTCAATCGAATTAATTTTGAAAATAAATTAATAAAACCTCGAAAACAAAAAAGAAAAAACGAACTGCCATATAAGGTCGGCACCCTGCATCTTGAGTTTTAGCAATAGAATCAATTAAGTGACCGGCTATACCAAAATCGCAGAGTTTTATATGGCCCTTCCGATCAAGTAAAATGTTGGACGGTTTAACATCTGAAACAGTGTAAATCATACTAGGCAAAAATCATGAACAGTAATTTCAAAACAATAACATTTCGAAAATTTGAACTGAAAAACTAACCTCGATGAATTATTCTCAAATCCTCCTTAAGATAGCTGAGTGCATTAACTGTCTGAAATACTCGACGTTACAAACATAAATCCATAAATCTCAGTTCCCAAATGATAATATTGAAAAAAAAAAAATATTCCTGAATATATTTTTCCTCATAACTTCAGCCATGAAAAGTGAAGAAAAAAACGAGTGAGCCTAAAACGAGCTTACCGAAACAGCAATATATCCGATGATATCTTCCGGAAGATAGCTTTTTTTTTCATAAACTATTTTATAAAGACTTTCTAAGGAAACGTCCATTAATTCCATACATATCCAGCAGTCGCCCTGTAATATTCTCACTTTTAACTTTGCAAATGCTGAAAGATTAACAGTTCTGATGAAGAGAAGGGAAAAAATGGAAATGTATTAAAGAAAGAAATGTGTTAAAATTAACTTCGGTAAAGATGGCACCGTAAAAGCGAACAATATTTTCACATTGGCTATTCATAATAGCTTCCAGTTCCATGAGTAAGTGTTTCTGCTCAGTTGGATTAACAGTACTTGATCGGATGCGCTAAAAAGTAAATCCATTGTGAATACATCCGTTTCAAGATTTAGTGAGAAGTTATTTTTGATATTAAACTTTGTTAACATCTTTGAAGAAAATTCCTGCTTCAACAGCTGTTTCGAACTAAATCGTATAATGTCTACTAAGAATCCTTACTTTAACAGCTAAAACTGTCCCGGATTTCGCATGAAGCATCCGTCTAACCGTTCCGAAATTTCCACGACCTATCTCGCCTTTGTCGATGAGATCATTACATGTAAAATCATATTCTTCATCCGGTGAGAAACGTAATTTACCTGTGGAATGAGTTCGCAAATATGCGCTGAAATTTTTTCAGGTTTATTTACAAAATATATGCATCCTTTTCTTACCAAATATACCAGTGGTGTTTGTGACGCCATAACCAGGCTACAATTCATACCAGTAAAAAAGTTAGGAATCTGATTGAATTCAAATGCATTTAGGATTACAACAAATTATAATCCTAGATAGATCATCTTAGTCTTATTTCTAATGTGCGAAGGATTATAACTATAAATAAATGTGGCCTGATCATACGGTGAAATAGCAAATGTTAAATTTACCAATTTCAGTTATTAAAACTCATCACGAAAGCAAAAAAAAACATGTTGCAACCATGTTTAAACTTATGTATTTCGTAATTGTGATTTGCAGATTTTAATTAATACTTCAAAATTTTAATAACACACAGTTGCGGCGATGTTTCGATATCTGGCAACGGTGGGAAATCAAGCTTCAGACTGAAACGTTCCACGTCAAGTGATTTCGGTCGTTCGGTCATTTCTGGCTTATTATATTTCTGGAACTTATTACTTCTGCCGTAATCTAGTTAGAAAAACGTGAAGCAAAGCTTCATTGCAATCACTGATTTTTTCCGAATAATTGGCCATTGTCCATCCCAACAAAAATGCTGAAAATAGAATAAATCTAAGATATTTACTCATAAAATATTGCCTGGTAAAAGAGTGGTGAACCATATAACGGAATATGAAGAATTACCTGAAATTAGTTATGGATATCTAGAACCACAATACTCCATACAACTAGTAGAAATCCAGAAGTCTGCGAGAGTGGATCTAAACTGTGACATACTGATACCTCTTCCTTTTTCCATCGAGAAAATAATGGCCGTGCTATAATTTGATTCACGATGCTTACTGCAATCGGCGGAATTTACTAGCGTAGGAAATTCTATCGAGACGAGGGTTTGTTTTGACGTAGTTTTCTGAGGTTACATCATTTTCGCTGTATCACAATTGTGCCATGTGCAGTTACATTTAGATTGCATATGCAGCCTAGTTGGCACGGATTTTTGTCTTTTTGATGTTTTTATAGATGAGGGTGAAAAGTTTATGTTGCCTGTTAGCTTTAAGATTTTTTTTTGTTACCTCAATCTGCGACATTTCCTCTCAAGACTTTAGTCTTTGATTCATCTATTTCATTTCTAGAGTAAGTTTTTCAGGTGTTCAAGGTTCTCGTAAAATTAAATTGCTTCAGCAGTGTTTTTGTCAGTAATCATGTGGATTCATCAGAATACTGGAAAGTGTTTTCTGATACCACTCCGCTTACCAGAGTTATAGCCATGTTTTCCCTTTCGTTTCTTGCTTCGAAGTGAATTAAATCAATTTGAGGTGATTAATGGGCAGAAATGTCGGTATTTCATGACGAAGTTGAAATAGAAGATTTTGAGTACGACGATTCTACTGGATTATATTCTTACCCGTGTCCATGTGGAGATCGGTTTGAAATTTCAAAGTAAGCAGTTCAATATATTTATGTTTTGAGTGCCTTTTTCCGAATCTAACTGTTTATTTACTTGTTTTAAATGTTCTTATATGCTGGACTTAGTAAGAAGCGATGGTGTATTAATTACCTTCAACTAAAGAAAGACTCTTTCTTGCAGCAGAATTAGGAGGGAAATAAAGATTTATTTAAATTTCCAACAATTCCATTAAATTTAAGAGCGATATTAGTTTTAAACTTTCATGTTTGCATTATTAGAGTATTGTGTGCTTTTTCACAGAGAAATGTTAGAAGCTGGTGAAGATGTTGCTACATGCCCCAGTTGTTCTCTAATTGTTCGAGTAATCTATGATCCGGATATGTTCATTAACTTGGAAATCCTACCAAATACAAGTATTCAAAAAGTAGAAGCCCTCAACTAAACGAAAGAATCGCACATATGATCAGCTCGAAATATTTCCCATTTAGTTGAATTTGTGAAATATTAGCAGCTTTTTTCCCACCTTTTATTTTTGTGTATCCTAATGAAATTTGTGCCTGTAATAAAGTACACTGTTGTTATAGTATACATGACAAATACGGAAAGGGTTATCAAAACTTTGAAGCTAAAGTTATTGGAACTAGTTGTGGGGAAATTGAAAAGCACATGTATTTTAAGGGAAAATGTAGTGTTGGACATTTATTCCTATTTATAAAAAAAGGTGAGTTAAATCTTCTGTTGAGTCACTGATTTGAAGACTAAGAGCTTGCTATTGACTATATTGCAGATTCTACCATTAGTAGTCGTTAGTGATATTGACATGCCAGAAAACTGAAGGAACGATCGAATTGAATTCGGGACGTTCGGGAAGTGAATTGTAGGAAGGTTTTTAAACTGATGGTCGAGTTAAGCAAAACTATCGTGCCGATGAGTCTTACTTTGCTTCAAACTTATCTGGTACAAAAGGGACTTCTTGCGGGTGGTATTACTCGATTTTTGTTAACAGGGTTCCAATATATTTTCCTAATGTTTGGTTGTTCTCTCCTATACAAAGGAAAGACTCATAATTTCGTACTCTTATTAATTAAATTAGCTAAAAAGCTAAAAGCAAAATTTTCCAGTCTTCTAATTGGTTTGTTAGTTCCTTCGAAGACAGAACGAGGATGAATCACCATGTTGTTTACTTTGAACAAATTTTTTCAAATTTTCAAGTTTTGCAAGGAAAACTAAAGTGATCGGGAAAGTCTATTAAAATTTTTAGAAATTTTGTGAATATCCTTCGAGTTTGATGCTTATCATTTTGCAAAATTCAGATTTTCAAAAGTGCTATCATACCAAATAGTCCTGAAATTGATGAAATAGATAGTCAAGCAAAAGTATCAGTCTTTTCCACCTTTTTGCAGTTACAAGACTGTCAAAATTCCTTGCAGCTCGGTTCTCAAAATATTTGTGTTGCTTAAAACTTGGAAGTAATTGTTTCTTCTCAAAGAGTTATTCCCAAATTCGAATTATACTTTTATCCAAACCTTGATCGAATAATTATTATTGGAAGTAGCAAGTTTGAGAACAGCAAGCTGCTTGTTTACTAATTATGAAATTTCAAATTTCATTCATTTAAATACTCTTTCCTCATTTCTAGTTTGCTGTGTATATCAAATTATTTTTTTTTATGCTGATAAAAAAAAAGTAGTATTTTGTTATGATTGGGATTATTTGATTATGCTGTTCCTTCCCTGGAAGAAAAAAGGGATACCCGTGTACACGTTTTGAAATTGAAATTGAATTAATGGATCCACAAGATATATAAATGATAATTTTTCAGGAAAATTAAACTTCGAACTGTAAAAAATTTTTAAAAATTTCCTTGGAGGGTTTTTTTTTCTTTTTTTTCTTTCGTCTTTTTTTCTTTCTCTCTCCTCCTCGTCCTCTCCTTTTTTTGAAGTTATTCAAAAAGCGAATTTTAATTGTACATAAAAAGAACTATTTTTTGTAACATGGAAATACTCCTCATTTTTAGTTTCCGTTTGAAGAGAAAAGCACTTTTTTTAGTGCAATAATGGTCATGCAAATTTTTAGTCATGTGAAAGGATTTGGTCAATTTTAATCCAAACATTCAGTGCAAAAAATATCATTTATATCATAGAGATTATCTGATTATAGTATTTAAAAAAGAAAAAAAAACTAAGGAAATTGTTTAATTATTTTTAAAAATATTATTTACATGATATTTTTTTCTGAAAGCAAAAAAAAAGCGCTTTTTTAAAATTTCTTTTCATATCATATGTTATTCTAAAATAGACCTTTTTTTTTTGCAATAACTAAATGAAATAGTTGGAAGTAAAAAAAAAAGAAAGAAGAATTCTTACATTTACCATTAATATTCTACATAGTTTTTAGAGTTTGCCTCAGAATTCCCCCAAAATGATCTTGCCCTTTGCATTTTCTTTTCCAACAATATGTCTGCTTGAAATACTTATGGCACCGTAAAATATGCCCAATTAAATTGTAGGAGAAAGAGAAAATGGAGAAATTTGAAGAATTTAAGGATTGATGTTTGTCAGACTAAAATTTTATTTATTTGAAATTCTACACTGTTCAATTTTTTTTTGCTTTTGATAGGTTTTTTTTTTTTTTTTTTTAAAAAATTTGTCCTGCTCAGTGATTAATGTTTTTTTTCTTTTTCTGAGAGGAGAGAATTCAGTTTAGAATGAGCTGCAAAAATAAAGAAAACTTTTAAACAAATCAATCAGTATGACCATAATCGCTAAAGTATCAACACACAAACAAATAAATGAAGTAAAGTGGGTTTCAGTTTGGAATGGAAAGTTATAATTCATTCCTTTCCAATACTAATTACCTGAAATTCTTCGTAATATCTGAATCACTGCCCGTTATTTTTCACATTTAGAAAAAACATCTGTTGTTAATGAGTTTTGTGTTCATTAATTAAGTTTGTTCCAAAAAAAAAAAATATACCTACATCAAGCTACTAAAAGAATGCTCGTGAAATAGCATATCCTTACAGTACCGGTAATTTTAGTGATAATGATGATGACAGTTCCATGATCATGATGATGATTGTAGTTATTATATTACGGTTATTAATATGAAGTAACAATGAGGTAGTGAAATTATGTAATAATTGCTATGCAGACTGATATGATATGATTACTCCTATTTGTGAATAACTTAATCAGATAATTGTAATAGTAGTGATAACATATACCTGATAAGTTCATTTGCAAGATATAATTGATAGTTATAGATTAATAATTTTATAATGAAATATGACCGAGTAACAGGTTAATTATAAAGCTTGTCTGTCTATGGTACAAACAAATATTTACTTACGGGTGAAGAACAACAGTGATATTATGTATATTGTTGGTGGTAATTAATTTCCTTTAAATTCTAAAAGAATTTAAAACTACTTATTAGATTTGCCTTTCTTTTTTTTTTTTTTTTTTTTTTTTTTTAAATTCAAATACGTGTTGAGACATTGAAAGCGTCAGTAATATAAACAGTAATAATGTGTCTTCTTTATAATTCCCATTTTTAAGAATTGCTGATAAATATTTTACAGAATAGAGAAGGATTTTAACATATTTATTTTATTAGATTTTAAACGGATTTCATCAAAATTTTATCAAACTGATTTTATCAAATATGAAATTTAGTGAAATGATAAAATGCAATCCAGTAGCAGTCAATATTAAATTTAGCAAGAATATTTTTTTTTTCCTTCAAGCCATTATTATTCATACCAGAATACCAAGAAATTTTTATCAGTATAGCTTTTTTGCTTATTTAGTTACGATTAGTGAAGCGCTGGTATGAATGATAAGTAGAAATGATAACGATCATACTTTAAGAATGTGAAATTTTATTTCCATCGTAAAAATAGTCATTTCATAAACAATGGATTCATGTCGTAAAATTATCACATTTTGACATTTTATCCGTCATTCCGGATTATTCGGTAATTTCGAATTACATATCCTTCTGTTCGTTCATTACCAAGAAACATTTTCAACATTCACATTAACGACTAGAATTTCAAAGCATCATTTATGAATATACAGTTATTTCAGGACGAAATGAATTAGCACCCATATTATACACCACCTGAATTTCATTTAATATTTGATTCAATTAATTAATGTTTAAATTTGAAATAACAAAAACAAACATATTTCATACATAATTTTTTTTTTGTTTTTAACTGATTGTATCACTATGTAGCTGCAAAAAAAAACCCAAATGAAGAAAAAAACCGACATAGTTAGGGTATGAAATTTCGATGCGGGGGATTGAAACTCGTTCTTCAAGCTTCCCTCGGTCGTGTTTCCCCCGTATCTCGGTTTTTCCCGTTCCCCGGTTTCCTCTCCTCCCCGAGTTCCCCTCTTCCTTACCCTCTCGTTCCTCTTCTTTCTTCAATCATTCATTTATCTATCTATCTTTTTTTCATTTTCCTTTGTATCACCAAAATAAACTTTAAGGAGCGCAAAATATCCATATGGCGCAGTGTCATCACATACAACACACATGGCTAGGCAACATCTCATCATACTGGTAAACTTATTTTAATGACTATAAAAGTTAAAGTTTATCTTTTTTTTTTCAATTATTTTATTGAACAACTAAATTATTTTTACTTTTGATTTTATCTTACTGCGAAATTATGCATTATCAATAACTGTTTGAATATCTTTTTTCGCTTGATCACTTTTAATACCTTAATCGTTTTAGATGAATATTTTTTCTTGGTTAGAAAAGAAAATTTTTCACTTATATAACAATTCGAATTTTCAAGTATTTCAAATTTCCGATATTTTATAAATTGTTTCATCCTTTCTAATTCAATTTGAATAGACATTTGGTTTGGTTAAAACTTTTTTTAAATATATTTGAATTTAAAATTTTTTTTTGATAATTTCCTCCAATTCATTCTTTCATTCTTTTTATCCAAATTGTTTTTTATTTTTCCATTGCTTACCTGTTCTTTTTATTATTTCAAAATCCCTAATTTAGTCTTTCGAAATTAAAACAAAACGTATGGAAAGATATTGTTCTGTCAAATTAATTTGGTAGAAGATCTAATTATTTGCTAGATTCTATTACATTTGAGATCGAAGTTTTCCTTTCGTCTTTTCTTCAAAATCATAGCTGTAAAATTGAAGTAGAAATTGAAGTTTGTAACTTGTTTTGAAATCTACTTTTGTGCTTCATTTTAATTTCAACAATTCGCCATTGTATTACTCGAAAGAAGAAGAAATATATCTATATCTCTTAGGCTAATTACTATAATTTTAAATTTTTAAACAAAATTAAGAAAAAAAAAGCGAAGTATTACATTTAAGAATGCAACAAATATCGTTAAAATTTTTGAAGAAAAAAAAAGAAAACAAACGAAAACAATAAGCAAACAAAAAAAAAAATTTTTTTAAGAAAGTTTTTTCTCAATGAGTGAAAAAAAAAAAAAAAAAGAAAAAAAGTGAATATCCAACATTTACCAGTTAATCATTGCACCTGAAATTTCATTATGAATTTGTATTATTTTGATGAAAGATGAAAAAAAAAAGGGAAATGAAGAATAGTTCAATAATCAAATAGTTATTTATTTATTTATTTTTTTTTCAAGACCGAATTTACGATGCAGTGACATTTATTTTATTATTTAACATGTCATTATCAGGATCTCAGTGATCGATTTCTTATATCATCTTTTCTTATATTTCCGCTCTGCGTTTTTTATAGCAGTTGTTAATTAAGATGCAAAAATTTTTTTTTCATTGTTAGTTTTTATTTTGTTAATTATAAAATTATACTTTGATTGATTAGATTCCGATTTATCAAGATGCATAATTAGTTACAATATAGGATGCAAGTAATCAACTAGATGTTGATTTGCAACAAGGTAAGCTGATTAGACATGAAAATCAGTGAAGAAAGAAATATGTAAGTGATCAAGTAAGTATTAAAATACAAGAGTGTGATGAAAGAGTGAGTAACTGAAATGATAAGTTACTGAGTTTATAGTTCGTAAATAGTTTGAAAACTGATTACATTCGGCGAAATTAAACTTGTTTACAAAAAGAGGAAATATCAAAAATGATCACTTTCATAATTTTTTATAGGATTTTGTAACATTTAAGATGAAGTTCATTTCAACCTTTCAAAAAACCCTCAGTCAGAATTAGGCCAAAAAAATATTCATATACGTCCCTATCTGCAGAATCTGTAGAATCTAAAATTTTTAATGGCCTTTACGGAAAAGAAGTTTTTAGCGAATTAAACGATAATTTGCACTGATCTAACACCATCTTAAAAATACTCCCTTGAATTCAAAAAAAAAAAAAAAAAAATAAAGTTTTATGGAATAATGCACAATATAAACTAAAGTGAAATACTGCAATTTTTATTTTTTTATTTTTTTTTTTATCTAATAATACGAACTTTTGGTAAGGAGCAAGTGATTAGTTCCAAACTGTTTTAATTCCAGAATTAATTAACTCGTAAAGTTTCAATCATTATCAATTGAATTCCCTTAGTCCAAAAAATTTCAATCTCTGGATTTCGATCAGATTAGCTTAAGTCCCTTTACTTTCATTGCCTTATCTAATCTCAAAAGCAATTATTGGATGATTGCTATCAAGACTATCTTTTTGAAAGTTCCATTGATAAGAAGATATTATAAGTGAATTTTATAGTGCTGAAAGTTTCCTATAATATTTTTGCTCTTCATTTCAACACAAATTACTGCTGAATATATTTTTTTCAAAATCTATTTATTACAAATAAATTTATTTGCATATTTTACATACTATTAAATCGATCATGTTGATCAACATGCACTTTTCTTGTCCAAATTAATATCAGACATTTGTTAATCTATTAATTAAAATTTGGTCTTTTAATATTTTTCACATTTCCTTTTATATTCTTTATTCTGTTTTTGCAAAATACAACGGACTTTCTAAAAATCTTTCTATGATGAGACAAATAATAAGAACAATGTAATATTAAAATAAATTATAATATTATTATTTTTCTGACAAAACTCAAATATTTCATTTTCGAATACTATATTATTTTCGATGAACAATGACAAATTTACTTTATTTATTGCATTTGTCGACATTATCAGTTCTTTTTTTTTTTTTTTAATTGCGCATTTTGTCAAAAAGATTAAAATCAAATGTCACAGGGTAATTTTGTTTATTAGAAATGAGAAAAACGTATGTATCATTTCTTTCCCATAATTTATTCCGATTTTACTTTCATGTGCAATTTATTTTCATAATATCGTTTAAAAAAAAAAAAAAAAAAAAACAGTTTTTTCTTTTTTTCAAATAATGAGTGAAATTCTTTTTTTTTTTTTTTTTTTTGGCAACGAAGATTTCCGAAATAAAAATGAAAACAGAAGGATGAATTGGATTCCTAATGTGTAGAAAAATTGTGGAAACAAAAAATTGTTCATGTTTGAATAAAAATTTCGAAATGAGAACACTTCATTAAAAATGAGCAAAAAGGAAGAACTATTAAGTTAATTCATTGTAAGACTGAAACAAAAATGAGAATAATTAATGGATGACTGAAGCGTAAAATACAGGATTTCCATAATTAGAACTTTTTCCTCCTTGAACTCAATCCTTTCTCTGTCGCGAGCAAAAGTTATTAATAATGAAATTAACAAAATAAATTAAAAATAGAATAAATTGGACAAATCATTTTTCATTCCATTTTAGTTTTCAATTTATCAATTGATATCTGTTTCTACCATAATTACATTAATCGATTACAGACAATAAGTAATTATTAATATGCCAAGCATTTCTTGATTGCAAAAGAATTATTTAAACAATTACTGTATTGTATCAAATTTTCGGATAATTTACTCAAAAAGTTAGCTATTGAAAGTTATTCTGAAAAAATTTTGCGAAAAAGATATCGATTTTAAAAAATTCTAAGTTTCAAGTATTTCATTTTATTGTCATTTTCTTAGATAATAATAAAACGGTCAAAAGTTTCTTCATAACATTTACTGAATATTCATTTTATTATTTTTTTTCCTTTCCTAATTTTTAAAATTTTTAATTTTCTGGTCTACCTACTAAATGAATATTTTTCGCAGTTTATGCTAGTTTGTTTTCTCGTTTTTCTTCGTGTCCTTTTTTGCTAAATGAGAAAGGCTTAGATCAAGTGATGGATAGAAGAATATAAGAAATCGGTGCACATAATGAAGTGGTTGAAAAAGAAGAAAGAAAAGGAAAAATTCTAACCGGTTTAAGCATTTAGCAGTACATAGTACTTATCACTTGGTAATTTAAATTTTATAGTTTATAAAAGGCAAAAAAAAAAAAAAGGAAAATATTTTTTTTATTAAACCGATACTCTTCTCAAAATATGGCAGTTAATTCAAACTAATAAAGACAGATTTGGGAAATGAAAATTAAAGGGATCGAAGAAAAATAGCAATGATTCGATCAAATGTATTTCTTGTAGATTTCGAAATTTAAAATGAAGTTAAAGAAATTTGAGTAAAACAGCATATTTTAAATATTAGAAGAATTAAATGGAGAAAAATGTACAAAACATTCATTATTTTTCATCTAAGACTTCTTTTTTTGAAAAGAAAAAGCAACTGCGGAATTCTTAGTTAATTGTTGGAAATGATTTAAGAAAGTTATAATTGGCAGATGAACCATTGCTTATACGACAATTATTATTGTCGTTTTATTTCAAATTTTGATATTTTTTAATTTTAACTATATCTTTTAAATCTGTCATTTGTATTTTTGAAACGACTTCCAGCTGTTTTTTTTTTTTTTTTTTTCACATAGCATTAGTTCAATTGTTCTGCATGAGTTAGTTAAAAAATTAAGAATAATGGGCTGGGATAAAATAAACATAAACCTTCTCGAAATTCATAATTAGATATCTTTAAATTAACTTTGAGAATCTGTGAAATTGATTTTATCCATCTCTAATTTTGCTGTTATGCAACTTTTTCTTCAAACAAAAATTTACAAACTCAAACAAATGCTTAAAATGTCCAGAAAATCTCGCAAATTTAAAATTTAGAAAGGACGTGAAGGCTAAAAAAAAGATCACTAAATTTTCTTTTTTTTTTTGAAATTTTTGTTTTCCATGAAAAATTTGTGGAATTTTTGAATAAAAAAAAAAAAAAGATAAAATGAAAGCGTTTATTAGATTTATTATTATTATTATTGTTATTATTATTATTTCATATTCTTAAATTTATCAGTCGTAAAATTCTTATCGTCCTCACTTTTCCTCTTTTTTTTTTGGGAGGGTGGAGTCCGAAAAACAGTTTTTTAACAAATTCTTAAATCGTATCTTTTCTTTATCAGTATATATTAACACAATCTTCCTGGAGAGAAACAAAGAAACAAAATAAAAAATGAAAAATTTTAATATTGAAAAGATATCTAAACAGCCAAAATTAACAGTATTTATCAAATTTAATTCAAATCTCTCTTAAATAATATAATCATTATATATATATAAATTGTCTTCTGCATACCATACTCAGTTTCGATCATCATAAAATTTTATTTTTAGTTTGTAGTTTTCAAAGTAGTTCCCATAAAACCTTAAAGAAAATTAAATTATAAAATTAAGTAAAATATAAAATTCAGTGTTTTTTTCTAAAAATCTTAATTTCAGGGTTTAGCAGTGGTATTATTTATCTACGTAAAAACACAAACGCCAATATTTCCAGTTAGCTGCTATCTAAATGTTCTCATTATATTGGATCGTTCGGATTCCGTTAAAGGTGGATTTAACAGGAGCCGAAATTTTGTTGTTAATATATCGGATGAGCTTGATATTGGTCCAAATACACATCGGGTTAGTAATAACGAGAATAATTTTGTTAACAGTAACTAGACTGATAAATAATTAATTACATTAATTTTGTACCGTTAAAAGAAGTTAAAAATTTAGTAATTTTATGATCGAAAAGGTATTTCCAAAAGAAGTTTTATTAAATTTTAAAAAAATAGTTCAGGTAGCAATGATTGTATATTCTGGTCTTAGCTATCGACGTGAAGTATTCAAATGGAATTTCGCCAAAAACAATGAAGAGTTTAAAAAAACTGTACTTCGATTAAGAGCAATCGGCGGTACAACAAATACAAAGTTAGAGAAACTTCCATTTTAAATATCAAATATGATCGAATTTCAACGAAAAATAATCTCGGCTATTCAGCTTTAAAAATTTTCCTTCCTCGTTTTTTAAGTTTTTCCATGAAGAAATGGTTTTTTTTCCTGCATTCGATAAAATTATCTAATGAAATTCTCGTTTAAATGAATATTTCACTTTCGAAGTTTCGGTTTTAGCTTATTCTTTGAATAATTTAAATATTCGAAGAGTCAAAAAACAATCAATAATCTGTTCTTTTGTCTTTTTTTATCACTAAATCTCTAACAATAATTGTTTGGTTGAAGGAAAAAATCTGCAGAAAATTTGACTTTAAATTTTAACAAAAAAAAAAAAAAGCACATTTAAATTTCCCTGTTTTTTGTTTATTCAGGAAAGCATTGGAAATTGGAGTCGAATTAATGGATACACGTAACAAGACAATTCCCACCCTTATAATGGTTGTTACGGATGGTCGAAGTGCGGATGATCCGAAAGGTCCTGCTCAACAATTACAAAAAATTCCGAATACATGGGTTTTTGCAGCAGCGACCGGAAATCCAGAAAGTGTTGACAAGTAAAGAATTAATTATTATTTGTTTTTAATTTGTTGGAACTTTCGGAGAAGTTAATATGAAATGTCTATTTTTTTTTTCTTTTAATAATTTTTGTTGATTGTTTGTAATAAATCAATTCAAATTTTGCTTATTTTGTAGTATTTTAAAAAGAGCTTTCGTAAGTTTCTATTTACAAATGGCGAAAACAAATGGGATAATGAAGATTTCGTAATTTCGATTCATTCAAATTTTTTTTGGCATATCAGTCTTTCATTTTATTTAATTAATTTATTAAAGAATTTACTAGTAGCTGATATTTCCTTACATATAATTTTTCAATTTCAATCTTCTTATTCAATTATTGCTAGTAAAATTAATTTTTCTGCTACTAGTAGGAATTACTTTTGTTGTGTTCTAAAGCACCTCATCTCTTTTGAATTTTCTCCGATGACACCAATCATGATACACTAGAAATAAAAATGAAAATTTCAGTAATTTTTCTATTTTTATAGGTTTAATCTGTTGCCATAATAATTACTTATTACTCTGTAGCTATAATAATTACTAACAATTACTAAATGAAAAAAAAAGCTGAAAAATCGCTAAAACAAAAAAGAGACTTAACAGAAGCAATTTAAACAATGTTATCCTTATTATTATAACTGCTGAAATTAACTGATGGGTTATTATGGTGCAAAAAAAAATTGTTTAGGAGAAATGTTTCACTAAAATTGAGCAAGTTTTCTGCATTATCTCGATTAAATGACTAAAAAAAATTTTTTGGATTTTTGATTTGAAACAGCCAGTTGAGAAATAAAATTACACAATGAAAGTTATATTTATTTTTAAATTTTTCATTGATAAGATGTTTTATGATATGTGAAGTAAACTTTCTTGCCTTCTTCATTACAATATTGTTATATTCATATATTGGAATTTTTTTTTATTATCCATTCATTAAAATTTATTTGGCTGGGCTTCTGAAATTGTCAACTAGCTTAATTTCCGATATTTTCTTGGCTTCTTGAGTTTTGATTAGTTTAATTTGATTTGCTTTTGGTGCTTTCAGCTGATTTACTTCGCTTGACACCTGATATTTTTCACAACAGGGATAATTTTTGGTTTTAAATAATTTAAAGAAGGCAATCAAATGATAAAGTGAAAATTATGTGAGACATGCAAATTTAAAATTGTTCCTGATTATCTTTTGATTTTTTATAACTGATGCATCTAAGAAAATTCAAACTTTTCCGAGCATGGGCGAAATATTTTAGAGTCAAAATAAGTCTAAAATATTTGACAGATAATTTACATTAATTAGGATCATATGCAATGAATAGAAATCTTACATGGCAGTTAGTTAAATTTCAAATGGAATTTTTACGATCTAAATGAAAATAACGTAAGTCAAAAATGTCATAGGTACGACATGTGAACTTTTCTCATATGATAACTTTGATGAATCGTTCTGAAGACCGATACATATATTATAGATAATAAGCACCAGTTAATCTATTTCACCTTACCAAATCATAATTGGATCATTAAAAAAAAAAAAAAAAAAGAAAAAAGGAAAAAGAAACCCGGGAACTTCTAAATCCACAAGGTATTTTGAAAAATATTAAGGCCAAAACTCATATATATATTTTTAATTTCAAATGGATCCTAATAGACTGATTAATTGATGACTAAATTTAAAAACAAAACTCGGAATGAACAATTCAATATCAGGCTCAACTATTTAATCATATAACTAACTGTTTAACTTTCTGATATCAGCCGGTTTCATTTCTTTTTTGTTACCTTTAGTGGAATCATTTGTAATTCGAACAAAGATAGATTAAGTTAAGCAAATTAAGTTAGTTAAAAAGGAAGAAAATATTTGCGTCATAGAAGACAGGAAAAATGATAACAGCGATAAATTAAACGAGTAATTTCAAACTAGTTTATTAAATTCATTTTATACTCGTTTTTTTCTTCTCTCAGTTTTTGACACTAACTAATAAAGGATTTAATTACCACTTCATTTCTTGCGTTGTTAACAAACAAAATGGTAAAAAAATGATGAATTAAAAGAGAAATCACAAATATGAAGGAAATTACCTTTCACAGTTTTAGCAGAAGCAAAAAAAAAAAGTGAAAGGTTCAAGCTGAACATTTCATTATTTTATAATTGTGATTTCAGTAATTTTAAAAATTTCAGCTGTTAAAATTTTCATGCAAAAGAACAAATACATAATGAATGCTGCCGAGGTGAACAAATTTTTTGTAATAAAAAAGATGTGATATAATTTGGAAATTAAATTTTTCAGAAATGAATTGCTTCAAATAACTGGTAATATCAATCACGTTATTTTACAAAGTGGTCGAGAATTAGCAGCTGATATTACGCGTAAATTGCTTCGACAAGCGCAGGAAAAATGTCGCACAACAACGACAACAACAACAACAACAACAACTACCACAACAGCTACTACAACTACAACCAATCCGATTTCTGGTATTTCTGCTTGAGAATTTGGTTGCAAAAGGACATCAGTGAGATTGATATTTGACAGTTATGCAATTTGAATTAGTTAGTAAAATTAATTTAATCTGAATGATAGAAGATTACACTATTGTATCTGAAAGTAATGATAAGCTAATCACCGATTACATTAAAAGTCAAAAATTGAAACAATATGTATCGATGTAAATCATGATTATGTGTAACAATGACGAAAATAAATTTAAAGTTAAAAATTTTTTTTGAACGATTTACTAGAGTCTAATTAACTGAACTAACTTTCCTGGTCGAATAGCATAAACTCATAGGAAATAGGATGCGGCCAAGTGTTATTTTCCTTATGATTTTTTACCAAATGAATTTTTCGGCTGCGAGCAAGACGTCGTACTTGTGATGGATTTATCAACAACAACAAATCCTATTTACCGGAAATACATTGAAATGGCTGAGGAATTGATCAACAGGCTTCTGATTGGTCGACGATTCAGTCGGGTAGCACTAATTACATTCAGCTCAGTGGGTAAAACAAGGACGCAATTTAATTTAAACAGGTCAAGGTTTTCTTAGTAGTAAATTTTGATTTTAAATAATACAAAAAAAAAAATCTAGAGAAATGTAAGCTTTCATGTTTCTCAGTTTTTAAAATTTCTCAAAAATGAAACAAAAAAAAAAAAATAACAATACCTTTTTAGGCTTCTTTTCCAGCAACTTCTTCTAATGTGGTAAGAAGTAAATATTTAATTTGATCCCAATTTTGTAATTCTCTCACCTTTTCGGACAAAATTAAATTTTAATTATGCTTGCGAATTAGTTCATGAATTCAAATGTAAACCAAAAAAAAAGTAAATAAAATAAAGCCTTAGAGAAGAAATATATATATATATTTTAGGAAAAATAATATATGTAAGGTTTAGTATAATAATTTTCAAAATTTCATCAGTTAAAAAAAAAAAAAAAAAAAAAAAAAAAACAGGATCTGGCATTTGGGAAAAAAAAAGTAGACAGAATAGAATTCCACAAACATGCATAAATACTTTTATTTTCCTTTCTTTCTAATGTTTTCATGAATTCAGGTATAAGATAAATGTTAATTATGAATGAATTAGATTGATCTTATTGTCAAAAGAAACAAAATAAATTATTCAAAGAATGTGTGATAAAGAGAGAAATTTGCTATGCAATTTATAATCAAAGAAAAAAAAAATCACAATTAATTGATAATTTCAGGTACTTTGACGGTAAGCAACTTGTCGCAGCAATCCGAAGACTGGAGTCCTCTGGTGGTACAACTGCTGTCGGTTCGTTATAATTTTTTTTTTCTGGGCAAACATTTAATCATTCTTTTTCATTCGAAAATTAAAAAAAAAAAAAAAAAAAAAGCTGTAAGGAATAAGTAATTTCATGTGTTGGAAATGTAATACCTGATTAATTAATTATTCCTCAACGAACAAATATGCAAGTTAAACAAAAATAGGCAATTCATTGTAATGTTAGGAATAATTAAGTTGTAATAATATATGAAAATGAATAATTAATTTTTTAGGTGAGGGAATTCGACTTGGTATCGAACAGCAAGACGAGAAAAATGGTGGTCGACCCATAGGCATCGCAAAGAAAGCAATGCTTGTATTTACGGACGGATGGAGCAACAGAGGACCGGATGTTGAAGAAATGAGCCGGAATGCTAAGGGAGCCGGATTTGTACTCTATACTGTAGTTTACGAGGTTCCTTTGTTTTCATCTCTTATGATTCAAATGAAAAAGCAAAATGTTACAGCAAAATTGCAAACTGTTTGATAGGCATGGTATAAAATACTTTTCAAATGTTATCATTAAATAGGAAGTACAATTTTCGTCTTCCTTTCTAAGGCCTAAATATTATATGATTAAATGCTTAATGGTAATTATGAAGTTGTTATTATTTATTAATCAAAGAGCTAAGCAAAGGTTTGCTTGAAATAAATAATGATCTAATAGTTAAGCCAAACAGGTTGAAATCTTACAGAAATCTCAAGTTAAAAAGTTCACCTTATTATATATATAAACAAAACATTTTACAGGGTGATGGGCGAATTGATGCGAATAGTCCTGGATTAAATCTTTACACCATTGAAGCAGTAGCAAATGATCAGAAACACATTTATAGCGAGCGTAATTTTACGCAACTTATTCAGGAACTTAGAAAACGTAACTTGCCATGCTTGTAATTATGTTGTCGTCCTTCTGGAAGTATTTTTCAATTCTAATAACGAAGGCAATTTTCGGTCTTAACGAGAAATCCCGGGAGAACAAGAGGATTCAATTTACGACCTTTGATCCCTTCGGTAATAGTATCGTACTATGATAATCGAATTGTTGATCATGACGCATATTTTTGTATTGGCAACCTTTTAACCTTGTTATAATCAGTCGAAACATTACTGTTTGTTTCTCTTTCTACATGCTATACTCACTTGACAGTTCAGAGGTCATAATTTCATTTTTTTTTTTTTTTTTGAAATATATATCTTGACTTTGCTGATTCTATGGAACGAGATTCCTTATGATCTCGCATAGAACTTCTTATTTCGGTCTATTCGTCTATTACATTTTTCCGTTAGTTAGACTATCAACGATCACCATTTATAACACTTTATGTCAACTAATTCGAAAAAACTTCATGAATAAAGTACTTCACAATTTGCTTCAAATCATTCCTGCCCCTCACTGAGTCTAATTTAAAACCTCATTTCTACCTCCTTCTATCGCTGTCTGATATATCCTATATCTTTTCATTAATCAAAAAAAGAAAAAAAAAAAAAAAACATCTGCCTCTGCTTATCATACTTCAAAATAATCATTAACGTAAACAAACCTCAACATGTATATTAATTTTACTGATATATTTGTGCTACTTTTTTCTACACATGTGGTATTGTTTGCATAATTTTCGATGATGAAAGGGTACATTTTAAATTCAGCTATTTGTACACAGATACCCATATTCTTGTCATTATCAATTATCTCTCTATCATTTAATGTTTTTAAGTAAATATATCCCTTACATATCCTTTCGAATGCATTCGGTGAGTGGGCTCATCAAATTTTTATCAAATTAAACTAGGTGTTTTTTCTTTTTTTGAAATAGAAATAAGCAATAAAAGTCTGAAATACTTGCCACAATTACCTACGAAAATTCCAAAATTTTTCCTACATATTCTTTAAAAAAAAAAAAAAAAAAAAAAAAAATAGGACTGAACTTTTACCCTGCCTCAATCTGAGATCCATCTACATGTATACTAAAAGAAATGTATACTATCTTTTCAGATTTGCTTCTAGCAATTTTATGTGTCACGTGATGAACATGAAAATGATCTAGTTCTGTTGAAATCTCAGGAAATCAAACTATATGCAACTTTTTTTTTTTTTTTCATTTTCCCTGTCGGAATGCAGAAATTGTAAAAACAAAGGAAAACATGAAGCGTAACTCATGAATTGTCTCGTACCGGTAACTTTTTTTCTCTACTTATCACTCCAAATTATTATTATTAATATTATCTCTACGAAAACTAGATAATACTTTAAAAAAAAAAAAAAAAAAAAAAAAAGAAAAAGAGAAATGTAATGAAGCGGGAAAAATATATTTTCGGAAATAACTCTTGAAGGAGGGAAAAATGGAAGCGTTTCAGTGTTGTTGAACAAAAGTTTTTGAATCGACGGACAATTAATTGCTTTTGCTTTATTTAATGAACAACATAATGAGTGAGTGGATGAGAAACAAGAAAAAAAAAAGAAAAGAAACAAAGCACTGACATGAAAATTTTGGACATAAACATCAAGCGGTAATATCTCAAAAGTAGAATAAATAAACAAAAAGGCGAGAGTTCGTAAATCACGATGAAAATTCAACAACTTGGCAGCGCATTTATACTATGGAGGGGAATATTGGTGTATGCATATGTGCGTAAACAGAAAAAAAAAAAAAAAAAGTGGAAAAGAAAAAGAAAAAACAGAAACCACTGTTAATTATCTTATTAATTTGTCATCTGGCTTCCACTATCATGTCAAAATAAATTGCTACTGTTCAAATTTTAATTGAAATATTTCCATAAAAAGTGCGCATCATTAAACTATAAATGCATACACCTAAATGTGCGTGCGTGCGGATGTGATACCGGACATCAGCCAGAAATTAATTTGATTTTGAAAAAGAAAGAAAAAACTAAGAGAAGTGATATGCAACCATTCAAATTTACACACCTATAATAACTGATACCCAATAATGTCTAAATAATAACAGTGTGAAAAGGAGAAAAGCCTACCTCATACTTACCAATCCTCAACTGAAATCAGATCTGTATAAAATACACTTTAAAAAAAAAAAAAAACAAAAAAAAAAAAAAAAAACGAATAATGGTTGCTATCAGCGAGATGATAATGATCATGACAATACAAAATTTATTTGAATCTTACGGCAGATCGATCGAAATATTTCCAGATAAGCAAGATGGAAAATTTCATTTCGCTTATACAATTTTGAAAGCATTATGGAAGTGAAAATTCCAGGCCTTTCAAAAAAGAAACAACGTTGAAAATATAGCCATTTGCATAGTAAAACGGTGTACAGCATTTTATCAGAAACGAATTTACAGCATCACTTAATCTATTTTTTATCCTTTCATTTTCCTGAATCGCACTACAGTTTTAAGGTATGTTAGGTGTTCTGGCTTTTTACTATTGCTATGTTTTAGCATGCATAAAATGTTAAATGTTAATCAGTGAAAACCAAACAGGAATTTTTTACATTTTCTTTTTTTTTTTAATCAACAACACCAGCAACAGTAGTAGTAGTAGTAGTAGCATCCAGGGAATATAATCTCATCGATTTCCAGAGTGCCGTAGGATAGAGACCATAATTTAGGCCAAAAAATCCACTGACTTCCAGAAAAAGAATGCTAACAGACACACATACCCAACACACAAAACCATTTCAGGAAAGAGAAAAAACAAATACGCAGTTAAGAATAACATATTAACTTTTCATGTTCTTTTTTTTTTCTTAGAAGATAAAAAAAAAAAAAATTTTGTCCTAGCAGCACTGTCACTGACATGTAGAGTAAAGTAACAACAAAAATAGGACAACAGCGCTCATTCAAAGAGAAAAAAAGTAGACAGTGATGACATCCCACCGACAGAACTTGCAACAAATAACTAGTAGTGAACAAACAAAAATTCCAATTTCTTGAGCGTTTTTAAAAATTATCTAAAGCAAATTACAGCGGGGAGAAATAGGAGGTCTTTTCCTAAATATCATTAAAAAAAAATTGCACATTACTAAGAGTAAATCTGGTCTAGTTCCAAGAGCAAAATTTTTGAAAATTGTATGACTTTTTCTTTCAAGAAGAGACCTCTTGACTTGACAAATAAAACAGATGGAACGATGGAAAGCAATATTTTATCTCACAAGAATTCTCGAAATTCCAACAGGGAATTACTATAAAATGGCCGCTGATACCACATACTTTGAAGCAGTAAAAACACCAATCAAAAATCAAAAAAAAAAAAAAACGGAGAATGGAGCGGGCAATAAACAGGATGAAAGAGTTCACAGTATTAGCATAACTGCTATCATTTAAAGCAAAAAGAAAAGGGAAACAAAAAGTAATAATTTTATAAGAGTACCACCACTGTACAGTTCACCGTTTAAGGGGGTAAATGGCATTTCACAGAACAGTGAGAAAGAGACGAAGAAGAAAAGAAAGTTCAAGATGATCTGAATGACTTTCATCCTTTGACAGTATAGTTACCTAAAGCAAAATTGGAAAAAAGGAACTAAATTGTACCGATGAAGCCAGGAGAAATAACGATGGAATGTTCAGGTGATCAAACAAGTATGCTTTTATAAATATACCAACCCTACCGAATTCTTAGCTTGAAGAACAGGGAGGAAGCAAAAAAAAAAAGAGAAAATCTTCCGAACATTTTGGAAATTTCTGAAAAAAAAAAACCTGCTCGTGAAATTTAAAAATTACTCCTAATACAGAAAAAATCTCATATTTCTTGTTATGGAATGATAAAGAAAAATTCGAAATTTTGCCTAATTTCATTTTCGGGAAAATAAATTGTGAACTTAAAATTGATACAACAAGAGATCAAGTGTTGCACAGAAATTGGGAGCACAAATAAGCTGTTCCCGTAAAGGTGACATAAAGATTACTAAAAACAATTTTCGTCACATAAAAAAAAAACCCGAGACTTTGTGCTGACGTATATACACACGCACACACAAAGTGTAATGGGAAAGCCTTAAAATGTGTTGTTTCAAGTAATAAATTTAAAGTAATGGAAATCTGCAGTAAATGTACTTGAATCAACGTAGCAGGAGGAGTACCGGATTCCCTTCTCTTATCAGGTTATTACAGATGCATAACCTTCAAAACCAAGACTACCATAACTATAGCTATTTATCATTTTTTGTTCCTATCATTTCGCCAAATTTACTGTAAAAATAAATGGAGTGAAAAAGGGAAAATATCCAAGAAGTGAGCCTCAAAACGCACATTCACAAAGCTTTCCCATGATGATCACCGGCTAATTTAATATTAGGCTTCTTTTATTAGCTCGAGAAAAAAAAACGACTAATCAAACAAATGTCGAAGCACAATCCCTGCCAGGTTTGTCGTTTATAGTACTCACTAATGTCTTGTTCGGCACATACTGTCCTGCAAGAAATTATCTTAATACCAATATGCAAATCCGCTCACAGCGCCTTTTTTTTTTTTTAAAGATCAGCAAATTAAACAGTGAATGGTAATTTTACCTATAAAAGAACCATCTTCCGTAAATCGTCCAGGGTCTGTGTCACCATATTCTGCCATTGAATCGGTTTCCGATTCCGCCTTACTCCCCGTTAACGACCGCTTCTCGTCATCTTCTCTAGAAAAACCTAATATCATGCAAATTTCACTGATACTTTAACTTATCTCATATTTTCGTACTTTCCTTTTGAAAAAAAAAAAAAAAAAAAAAAAAAAAAAAAAAAAAAAAAAAAACACTACAATATAGAAATAGAAAATCAGTTTATTAGCAAATCTTTAAATACAGAAATGATATAAACAGTTATTCTTTTTTCTACTAATTACGGCTATTGGAGTAAATTTTGCTTAGTTGTTGAGGTTCAGTTCAAAAATTTTACAAAACCGAAAAACATACGGTTTAACATATTCACCAAAGCCCCTCTCTTTGATGCCAGGTAATATTGGCTGCCTGCCTTGTTGCCTTTCCTTCTCCGATACAGGATATTTTGCGCCACGCTGCCGAGCTGCCACGCATACGATGCAGAGAATAATAAGCAAGAGGAGTATTACCAAAAAGATGATAATCAACCACCAAATTCGAGCACTTTGTGGTGCTGTAAAGGAAAAATTCCAACCTTCAAATTAATACTAAAGCAAAGAAATAATTCAGCTTATCAAAATTATCTGCAGGATACGAAAATTCCAGAAAACAAATAACGGAGAAAAAACTGAAAAACCGACCACTTCCAGTAGTACTAATATGTGAGACAGTTGATTCAGTTTCTCTGATATTTCCGGACTGATCATGCTGTTTTGAGACAACTACCACATCATATTTTGTTCCCGGCTCCAAATCGTTAATGTGAACGTTGAGATCATCACCTTCTAAATTATACAAAAAACTGATTTCAAGCAAAACTCAATTCTAATGTAAATGATCTAGTTAAAAGAGGTAATGCATGGAACAAACACTGGGACTTCTCTTTATTTACTTCATTTGATCAACAGAACAGTTCGTTCTATTGATCCAAGCAACTAATATACAGGTACCTACCTATTTCAGCTATTTTTAAACCTTAAGAGATAATCCAAAATGTTCCCATGCTTGAAAGATAGGTCAGAGTGTCAGGTTCTATAATACAATTACGATCTATTACAAATGAATAATTTGGAAAAAACACCCCGCAAAATTATAGCGATTCTTATCATGGAAAGACTATATCCACGAACTATAATCAAATTACATTTTAAGACAAGCAAAAGCAAACAGTTAAGTTATTAGTAAATGGAAATCAGTTTAACAATTTAATAAAATGAAAAAATTACTGAAAAACATATAAAGAGTTCATTTAAAACAAATTGTATACAAAGAGGCACTTAAGTCTTTCAGCTTAGCGTAATGTTAAGCAGTAATACAGCCACTAACCAAATAGATTCCATATTTTCAAAGAAGCACTTCAGGGGGAGGAGGACGGAAGATGATACCCAGCTGTCAAATGAAATCGCTCATTCTATTTATTAATATACTAGTCAAAGTAATACATTTAGAGAGGAAGGGAAAATTGCAACGAAATGATGATGAAAAAGCAATCTGTTTCTGTTTCCCTTTCTTTTTTTTTTTTTTCGTCTTAAAACAGGCTATGTGTTAACGGAAGGATTAAGCAGTGAAATAATTGAGAAAAGAGAATGTGAGGTTTACCTGTTGGTTCCGCAATTTCCCATTCATCATTGCCAGCTTTCCGATATTTAACATACATATCACTACCAACTGGTCGTCTTTCATTTTTGTCAAATTCACCTGGTGTTAGCGTTACATTGATAAAATCATCACCTACACCACTCTCTTCCAAATGTGGCTGCTCTGGTTCCACTGCAATGAAAAAGCAATAAATGTAAACTTCAAATATTGACAGTTCAAATCAAAATTAAGATTTTCAAATTCTGGAAAGGAAACAATAACTTTTCACCATACACCAATTTCTTAAACTAACTCTAACAGACAACAATGCTGAGAGCTGCCTCGTAACTAGCACCATATCTCACTATTCATTAATATTTCCAAAATCTAATCAATCCAAAAGATAGTTAAAACTCTAAATGCAGTATGATATAGGTGAAAACGCACCTGAAATCTGCAGTCCAACTTCAAAGAAGAAAAAAAAAAAAGAAAAAAACTGAAATATCGTTAACGTAATGCATGCCACTAAAACAGCAAAAAAAAAAAAAAAAAAAAAAAAAAAAAAAAAAAAAAAAAAAAAAAATGATTAAGTCACATATTCCACCTAATATATTTCGTCTTATGGTATAGGTTAAACACATAAAAGAAACAAATATAAATACCATTAGAAATGCTGGCCCAAATATACGACAATTGGATCACCACAAATATGGCAGTAATAAATAATGATGCCATTAATGAACAGAGCCTTGAAAGCTTGCCTATGTCGAGAAACAGAAAATCAATGACCAGATTTGACTAGATTGGTCAGCTATAGATGTGTGCCTTCAAACCCAATTATATTATATATATATGTATAAGCAGAGGTTAGTTATGTAATCCAGAGTCCGGAACTGATGCTCGGATGGAAGTAAAAGAAAGGCTGTAATCATATGTGCTCTTCCCCTTAAAAGTCTCTTGTAACAAAACACCCACTAGACCAAGAAGGTCGAAATCTGTGGTTTCGCTACTTGAAGGGGTTATCGGAAATGAGAGCAAAAATGGGTGGTAGACTGTTGGCAAAAGGTATATTTATAATTCAATATCTGTGGGAGGGTTGGCCTACTATTGGTCCTCCTTTCTACAACTCTACAACTGTATGATTAAAAGCATATTTTATGAGGCTTGGACTGACTAATTACTATTAATCGAAGCACCGACTAGCAAAAACAACAGAAATTATCCTTCTCATTCCGACTCCTAAAATTACCAGCCTCCTCTCTATCTATTCCTTCTAGCAGTTATTTCTTAAAACTTTTAAATATATTTCTCTTCTAATTCCAGTCCAAGTCAGCTCCTCTTATGGCCATTTCTGAAAAGTTCCATGTCATTCTCTGATACAACACCCACTCTTCTATCTCCTCCTCTCTCACCACCACTTTATTTAAATTGGAAATTCCATCTTCCCTTACTGACTCGTTTCTATATTCATTTAACCTTATTGAAGAGTCCAGGTGTGGTTAAACAAAGTGTCATTATTTTAATAACTATCAGAGACAATTAGTTTAGTCTATTTCTCACCTCAGCTCTCTCATTATTTTAATAGCTATCAGGGACAGTCAACTTAGCCTCATCTCGCACCTTCACTTACCTCCCTTCTTGAGCATTCCCCCTCGTTTCCCTTTTCTTCTTTTAATATCTACTCACTCCTTGTTTTAATGTTTAAATATTGCAGCACATTTTAAATATCATACGAGAAATATATTCTACTGAACTACTAAATTCTCAACCAAATAATCCATCAAAGAATTCAAACAATTTCTGAGAAAAATTCCTGACATTAACATAAATAACCAGATACCACCAGACATATAACATGGCATTTCCTTGCAATTAAGAGATCAATATCTGAATTGTCCACATTTATATCCTCAGGTCACCCATTGTTGCCGAAAAATAAATTGAAACCGATAAGGACTGCCAAATAAAAATTGACCCACACTAAATGAGGAACTAAGCAGAAAATCTTGATCCAATATGTCGGCTAAGTAATTTAATTTGTATTAAAAATTTTATTACATATGGATCAACTCTACTAGAATCACCAGAAGAAGGCTTCGTTACCCAATGTACCATTTCTCTTAATCCAAATGACACTACTGTCAAACGAGGCCTGGGTAAGACTCATAACACCTAGCTCAATTGACATAAACATGTATACCCTTTTTGAGGTATCCAGGATATGTTTTCGAATGATTATGTGGAAGGGTTAAGAACCAAAGGTCAAATTTAATCAGAAAAAAAAAGACAATTAATGTAATCCTGTTCTTTGACGCGTAAAAAACGGCTGCATTTCGCAAAAGGGTTCTTCTGTTCCTAAAAATCTATACCGAAATTCACCATTTTTTTCCGGGATCCTTACCCCATTCTTTTGAAAACTACTTTAAAAAATCACGTCCCACCAAAACAGAACCCATTCAACATTCGGAAACAAATGGATTGCTAATATTTCAGAGATTTTTTTTAGTCGAACGCAAAAAATGAATGTTTCGAAAGAAACTACAAATTAAAAAAAAAAAAAGGATGGACTTACACGCTTTACATTATTTTTCGTATTTCCTTATCTTGAAATAAAATTCTAGCATATACGACTATTTGTTTTTAAAAGCTTAACATTTGAAGTCATGAGGCAGTCTGATACAACTAATGACACCTATATTTTAATCACGACCCATCACGTTTCATAAGTGAAATAACATATAATTTCTTCGTAAAAACCTAATCCTGATTATGAAAATAAAACTTACAAAACAATTTTATGCCCTCGGGTAAAGTCACGACATCCTTCGAATTTGGATCTCCTCGACCAGCATTTGTATTTCCATAAACAATAAATCGATATTTATGGTCTTTTTCCAAACTCGATACTCTCAGGAACCGCTCTTTTGGTCTCGTTTTCCTAAAGTATTTATAAAGTATTTATAAAATAGACTTTTCTTATAAAACAAATTTTGTAAGTAACAACTGAAAGTTTTATCAAGAAATCTTAGTACCTGATTGGACAGCTCCCTCTTTGCTCCATAGTACCATCAGGATTCACAGCACAAATTTCAACGGAATATCCAGTTAAACGGCCATTGTAATATCGTGGCCTATCCCATCGTATAGCAACAACACCATTTTCCCGCTCACTACGCTCATTCATAGGATATGCTTCCAAATTTCGCACCGGAGTTGGGACTAGAAAATTGAATAAAAGTCCAAAAGTTATCCCGAAACCCGAGATTTGAAAAATCCCGGTCCAAGACTGAATTATTACATCATAAAACTGAGAAGTCAAATAATCAGAATTGTCCCGACATATCCTACTCTAAAAAACAGAAAATTTTGATAACCTAAGTCAGTACCTAATTTTCTTTAGTTATCATTTGAATTAAGTAAAAGGAAAGAGGAAAGATAGATGATCCCTATGTAAGAAATAGGCAGAGTACTTCTAACAATTACAAATTTCTCCAAATTTACCTCCTTCTTTTGTCCGGAAGGAGATCGGGTCGGATGGTGTACCATCATTCTGTCCATTCATTACCGCAATTTGAGCATAATTAACACTGTTCGGTCGGAGACCAAATATTGTGGCGCTCTTCTTATCCGGCGAAATAATAATGGTACGCCTATCACCACTCATACTCAACTGTGAAGTTGAAACAGAATCTTCACGCCTCGATCGCCTCAACTGTAACAAAAAACAAAGAAAAAAAAACCGCACTTAAAAGTGAGCTCTGTAATTTAACACTTATCATAGAAAATTTACAGCTTAATTATGGAATCCAGAAATTGAAGGATTTAAAATGAAAAGGAGGAAAAAAAAACAAGGGCAAAATACCTTCGAAAATCTCTTTATTCTCGCAGTATCACCGCCTTCCCATTCACCTTCGTCGTTTTCACTCTCATCTTCATCGGACCAAAAGATAATCTGTAATACCATTTTTAGGTTGCACAATTTTAAAACCATAACTTCGAAGACCAGAAAAAAAAGACAAATTTTAGGAAAGAAAAAGAAAAAATAACCTTTATCCCAGTAAAATTTCCTTGCACTTGCTGTGGATCAACTGGATCCCACTCAAAAGTTGCTGATGTTGAGTCTGACGAGATGAGTTTGAATCCAGTCGGAGTAAAACCAGGATCACCTTCACCGGTCCTTCCTTCTACAGATTGCGGTGAAACATTAGATGTCCCATTTTCGTTTGCAGCACGAACCTAAGAAGACCAACAATTCTTTAATTTACTAGACCAAGTCTTTTATTATTTCATTTGTCAGCTGCTGAGAAAATACTGGAATATTCACTTGCACTTCATATGGTCGAAACGGCTCCTCAACTGGGAGTTCAATGGTATGGCGATCACTATATGGGTCGTCTACTATTTCTTCCTTCCACTCAGCATCTGACCCAGCCTGAAAAATTTTGATTAAGCCAAGTTTTTTAACAGTGGAGATACTTAAATTAGGTACCTAATTTTTAAGAAGATAAGAAATCTTAAATCTAACTTTTGGTTGTATACCCTTTAGATAAGAAAAACGTACCGGTCGATATCGAATAATATAATGGAAATTTCGTCCATTCCAATCTTCTCTTGACATTGGTTTCCAGAAAACAATCAAATTCTCCGGTCGCGTCCCAGTTGCTGAAACGCTTTCCGGATTTTTGTCAGGTACTCGAGCTGGTGTTATGCAGTCGCCATTGACATTCGTTGGTGCTCCATCTCCGAAATCATTTCGACCAAAGACGCGAAAACGATACTAGAATTTTTTTAATGATTAAACATGATTTTTGGATTCCAGCACGACACAAACAGACTGCTAATTGACCTCAATATTAGTTTCATAAATGGACGAATTTCAAAACAGAACAGAACATACCTTGCCGAACGGCCGAAGTGATACGTCGATCGTACCTCTTACTGTACGTTGGTTGTCATCAATCGTCTGCAGGGAGTCGGCCAAAGCAGGATGGGGATGAGTTAACCATACCACACCATCAGTTTCTTCATCGATTTGATACTGTGCCCTGAAACTCTCAATTTTGCAAAGAAATCAAAACCATATAACAGATACCTTTAATTTTCGATCGAAGTGTAGGAGTTCTGTATAAAAAGTAGTAGGGGTAGGAAACACGCAAGGGAAGAAAAAGATTAACTTATAACACAACCAGAAAGCTTTCACGTCTCTAATTAAATCACACACCAAATTTCTTTTATTGGAGCGCTGAAATCGATATCCTCCATGTATTCAAAATTGATGGATGCGATTTGGGCAGTATCGTCGCATTTCGTAAGGAAAGCCATATGAACTGGATTTGGAACATCTGAAATTCGAAATTCCTAAACTGTATAATTACTGCTCACTTATTTTACACGAAGAATACCAGTACAAAACTTTAACATTCCATTAAAAGTTCCACAGCTGAAAATAAACATAATAAAAGTAAACGTAATTGTATTTATATCTTCCACAATCTTACGATTCTGATTCTTCCAAGTGGTTGAAAAAAAATATGGTTGAAAATAATGGTTGAAAATTCTAATCTAAATAGGCGGTATATTTTTCTCCATTCATTACGTCGTTGGTGAAGTCTTTCCGTAATGAAAACATAGCCCTATATGGAAAAAAACATAACTACCACTCGAGAAATATGAATACCGCTAAGAAGTTTTAGAAATGAATTCTGTCCAATCTAATCGACAGGTGATCTTTCGAAGGCTACCCTAGGTGATGTCTTTCTGATCTGTTTTGTTAATTTTTATTACACTTATTCGAATTTTAGTAAATCATCTGTACATACCATCAACTCCGACTTGAACTGATTTTTCCGCTGAATCTAGCGCCGTTTTTGCGATGCAGGTATAAATTGCAGCATCATATCGCGCCGGATTTGTAATGATCAATGAATTTTTGTCGGTAATGAGATAATGACCAGACTGGATGTACTGCTCCAATAATGGCTACAATAATATTTTATATGGATTTTCCAGGAATACTCGATAGTACGACGTTGAAAAAAACTTCGAAATTCATCACTCTTTTTTAATATCACTGATCTGCACAAAAATACCCTCTTTAATTTGCTCCTTTCTCTTTTCATTCGTCTTTTATCAAAATCGATACATAGAAAACTCAATAAGAGTGCTACCAACACTGTAAAAACTGTACAACGATTCAAATTAACATTATAACTAGCGACTCTTTCTTATTACCTTTCCATTAACAAGCCATTCGTATGTGACTTCGAGGTTTTCGTCATGCTCAGCATTACATGGCAATTCAATACGTTGACCAGCCAAAACCTTTTCTAAAGGTCTTTCAAAAGGTGCTAGTCGTGTCGCTTCTGAAACTTTTTTTTCTTTCTTTTACGGATATAAACTCCAAATCTACCATTGCAACTCATGTGGTCAGTTTGATATGGTAAGGTTCTAGCTAGGAATAATTTCCAACATCTACGTTCTAGCTCTTGGTAGGCAAAGCTATTTAAAACATATTAGGTGAATAATTTTAGATCAATATTCAGATTATGCATCCCAATATAGTCATAAGCTCAAACAAAGAGTTCCAGCATTCCTCCACACTCTTTCCTCTCTCCGAAGCACTAGCTCATGTTAAAGATATCTCCAACCTACCACGTATTATTATGTGTGCCGTTCCTTTTTCTGTACCGTGTTTGTTCGTTCCAACACATGTATATTCACCTTCCGCATCTCGACCAACCGCTATAAGCAAATGAATTGAAACCACATACATATAACTCCACTACTTCTCCATTCGTAAAAGCCAATAAAGACGCATTTTTGTCTTTGCTTATTCCGCTTTTCTAAGTCAAATAACAAAAAAAAAGACTCTGTGAAATTGTAAACTGTGGAGAAGTTACAAACACCGGAAAATTCACAAACCATCAATAATGAGTTTGCCTTCTCCGTCGGCATCTGCTGGTACGATGTGATGTCGCAAACCATGCAACACTGCGCTTTCCCACGTAATGTTCACGTTTGGTGAGGCAAAAAATTTGCACGCCAGTGTTACATTTTGACCAATTACAGCTTCAATTTCACCGGGATCAGAGAGAAGTTCTGGTTTGAAAGCTAAAAAAACAAAAAGAAATGCTATGGAAATAGGATCTCGATGAAAAACTTAAAACAAATGCTGTTGTTTAGAACAGTCAGTGAATTTATTAGTTTTTCACACGGTTCAGTCCTTAAGTTATAAAAGTTTCGGAAAAACATACAAAATTACTTACCAAGAAGATTGAGGTAGAAATTAGCCCACAAATACCCATGCTTATTTTCCGCTTTGCACTGATAAACAGCATTATCACCACTGCCAGCAATACCTTTCTTAACATTTTTCAGTGTCAGAGTACTTCCCGATATTTCCCAATTTCTGTTAACATCATCATCTCTCGGTTTCATCTCTAAGCATAAGAACTATTCAGGCATATGCTTTCAAGAAAGCACCATAAAACTCATTACAATGTTATTAATCCAAGTATGATTAGAAAGTCCAACCCAGAGTAAAAGTAAAAAACAACAGCAAAATATGAAATCTAAAAGATGATTAAAAAACAATAGAACTAGGAAGAAGCACAAACAGCCTTTAAACAAAATGATTTTCTTAAAGATTAAATTACTCACCAACGCCATTTTTGAAAAATGAAATTATAGGAGTCGGCTTGCCGTAAGCACTACAATCGAAGGTTACGTCCTCTCCTTCACTTGTCCGTTTGTTTGGTGGTGGACCTGTTGCCCAATAGGGTGCAGCTGAAAAAAAAAAGTACAACAAATGAGGGATAAGATTCGCTTAGAAATTTATCATTTTAAATACGGTATCCAGGGTAACCTAAACCATTAGTTAAAACAATAAAATAATAACAGACTTCTGAAGTCTGTTTTACATAAAATTTATTTATTTTTGAAAGAAAATATCAGTTTCTTGATTAAATAACTAATGCCATCCAATATTTAACACTTAAATCCCTAATATCTTCTGACTATGTCTAATAAAAACAAACTACAATTTGACAAATCACGTCATAAATTTTCAATAAACCTTCAACAATAACGTCGAAACGGCGATCCAAATTGGAGTGAGCTTTAAAAATGCATTCATACACGCCCTCCGTTTCCGCACTAACATTGAAAACCAATGTTTTTCCATATGCTTCATAGGTGTACCGTGGATCATCCTCCGAAATATCAAGACCATTATGTCGCCATACCGGTTTTGGTTCCGGACTTAAATTTCAAAAATTAACAAACTTCCTGAATCTAAGTAGGAAAAGTTTCTTCTTAAACCCATTCAAAAATAGTATCCAGTACAGTATACAGTATAATCAGTATCCTTTGAGAAGCCTAACACAAATCCAAATTCCAGATTAGCTGTAATAGCGATAAAAACCATGCTGATAAGAAGAAAACTCTATTCAGGAAATGCTTGTAAACATGAAAGCAAATCTGCAGCTGTGGAAAACTATTCCCCCGAGAGTATGGCTTCATAAACAAGAAATATATTTTCTAAAATTAATGACAAAAAAAGAAGGCGACATTATCGAATTAAAAGTTTTAAAATTCAATGAATAAATAGAAAAAAATGAATGACAGAATTCTTCTAATGAAGGATTTCTAGGGAAACTGTCATACGGAGATACATTTTTTATTAGTTTTTTTTCTTCCTTTTTCTGTCGTTAAACTAAAGCTTATGCATATAATGTTATTTTCTCACAGTTTTCTTTAAGAATGAAATATAATTTAATGAGGGTCTAAGCAGAAACTAGAGTGGTGAAAAATGAAAAAATAAATGAACACACTGTCACTTCCATGGAAAATAGAAGACTGTATAAAACATGCTGTCTTGATTTTTATATGTCTTCAAGATTGATTTCTTGAAGAGGAGAAAGCAGATAACTGCGGTTTAGCTATGCTCTAGTTCGTTTCAAAATTCAATTTCCATCTGCCATCATTCTAGCATACTTCTAAGATCGAAAGAAAAATAAATACTTGACACTACAGTTAATGAGCTTAACTTAAAACAACTCATCACTAGCCATTACTGAATGGCATATATTAGAAACTACATATATGGAAAGAATAATGCAAAATGGAAAAGTGAATAAGAAAATAAATAAATACCGGATGCTAATAAAGATTCAGTAATGCTAAAGTTAAACTGAACTATTTACTGTCATTCTGGACTTACATGCTCAATATCCATGAGTGGTGATGATTCTAATGCTACGAATTCATTATTTTTTTGGATTGTCAACAAAGCTGTAACAACAGTCCACAGCAATTTAACGTCTCAAAAAAAATATTTCTTGTAAAAAAGAGACACTGCAGAAGGAGAAGAAAAAAAAAAAAAAAAAAAAAAAAAACTTGCACAACACCATAAATGCAGTTACAATACATATTTCATTTAAAGAAAAAAAGAAAACGGCAAAACACAATATAGTAAAATCTCTGTCAGAATCGAAACACTTCTCCTATTTCCTCTCATTTTTACACCATAATGTGGAAATTCTTAAAAATCAGTCCACCCAATTTCACAAATTTTTTGCAACTGTAATAAATACCTTAATGTAACAAATACCATAAACTTCTGCAAACTTTGCCAGATGTATCTTTCGCAAATTTTAAGGATTAATATACAACCATTATCCATTACTAGAATAATCCATTAATCGATGTGAATTGAAAAGCTCAGTGAAGTTATATCAGTTTATCAGTTGACATGTATTAAAAAACACTCCTGCTATCATTTCAACATTTTCAAAATAATTTAGCTGTCACCCTCAACTGCATCTGCCTTTCATACTTCCGCATTTGTAAATATATGTATGTTTCTGCTACTTAGAGAAGCAAAAATTTGAACGTTAAAAGTACATAATTCATTTTACTTCAATTAATTGCTATGATTATTTTAAAGCATCTACTGTTATAAATAAAATAGTTATTTGCGGATATTTAGACGAGTAAGAAACGATAACCAGAAGAGAAATTATTCGCCGAAAATAACGCAACGATTAATCACAGCATATAAATAAAAGGTGAAATTTATCACTGAAGCTAATAAATCATTCCCAAAATGAATAGCAAAATTAATAACATTAGTAAACAAACCGATATCCATATTAAACTATTTATTTTTAAACTTAGTGGAATATCCCATGTTAAGTACATGCTGTTAACACTACTTTATAAATCAACATTTAGAAATGGTTAATATTTTTAAGGTAATATGAAACTAAAACTTACTATCCACTGAAGAAGCAATGCAGCTTATGCGTAGTACCTTCTAATGCGATTGGAGAGCTCTGATTTACATACTGTTCACTGGGAGGTATCGGTGAAGTCACTGCAATAATTCATCTAGAAAGGCTATCAAAATAAGAAAAATTTTGAAATTAAAGATACAAATAACACTTTTCGATTAACAAATTAATGGAAATAAATGATGGAAAATGAGATAATTTTTTCTTAGTTTCTTTTCTTCTTTTCGTTTTCCTTTAGAAGTTTACATTTCTATTCCAAACTTAATTTCGGGAATGTTGTAAATGCTAAAAGGCATAAAATGGAAACAAAGAAAAAGTAACATTAAGCACCGTTTGGTGCCATCTATGGGGTACAAGTAAAATAAATGTTACGCCATCATCACCTTTTTTTATCACACCATTCCCACGCGATCAAATTTTTTTCTGATTCAAAGCAAACTAATGAACTTCCTGTCATATTGCTATCACAATGGAAGTCATAGTCTAAACAAAATTACAACTGATATAACTAAAAAAAAATCATCCTCCTTCTTATTTTATGCCTCCTTAAACTTCTATAACAAAAAAAAAAAAATTATGTCGAGATGAATCTAGAAAGATTGGGTGACGAATAAAAGACTGGAATCTGAATGACAATATTAATGATAAAACTGCTGAAATTATATAGAAAATAGCGCTTTATGTTAGCTGTTTTGACAAAAACATATATCCCCTTCCCAATTTTTCTTTTTTTTAATTTCACAACCTGTAAATTTCAATCTTAGACCGATCAGTTAATAAGTGTATCAAACTGATCAAGTCTGTCACCTTTTCAATCTTTCTTTTTTCTTTTCTTTGTTTATTTGTCTGATCCTTGTTACAAATCGGTAACGGCATTAACAAACAAACTGCTCTGTAACATAACCCTACCCAAACATCAAATAACATTTTCCTTAGTAAAAAAAAAAAAACATGTTTTTTTCATTTTCTCATCAAAATATCCATCAACAAGCCATCACTAACCTAATTCAGAAAAACCAAACACAAACAAATTTTAAAATCCCGAAACTGAGTAAAAAAAAAAACACAAAAAAAGGAGTAATTTTGAAACTATGACTGAGTAGTGAATTTATTAGACGTTTTTGATCTAAAAGAAGAAAAACGTTTAAGGAAGTTCACAGACATAATTGACCTAATTCATTCTGGAAGTAAGAAAAACGAAAACGAAATCACATTCAGATATTAAGAGGCAAAAAATGCGTTCTACTACGTCTCAACAAAGTGGTTGGTAACTTCCAAATAATAAAGGTTATCAATTACTCCCCTGATAAATAATGATAATGGTGGACTTTCAGGAACGTAAGCCGTAGCTTCTGTTTCATTACGATATAGTACAATTATCGAAACTTTAACTTTTTCCCTTTTTTATCTGTAGCAGTAGGTAAATATGCAGATTATAAAACACAGCAGCACCACTAAAAAATTGGAACTCACTGACGCTAGGACAGGTTAACAGTATTTCAAATATTTGAATTCTTTCGTTTGAAAAGACTCGAAATACCTCGTAACTAAATTTTGTGTGTAACAATTTCCATAATTATATTTTCTCTTTCTTTTTTTTTTTTTAGTGGAAAAAGGGAATGAGCAAGGGAGAAAAAGTAAGGAACAATACATAAAGTTTGCAAAAAAGAAAGATGAAATAAAAGGCAATAAATCAAAATGTTATCTTCATTTTGCGATTGCTGTTATTAATTTCATATTTTTACATCAAACAAAAAATTTTTTGGGGTTTAAAAAACTTGATAACGGTTAAAGCATTTTTAATTTTATCTCTCTAAAACAACTATTTTACTTTAGTTCCTAGCAATTACACAAAGACAATCAGTAAAATTATCCGATAATTCAGCGTAATACAACTGCATGCATGAAAATTCATTAGAACATTTAAGTAGACCTTCCGAAAGAATTCCCACTTATAATAACTATTTTTATCCAATTGATTAGTTAATTAAGTAGCTAATAGTGCGAATTACTTCTCACGTTGGCTTGTTAGCAAAACATCATGAATCATGAAATCAACAACATGAATCATGTTTACATCGCTTACTCAAGATTTTTGCTTTTAAAATAGAAATTTCATCTTAATCAATGTCATTTATAACCATTCTCAATCCGATGATAATCTACATCAAGTATAAATTTCTGTGAAAATTTTTGGAGTAGTTAAAAAATAAAAAAAAATATAATAAAATATAATAAAACACCATACATGCTCGTCGACGATTTTTGGTAACATCGAGACGAAATTGATTTCCAAATTTGTAATCTCGAAGTTTGGTATTTTCAGCGGTACATGTGTAGTAACGATTTGGCTTGAAATCAGATTCTTTAATGTGATGAAAATAAATGGTACCCTGAAAATGTTGAGCAATCGAATGAGAAAATAAAAATAAAAAAAAGCTAGCTTACCACAGATATGGTCAATAATATGTACAGTTGAAGGATACGTGTCGTAAAATAACGAGCTGCTGCTGTTGTTGTTGTTTTTGTTGTTGTTTGCTTCTTCTTCTTCTTCTCCCAAATCATTTATCCACGCTACTGTTTATTTATATGCTCTATACTTTCACTATTGCTATATTACAGCAGCAATCGTTTTATTGTTGCTATGATAGCTGATGGATATCGTTGTGATCTGTTCGAAAAGTTGTAATAAATCTCTTAGTCTTAAATGAAGTGGATAAAAATTTGACGAATTCGTCATACAGAATTATAGGAATGTAAAACAAATTGGAACTCAAATGATTACAAATGGTGAAATACAAAAAATGAAATTAGCGAAAACATACAAAATGATAAACGAAAAGCAATTATTGCTAAAAAAAAAAATGAGCAAAGAACAAGCCTTACATTCTCACAAACTACTCCGTTCAGTCAACCGATCAGTCTAACACGTTGATTATCGATTGAAGTGTAAATCAACTCAGCCACACTTATTACTCCACCCAAAGGAACGGATATGCAAATTTTGAATGATAACTATATCCTGTTCCTACAGCAGTATATTATTTCTGACTGCTACTGCTGCAGCTATATTGATAAATCATGTTGTTATTTATTAATTTGTAATGATAAGCTGATAATAGGAACAACAATATGATTAAAGATAAGCAAATAAACACACATACAAACAATAAACTACGACACCGACTGTGACAAATGAAAACGTCAAATAAAAAAAAGGGCATGCAGACAGGCGGAGTGTCGATAGTATCAGAGAGTAATATCAAGAAGTTGAAATTGCCGCTTGTTCAGAAGGGAAATGAGAAAAGAAGAAACTGAAAAGTGTACCGAAAAAGAAGAGAAAGATGGAAAAAAAAAGAGATAAGAATGTAAAGATTGAGGGAAGAAAGAGAGACGGAAGAAAGGGCAGAGAACAGGTAGGAAGTAAACCGGAAAGTATAATGAAAGATTTTTTTGTATATAAAAAAACAAAATAGCCGTCATATTTTAGTATGTTAATATATGAAAGGGATAAAAATTAACAAATAACCGAATGTTTGATCAATAAAACGGAATAATAGATTTATAGATGTGACAGGAAAACTTTATACCAGAATCGGAAAAAAGGAAAAATTGAGAAAAAGAAAGAAACACATTAACATATAATATCATAACGAATTTATCAATTTCATCATAGTTAACATTCTCCATACGCTATCACCATTAATTCATTAATTACACAGCAATATAGTATTAATAACTATATTTTGAAACAAAATTAATTTCTCAATTTCAAAAAAAAAAAAAAAAAACTGATGTAAATTTAAAAATAATTCATACGAATAGCAAAATAAAAAAAAAAAGGAGTTGAGATTAGTAAAAGAACTGAATGATCGATCATTTCAGTGATTTATCATAATTACGTGTCCATTTCACGTCTTCTTTTTGTCCCTTTTAAATGCAATGTGCAAAGTGAAATGTTTCAGTCATTCGTGTCCCTTCTCCATCAATTACCGCACAATATCGCATTTCAAACAACCGCCACAGTCTAGTCAATTATGATAATGATATTCAAAAGGTGACAAGATTAAGCACAGAGAGAGAGGGAGAGAGGGAGAGAGAGAGAGAGAGAGAGATGAAACGACAAATAGTTCATCAAGAGGTCATTTATAATGACCAAATGATTGAATGCAGGATGACCTTGGTTTTAAGGTACATCTGGTGCACAAATATATGTATATATATCTACACATACACACGTAAATTAGTCTCTCTCTCTCTCCCTCTCTCTCTCTCTCCCTCTCTCTCTCTCTATATATATATATATATATACTTAGACATAGATATACACATACGTAAATTAGTCTATGTGATAAGACATACATACATGCACTAGATTAGTCTATATACTTAACACGCACACACACACACATATATATATTTATATATACGTAGATTAGTCTATATACTTGGACAATCTTGCAAGCAGTCTAATTAGTTCGCTTTTATATTATTTCAAATAGTGGTTGAAGAAAAATTTGTTTTTTTTTTTTTTGGATAAATCGAGAAAATTAAGCCAAATGTTTATACTTTATAAGCTTTTCAAAGGATAGAAAAAAAAAATCTTGATAGTAAATAAGATTTTTTTCTTTTTTATTTAAAAAAAAAAAAAAAAAAAAAAAGGCAAATATTATTCGAAAACAACTTTTTTTTTGTCTTTTTAGTTCTTTTGTTTTTGCAGTAGCATTCAAAAAGTTTGATACTATTATTGTTTCAGTTTATTATCAAGTTTTGAGCTTTATGAACTTTTTGATAAATGAATCTGTGAACATGATGATAATTCATACAATTATTCCCATTATATGATAAAATGAAAATCGTGTTTAATCTCTATTACTTCCAAAAATACTAATGAAAAAAAAAAAAAAAATAACAAGAGAAGAAAGTGTATGTAAATACATTTAACGGATCGTATTTCATCAGTATACTTTGTTACAAAAATCCAAAGTTGGTACCATTTATTAATTTGTTTTAATTTTTCGGGTAATGACAATTTCAAAAATTATTGATAGGGTAAGTTGAAATTGTTACACGATGTAGAGTGACAGATATTTAACAACTTCAATTTCTATTGCTTCGCTTTTTTTAACTTTTACTAATTTCGTCGAATGTTGAAAATTTTACAGCTAAAAATTAACTAAAATTTATTTATCTTTCCCTATAATTTCTTCATTTATCTCTCCCTATAATTTCTTCAGAGAATTTTCCATTTCCTTTCTTAACCAGTCCTTTAGTGCCTTTAGTGCTGCTCTCTATTCAATTTAATTCCCTAATCCAGAAATCCAACACTACTAACCTAACTAATGCTTCATTATCTCTGCTCTTTATTCCTTTTTTCTTTTGCTATAAAAAATAAAAACAGAAATTAAAAATCGCAAGGATTTCTCGAAAAATTCACTGTCCAAAATTACTGCAAAAAAAAAAAAAAAAAAAAAAAAGAAATGAGAAATGAGATAAGTTTCAAGAAGGAAAGTGCAAAATAATCCCATCCTAATGAGATATGATGATGCCTAGAAAAAAGGATTATAGTGAATGAATCCAGTGAAGCCTGAATATCAGTTTCAGAAATTTAAAAAATATTAACCACAAAACTTGGAGGGAGATTGATTAGTAATTGCATGAAAATTTTTATTGCAAAAAAGTCATAAAATTAAAATATTTTCAATTTAAAAAAAAAAAAAAATTGATCGACGATAAGAATTTTTTTTTTTTTTGTTGTTGTATAAATTATTAAATTTTTCGAATAGGAAAAAAGAATAAAAGTTAGCAGCCTAATGATCGATATAACCTGTAGATAAGCTAATAAGAAGTTGGAAAAAGAAATATAAGGCAAAAAGAACGATTCAATATCCAAACGAGAATAATAAAGTGAAGAATAAGAGAAAAATGGTTCATTGAATATTCTCATAAAAATAAGCCTAATTCTTTAATAAAATGCAAAAAATAATAGGAGGGAAGTATGAAAAAGAGAACTGGTAAAGAGAGATGAAAAAGTAAAAAAAAAAAAAAAAAAAAAAACCAAAATAATTAAAAAATTCAACTGAATTAAAATTTCCTGCTACTGAAAATATTTTGCTTACCTATATTATATTGCAATTATGCCACATCACTGTAGACAATTTCACATATAACAAAGGTAACAATCTTGTGATAATAAATTTAACTGCATGCTTCCATGTGTTTGCAGTATTATCAAATACATTGAATTTACATTTTAAAATGGCTTAAAAAAAAAAAAAAAAAAAAAAAAAAAAAAAAAANCGGGATGTGTACAAGTCTCAAAATTAGGCTTAAATTTTGAAAAGAAATGGGAGGGGAAAAAAAATAAGAAAGAAAAATTTTAAGGATGAAGTTTCGCGGTAAAGTGCAAAATTTTGAAAGTTGCGAGAACAAAAAAAAAGTAAAAAAAGAAAGAAAAGAACTAATGAGGGATTCGAAAAATGTAAAAATCGAAGACGGTAAATAAACGTAAAAAACGACAACGTCAGATAATTTGGGAAAACTTTTCCAAAAAAAAAAAAAAACCTCCATTCGACCAAAACTTTTCAACTTTTTTTCCCATAAATTTTTACTAAAATTAAATATATAATTATTTGTTCACAAGGAAAAACAAAGTAAACAAATTGTTATTCCGCGACTTGAAGAAAAAAAAAAAAAAAAACAAAACAAAACTGCATTTGTTTACACTTTTTTTTTTTTTTTTAATTTTATACAATAACAATAGCCTACATTAAAGTTCATTAACATTCTCTCGTCTTTTTTTTTTCTAGTCTTTATCACTTTGCTTTTTTACTAATGCTAATAGAATTATAATTAATGTATTTCGAATTTACTTTTCCTCCTTTTTTTTTTTTTTTTTTTCCTTTATAAACAATTGAAGATTTATCTTAGCAGTGTGTATAAGAAGCATATAAGCTAAGTGTAGAATTTTTTTTTTTTTTTAATAGAATAAAAAAAGATAATGATAATGATGAAAATGAATGATAAGAAGAGGAAAGAGCAGGAGAGTTTGAAAATGTGAAGGATGTTTCAATGAACTAAAATCCAAACAAAATCTTCAATCAAGAACAACGAGCAAAGGAATATAAGTGAGGAAAGAGGGACGAGAACGAGAATATTCAGTCAATTCACACTAAGGAAGTTTGAAGAAAGAAACTTAGGAACAAACTCAACAGTCATTTTACGTTTCCATTTTGTTTATCAAATAAGTTTATGTCGTAAAAAATAATTCATCATTTAAAAGAGAGAGAGAGAGGAAAAAGAAAAGAGGTGTAAATAATTGAATAAAAATTTATTTAATAATTATTAAAATACATACAAAAAATAAAAATCAAGTAAATGTGTGAATTTTCTTAGCACTGTGACTTTTTTTTTTTTTTTTTTGTGCATTAATTAATATATGGAGTAAAAATGAAGAGGAAATTTGTTGAGATTTAGGTTAGATTTCAATTATAAACTTTTTAAATTAACTGAATTACACAATTGTCTGGAAAATTTCGGTACTAAATTTGTTGGAAGCTTTAAAAAAAAAAAAAAAAAATTATATATACTAGTACTTTTTTTTAAAGAAATGTGTTGAATAAATTAAATATAAAAATGACAATTTTGGCGCATTTTTTTTCCTCTTATGTGAATTATATTTCGAACATTGTGATGTTGAATTATAAATTTTCGCTTATCTTTGTTTAGAAGCAAAAAAAAAAAAAAAAATTCAAAATTAGAGAAAAATCTGAAAAAAGGGAAGAAAGAAAAGGACGAGAAAGTGGAAAAAATTTTTTAAACAAAAATGGCAAAATAAATGTTTTGCACAATAAGTTTTATAAATGAAATGAATGAATATGAAAAAAAAAAAAAAAAAAAAAGAAAAAAAAATCAAAAAATAAAGGAAAGAAAAGACGAGATAAGGAAAAATGAAAATGTTAATAATTAAACCGTAGAAAGGGCAAATGAAACACAATATGACATCATCAGTTATTATCAATTTAACATAGTACGAAAAAAAAAAAAAAATTTTTTTTTGTTTATTTTCAAGTTATATTTTCCAAATGAATTTTAAATTATACTAGTATAGGAATAACAACAAACGGTAATTGTAATGGTAGTAGATGAGATGACACAGATGACAAGAAAGATTATAGGTATATACAGTAATTAGCAATTATTACGGGTATACAATGATTACTGATTAATTCATACCTGAATGAAATGGAAGGGCACAATATTTCCATTCATTTATACCTTGGTGAAATGGAAATTGAAAGCGAAAAGGTACAATTGAGGGGGAAAGGTAAAGAAAGTTAAGGGGGGATAGAAGCGGGGACAGAAGGCAGGCGACAGGAGACAGGAAACCGATACAATCATACCTGGATGAAATGAAAAGGAGGGGTTGCAAAAGGAAATTTGTACCATATTAGTTGCTCTTTTCCTGTATTCACCATTTGTTAAAGTGAATTCTTCCACTTTTTTTTTTGAAGAGGAATTGAAAAAAAAAAAAAAAAAAAAGGTGAAGTTTAAGAAGTCCAGAAAAAAGTGGATGATTTCCATCAGTTAATTAGCAAATTCTTTCAACATTAAAATGAGAAAACTATTTGACGAAATAATCAATAATGTGTATTTAATAATATTACGCATATAATGATACAATGGATCGATCAATCGATTGCATTTCAACACTATTTTATTGCAAAATTCAATCATAAATTACGCAGTTGAAAATTTCCTTGGAAAAGTTGAAAATTGCATGGTTAAATATTTTGCTTATTTTTTTCTCGATTACAAGACTGAAATACTTACTATACTAGCAAATAACTCGGTCCTTTTTGATAGGTCAATAATGATGCAAATCTTTTGTTGGTATCAATAAAATTGTTAGGGTCTTCTCAACATGTCAGCCTCAATTCAAAAAGTAGACAATTCAAATTAATTAACGACTCCTAATTGATATATTTGGTGTAACGAAAACAGTTAGAATTTGAATGTTGAATTTTAAGGTGGTCTGACAAAAATTTGACAATTAATTATTTTATTACAGAAAAGAAGACACAATCAGCTTTAAGAAAAACAAAAAAAAAAAAAACAAAAAGAAGAACTATTTACCACAGGAATTTTTTTTTTTTTTTTTTAAAGATACAATAGGGGAAAAAAGACCTAATCGATTCATTCTAAAAAGTTTTTTTTTCAACCACTTGAAGCTCGCTTCAGCACTATATTACCAAGGAGTTGATGGAACACTCACTCATTCGTAATCTTCACTATGGAACATCTTGACTGTGTAACAGATCGAGAATTCTCGAGATACAAACTTATCATATTTTGTCAAAAAGGAAAACGAAATAAATGATATCCTCCTAAAAATGATGCAAAATCGATGAATAAATATATATATATATATATATATATATATTTATTATATATATATTTTATTATATATACATTTATTATATATATATGAGACTGAACGAACAAAATTGCATCGAAATAATATCTATCAGGAATATAATTTTGAAATATAATCAAATATATCGTCGTGATATTATTGATGTTGGCATCTGTTGCTATAAATAAGGCAAAATTTTAGTTTTTGGTTAAAAGAGAGAGAGAGAAAAAAAAAAACAACAACTTTTGCTGAAAAACTTGAACCAAAGTTAAAGTTTATGCTTGCAAATAAGTCTCAACAACAACAACAAAAAAAAAAAAAAAAAAAAAAAGGGAGAAAAAGGAGAAAAGTAGATGTAAATAACTGAAAGAGAAGAAATTAACAGAAAAGAGAGGATAAAAATAAAATCTTTAAAAAAAAGAACGAAAAAAATCGGCTAAATGAGAGTTTACTAAGCTAAAAGAAAAAAGTTCCTGAAAAGTATTAATGTTAAATCACATGAAGGATAACTTCAATGAAATGATAGCTCTAAAAAAAAAAGGATCGTATTCATTATCATTGTTAGATTGAGGTATATTAAAAAAGAAAAAAAAATCCGTAATGAATTGCACATAATATAGCGTGAAGAATACTTATTTCTAGTTTATCGGTGAAAAAGAATGAATAAATAAAAATTGTGATGTTAAAAAGAAAAAAAAAAGGAGTTTTTTTTTTTTTAATATTTATGAGATTTTAAAAAATTTTTTTTGCATATTTAAAAGCTAATATACTTTTACACTAGCATGATTGTGATAATACATGGATCAAATGATGATTTTCATTTATTCATTTTTCTTTTTTTTCCTTTTTTTTTTTTTTTTTTTTTTTTCCACGACTTATTCATTATCCTAGGTTGCGGTGTCATTTATCAAGGTAACAAATTTGTAACAACACTATATCATCATTTCTTTATCATATCACTTCTATCTACTTATCTTTCTATTCCTCTTTCTCTCTTTTGCTTTTTTCTCCAATAATTAAAAATTCTGTTTAGTTGATTAAAATTTATAGAAAATGTGATGAAAATTTTAAAACGCATAATGTTTTTTTTTTTACATATATAATTTATCATAACAAAATCAGATTATTCTAGTTAAAATAACTTTTAATCCACATCATTCACCACCTCCATAAAATATTAGTAAAATTCATTTTAAATTTTAATTCTTTTTCAACATTACTACTTTTCCACTTTTGTTTTACCATTAACAACAAGGAATGGAAATTTGAACATGCATTTAATCCTCTTAACACATACACTTGTTAATCTAAAGTACATTTCAAGTACTAATAACTTCATCAGCAATCAAATCAATTGGTATTGTCTTTTCAGATTACACACACACACACACAGCGATTTACAAACAAATAAATATTCAAATATATATAAAATTAAATTTATTTGAATATATACACATCATAATAATTGACATGATATAACGAATATATTTCAGATATATTGTGTCAATCAAGTGGGACAGGCAGATTGACAAGTTTTGAACGGAAGTGTAAAAGTTTCTGAAATAATGATGGAACATTCAGAAGCCAGAAGTTCGCCGTATTCAATGCTATAACTTTATCGGCATTTTAAATAGCTATAGTGGAAAAAAAAAAAAAAAAAAAAGAAAAAAAAGAAGAAAGAAAGAGAGAGAGAAAAGAGGAAAAAAAGAAATGAAAGGAAGAGGAGACAGACGACAACTTCATATGAAATGAGGTAGAAGACTAACTAACTAACTAAAGTGTGTAGTAAAAGTGTAGAGCTGAAAATGGGAAATTGAAGAGAACATTTTCGATAGCTTTAATGTATGGTAGTAAAAAATTCCTTTTGCTTCTGTTCGAAAGAAGAAGAAGGAGAAAGTAAAAAAAAAATAAAATAAAAAAAGAAAAAAAAAACAAAAAAAAAAAAANAGCTAATTTGGAATCAATAAAATGAGATCGAAATCGAGAACTACCACCTCTTTGCTATATCTAGGCCCTATTTTAAAGTGATGCCAATCTTCTCCATTCAGTACTAACTGAAAATCAGCCTTTCTCTTTTATCATTATTCTATGGCTTGAAATGGTTTAACTTCAATATGGCCTTCCAAAACAACTTATTCTACTCGAACTAAGCCTAAGTCTTGCTTTTCACATCCTCTTTCCCATTCTCTTCTTCTCATCTCTCCTTCATCTTTATATCCCCTCCACAAAATCATTCTCGAAATAGACAAATAACGCCAGAAGAGCACAGTAGTTAATGCTAAGCAATTTCGTTTGACCACTGCAATTCGAAAATTATTCTAGCCTTGATATCATGAATACTATGCAATCTTATTGCTACACTCCGTTCTTGTTACCATACCCGAAATGTCAAATATCAGACTAGGCTAGACTACAGATGCTTCCTGTTCTAGTATAAGTTAGACCTTTGAAAACAGAACAGATAGCTTCTCTCTTTCGAGGCATACTTCAGGAAGGTTTATCCCCAATGGAAAATTATCCATCCGTTCCCATTTTCCATCACAACTGCAAAAATGTCAATGCCGGATGTTATGTGTATATACTGAATAAGGGGGACAAAATAGAAATCTTCCGGGAAAAGAACGACAAGAAAAAGAAATATGGATGACAGTCATAAATTGCTAATTTAAAAAAAAAAAAAAAAAAGAAAAAAAAAGAAGTTAGCAAAATTAATATATGAACCACATAATAAATTAACAAATTAAAAAAATAAATAAAATTTCAAGACTATTAGTGATTGCTAGTATAGGTTATTATTAGAAAGCAAATTTACACCCTAATTTGTTCCCAGTTTTAGAGATATATAAAAATGATGAAAGTAACGAAAAAAAGAAAATTAGAAATCTAAAAAAAAAGGCAAAAGTGAACAAATATATATATATATATATATGGCTAAATATATGGCCTAAATAAAAAGCGAATTACAACAATAAATTTTAGAGGAAAAAAATAAAACACCTTTAATTTATGAATTTTCAGCGTTTAGAATCCAACTTTACGTAACGTGTACGAAACTAATAGATAGACAACATGCATTCTTCCTGTTCGCATGACATATTTAATTCAAAAGAAAATGTATGTGTTAATTTAAAAAAAAAAAAATTAAATGAAATAAAAAGGTTAAGAAAAATAACCAATGGAAGTGATATTGTTTCGTATGAAAATTTCGAAGAGAAACTGCAAAAAATCTAACACATAAGAATGATTGCAAACATTAATTATGTCAATTTTCTATGAAAGAAACCACAATAACACAATACAATTCGATAAAATCGCAATAACATTCGAGGCAAACATAAGAAAATTTAACTGTAAATTAAAGAAAGTTGAGAGAAAGGATAGATATGAGGACTTAATCTGATATGATAAGAGATCTGTGAAGACACATTATATATGGATGAAGTGGCATTTGTTCGAGATTTCAGATTGCTGAATAAAATTAAAAAGAGGAATTAATTAATGGTGATGGTTTAGTTCCCGATTATTACACAAAAGATATTCAAACATTATACCAACTGTGTTTGAAATGAAATCAATTTCTTAAATATTAGACAAACTTTTCAGTTTTAATTTAGAAATTTCATGAGAAGGACGAAATATTCTGCTTAACTCTTTTCATTAGTAATTGAAGTTTTTAAATTGAAAAAAAACTATATCAATATCAAAATGATGAAAAGAAAACTAATGCTTTCAAATAATAACCTTATCATTTCAGATAATAAAAAATCCCACCCGTCATTTATATTGAAATAAGTATTGTTCTCGAGGTTATTCTCGAGCAATATGTATTCAAGATGTGCTAAAAGAGGACGAAGAATGGATAAATTAATATATCTGTTACATCCTCTTTTTTTTTCCTCTTCTTTTTGCAGAATACAATGAAATATTGTTAAAAAACGAAAATTTATAACAACTGCAACATTAACTACCCTTTAATTTAAGGATACTAATGAAGTACAAGTATATAAGATTATATATTTCACTATAATATAACGATTTTATCTTTTTGTAATATCTAAAGACTGACTTTTAACCAATTAAAGTAACATTATATATATACGACGTGAAACACATATGTAAGTTATAAGATAAAGTTACAGAATATTTTTCTCGAGAAAAATCCATGAATGTGTCCGGTTGTTTCCGCTGTATCCTTTCAACTGTACATATCTATCTATTGAATTATTGTTGGTACCTTGATCAAGAAAAAAAAAAAAAAACCCTAATTAAAGAAAAAAACTAGCCTGCTCATTTGTTGAAATATGCGAACTGTTGATTGAGTCGAAGGAACCTTCTTCATCACCCTGAAATTTAACATTTTTAACTGTTTTATTTATATGAAAATTTAGTTTCCCCAATTAACCATTTTGTTGAAATTTAATGAATAAATTTCTCAAGAAAAAGGTTCCATTTAAAAGTAACTGAAATGTTATTGCTTGAGTTATTAAAGAAAATTCTAATAACACAACAAGCGTCATCTGTTTCACACTAATCTACATGATAATAGCAAAGTTCCTTCACCTTCTTGTCCAAAACAAAATAAAATTATCAAATATTTACAGAAGTGATTCCATCGTATATTAGAATGCATAAAAATTTTATATTATTCCATTTAATTCACACTATACAAAATACTAATATTAATTTACAGTAAAAAAAGAAATCTATTTTCTTGCTTTTATATGGCAGGAAGAGAAAAAAAAAAAAAAAAAAAGATGGAAAAAAGCACCAATAAAAAGGAAATTTCCCTTTGCCTTTCTTCATTTCGCCAAGCTTTTTCAAAAAATTTTCATTTTCTTGAATTAAAAATTTTTAAATTTGAACTAAATAAAGTATATATTTTTTGCCAATAATTTTTACACGTTTGAGTTGGAAAAAACAAAAAATTAAGAAAATAAATTAAATTAAGCGAGGAAATTAGAAAAAAAAAAAAGGTGAGTTTACTTTGAAAATCCAGTAAACTCGAGCAGGTGGATTTGATTCCGGTGGTGTACAGTTTCGCTGATACGGATCACCCAAATCAACACGTACTATTTCCGGTTCAGCTTTTGGAAAGTACCGAATCCCTATAAAATTTAAAAATGATATAAATGAAGCAAAACGAATGGAAGTTAGTAAATGTTTAAATTTTAGCTAATTTGTTTAATAAATTATGAAAAGTTGATTCGATAATTTTATATTTTTTTTACTAAATTCATCCCCAAGTCTTTTAACAATAATTCTTTTTAAGTGAAGGATGATAGCACACGTTTCAGTAATATAAATTATTAAACATGAAATTGTTAAATTTTTTTCAAGCACTAACTGTGTATCAACTACAAACCTAACAATTACTTCGAAACTTTGTAAATGCTAATTCCCGAAATTCTCGAAAGATGAATTCTGATAGTCGCTAAAAAGTTTGTTGCAAATACTAACATGTTTGCTTAAGGGTGATCTTCTCAGAAACAGCGGTACCATTATCATTTGTCGCTTCACACTGATAAACACCTTCATCAGCAGCAGTTAATTTTGAGAAAATAAATGATCCCTCACTAGGTCGTTGTGCTATTCGATCCGAATACATTGCTAAATTGAACGGTTTACCGTTCTTTTTCCACTTATATCTATAAATTTATTTGTTCAAAATTAGAAATTTAATTAAATTTCAGCTTTCTTTATTTCTCCTAAAATATTAGAATTGTTTTTTAATTCAAGTTAACATTATGAGTCTTCTAAAATATGTTCACATTCAGCTAAGTGCTTTAACAATTCCATCGTATGTACACTATCTATTAATAAGTTAATGAATTAATTAACGTTAAGAACAAAAAAAAGATACATACGCAGGAGGTGGATTACCATCAGCGATACACCTCAATGTTCGTTCCTTTAAATAATCTAAATTATGGCCATTAGAAGTCTGCGTTGATTCTAACGTAAAATAAATAGTAGGATCGTTGGGCTCGTGAATGAAACGTGGTGGTGTTGGTATCGTTGACCAATCAATTATGTTACATTTTACTAAAAAAAAAAAAAAAAAAATTATGACAATAATAATAATAATAATAATAACAAAAAAAAAAAAGTTATTTGTTGACAAAATTATAATATTTTTTGTGAAAATATTTCAAATTAACACAAAAATTCAATTAGTTTCTTTTTTTTTTATCATTTTCTGCATTATTTATCTGAATAATAAGTATGACAAATTGTTTATTTTGAATATTTACAAAAATTTCACAAATTTCTGCTTCAAAATTATTAGTGCTATCAATTTTTTTTTTCTTTTTTAAATATTATTATAACTAACCACAACAAATCAGTATGAAGATCAGCAACCTACAACGTATAAACCTTATCGCCAAAGGCATCACGGCCTGAAAACAGTAAAATTCTATCATTTTTTTTTAACATGAATTATTTGCACACATTACGTTAGCATTGCTACTGAAAATGATTTATACATATATGAATTAAAATGATTAATAAATGAAACATGATAATATTAATTATGAAATAATCAAATATTGTAAATTTCAGAAGCTACGGATGAACTGAGCAACAATTTTGCCAATAATATTGCAATGAATATACATAAATAAGCAATCGAACAACAAAAACAAATAAATAAACAAAGATAAAAAATAATTAAGATAAAATAACTGAAAAGATTACTTTTAGCATTTTAGTCTATGTGATAGATAATGAGAGTATTAACTGTCGAAAATTTAGCAGAAATTTAAGCCAAAAATGATCAAAATGAATAAATTTGCAAGCGTTTGCTTAACAACAAATATCACAGTAAAAAAAGATTCATATTTCCTGAATACTTATCAACAGTGATTGATATTATCAGTAAATCTGCAATGTAAATTTTCCAGAAGATTCATTTTTCTTTCCAACAACGATGATTACCCTCCAGGATCAAAATGAGCAAAAATTAACAGTTATATCAACAAATCTACCAGAAATTTTCAAAAAGAAAGAATTGTTAAATTCTTGCAAAGATATTAACGGAATGATATAGAGAAGTGATAAATATTAATTTTCTAATTAATTATCTTCAGAATTGTCAAAAAAAAAAAAAAAAAATTCATCTATGGAAATTTTACCTGTACAAGTAGAAATTGATTTTCCATTAAACTGTCTTTTCTTTCCTTTTTTTTTTTTTTTTTTTNCTACTTCATTTATTTCCTTTTGTATCGTTTTCAATTTTTAGCAAAATATCAAGGACAAAAAAGTCCATTTCAGGTAGATAATTTGTCAGATAGTATCCAATTTGTGATTAAATTTTTGGCACCAACAGAAGAAATTGAGCAGGAATAAGTAAAAACTAAATGAATTAATGAAAATTTTCTTCCACTTAATCGAACAAACTATTCAGACGTTCTCGATATTTTATAACATATGAAATGGGAAAGAAGAAAAAGAGGAATGTTGAAAATTATTTTCAATATTTTTTCTTTTTATCCATTGTTTCTTTTTTTTTTTCGTCTCTTTTTTGAACAAAAAGAAAAAAGAAAAACTAAGTTAGCATTGTTTGAAAAAAGAAATTTTAATGTCTTTCTTTAGTTTTAAACATTCTTGGCTAATAAGTTTATCATTTGATAAAAGTCATGCATTAATTGGTTATCAAATTGGCCGGACAACTGGTGATGTATGACCGGTGGCTATTTTAAAAAGGCTGTAATAATTTTACAGAACTAATACGACATTTCATTTCGATCATCCTTTATTCGCTTCAGTCATTTCAATGGGTAAACTAAACTAACTAATAGGAATGAGTTTTTTTTCTCTCTCTCTCTCTCTCAGAGTTCAAAAAAAGGAAAAAAAAAAGTTTGAAAAATAAAAGAAAATTTTGTCTAAAATTATATCAATATAACATAGTTTTTTCTTTTTTTGATTATTTTCTTTCCACTTTTTTTTTTTCAATTTTTACTCTTACTACAAAGATGAAAGTTCAGTTCTTCCCGAGGGAAGTAATATCTTCCGAAAATTTTTATTCTTAATAGTTTTTTTTTTCTCTTTCAGGAAGCACTTTTTTTTCAGATTTAAAACAAAATTAAACAAATTAAAAGAAACAAAGTTACTTGCACACGAATTCTAAACAAATATCTCAAATGAAATATGCGCAAATTAATGAACCGTAGCGCAAAATAATGGTATGACACAATAGAAAGGTTTATTTGGTTAAAAAAAAAAAATTTCTTTCTCTTTTCTTTACTTCTAACTAATAGAGTTCCAGAGAAAACCACTGAAATTCCATTTAAGAGCTGATTTTGAAATTTATCAGAAAAATGGAACCATTCCCGGAAGAATTATGAAGTACCAACGGATGAAACACTCAAAGGAGTACTTGTTTGCTTCTCGTAATATTCTGATACCATGATGTCTAGTTTGAAGAGAATAACGACAAAGCTAGAATACTTCAATGTAAATTTTCGATAAATTCTAACTTTTCTTTTCTTTTAGTCTATGAAAATATTACGAATTCATATAATAACTGTTTAACAGTTAGTTATATTATAGTCGATATAAATGTTTAACAAATTTTTGCTTCCTTAAAAATCAAGAAAAGAGACAAGAAGACATTGCATAATAATAAAAATTTTAAATAAGTCTCTACTTTTCCTATAAGAAGTAAACAAAAAATTGATAAAAACTGATTAAAAAAAAAGAAGCAAAAATTATTAGACGGTATTTTTGACAGAGAGAGAGAAAAAAAAAAAAATTTGTGAATTAAAATTGACCGCACACCTACCTGAAAAAAAAAAAAAATCATTTCTGTATGTCATTAGTTCCTAGGAATTAGGCTTGATTAGAATACAGTAGTAATAATATATAGTGTTCCTTTTGAGAGAAAAATTTAAAAATTACCGATTAAGCATTTCCGGTAACATTGATAAATGATTTAAAAAAAACTAACATGTGATATGATAAGAACTAATCGGAGGTTAAAGTAAAATTAAAATTTATTTAAAAAAAAAAATGTATTTGCATACTTATTCGGTTTGTTCGTTTTAACGCTGTTTCTAAATAGATTTGATAAATGATAAACTGTTCAACGATATTTTTCCCTGACTGTAAGGATTTCTCTAAATATACACATAATAAATACATCTTTTAAATATATTTGTAGCTTTAAAGAGAGATTTCGGAGTGAAATCTGAGAAATCGCCGGAGCAGAAATAGCTGCAAGTAAATTTCATTCAACAAGAGTCCTTCAAAACTAAGTAATTGTAGCATTAATGTATTTAAGTATATAGTTGTATTAATTTTAAAAATTAACATATGATATGATATGATACTAAAATTCTTGACAAACTTTCAAAAGTGGTAGATAATTATTAGCCGACATTCCAAATGTTGAATTCAAATCTTGAATTAATATTTATATGGAAGTTTAGTTGGATTACGGAAATAAGCCATACAAAATATCATCAGTAGTGATATTTAATAATACTATCAGCAGTGATAATAATAATCTGCGCCACATAAGTGATAACGTTTATCTAGTGGTGACATATTTATTTGTTATGAGATGACGATTTACGCATTTGTGAATGGTTCCACAAGTGTTGCAATAACTAAATACATTGTGAAATGCGTGAAATCGACGTATCAACGTGTCATAACGTGGAATTGAGTGTCATAGATGGATTCAAGAGAAGTTTCTGAAAATTTTGCATCGTGATTCAGTTGAGATTCATTCACTCTCTATTGTTTCAAACAAATTTATATCCAGACATACACAATTCAGAGTCTGAATGTGCTGAAATGGAAGAGTGACAAAATACTGACGAAGAAGAAGAATTGAAAGAAAGAGAGAGAGAGAGAGAGAGAAAGAGGGAGAGAGAAAANAGGAATTGGCGTAAATCCATCAAAACTGATAAATTCAATGGGAACTTCGAAAATTCCAAAAAAAAAAAAAAAAAAAAAAAAAAAGAGCCAGATCGAGAGGAATAAAAGAAAAAAAATGCCACTACTCATTAAGGCTGGATGAAACAAACACAGGCCTATTTCGATCCGATAACATAAACATTCATATCGAGGGTTTTGAAACTTTACTGACTGAAAGTGCATGAATGAAATTATCGAAGAAAGGGGCTATTCCATATATGAAATTTAAAGTTATCATAATTCATAAAAAATTTATTTTGCATAATACATATTATTCGTTAATTTAAGACAATTCATTCTATCTCATTTGACTACTAGTTTGATATCCTGATTTTGGTATTAGCATACTTCAACAGTTTAGCATCAGGATATCACTATAGTAATCTGAAATAAGGACTGATATATAGTAGAATTTGGAAATTGTTATGCAGGAAAATGAGCGTAAATAAAAATGGTATCAAGTGGCTGAAAAATAGAGAAAAAAAGCATAATGAGCTTAAATGAAATGTCTGATATACGTTAGCTAGATAGACTTTAAAATTTTTGTTTATTTATAAAGAAAAAAAAAAATTTTTTTTTTTTTTTTTCTAATAAATTGGACAAGGTAAAAAAAAAAAGAAGCAGGAGAGAAGAGAATGAAATACATGAGCTAAATTTGAAAACAAAAATATTTCATTTTAAATTGCACAATTGTTTACCATTTGTTTCTTCCAACCTTTTTTTTTTTTTTTGTGTTTTCATTTTCATTTGAAAAATTTGACAATCTAGCTGACTGATGGTTATATTTTGAAATAAATAGTAATGGAGGCAAAAAAAAAAAAAAAAAAGAATATGTGGAATAAAAAGATATGGAAATATTTCGATTTAAATTTTATTTTTCACCTAAAAAAAAAATTAAAAGAATTCACTTTTTCATTCTTTTTTTTTTTTTTTTTTTTTTTTTAAGTAGCTGTAAGAAAAGTAATTGTTAAAAGAGTAGTAATGATGATTGTTTGGAAACAAAGATCGATTCAAATTTCTTTTAATGACAATTGCTTCTCTTTTTCAAAAACTGTTTGCCATCTTTTTCTTTTTTTTTTTTTTTTTTTTTTTTTTTCTTATCTTTTATTCAATTTCGCGCTTTTCGTTCGTCTTTCTTGAATATTTACCCAATAAATAAATAAACTTGCACGCTTGTTCTCTAAATTTTAAACATTACCAAATTTTATCTTTTCCGTTTCCTTATTTTTCTTTTCTTTTTTCTTTTTTTTTTTTTCGATTTCATTCACAAAATAAATTTTAGCTAGAACGGTAGCGAAGTCAGCTGTTTCATTTGTATCCACCGCTTTGTGTTCCATTTGTTACGTTGACAATACGGCGGTCAATTTATCCCTTCTATTTGTTCAACTATTTCGTCTCAATTTCTTTCATTTTAATTTATCAATTTACGCAATAACAGTTGTTACTTTCACATATGCGATTGGGATGGCAAATTATCGATTGAACTGATAATGATAAGAATCATACAAGATCTTTAGCATAAGAGAAAAACTATTCATATTTTGAAATTTAAAATAGAATTTTAGCTGCATCACGTGGCTATATTATAATTATACTCTCATTAATCATCGTAGTAGTGGAGCAAAAAAGGAGTTAAAAAAAAAGATAAATATGTATATAATCATCATATCTATCATCATTCATATAAAATGAAATGAAATGATATAAGCAGTAACAGAAGAAGTGAGATATTTTGTTATAAGCTGTGTTTTGATAATTTGAAAATGATGATTATTACAGTCGAGAGTGAAGGAAATAATGATAGAAACTGAAACTTACGAAAAAAAAAATTTTTTTTTCTCTCCAATTCAAATAACTACTCAAAAATTGAAAAAAAAAAAGACGAAAATGTAAGGAAATATAAAATAAACTAAAATTGGATAAAAGTTGTTTTAAATAAGATGAAAACTATAAAATGTGAAATGAGAAAAGGAAACCATTTTCCGTTTTTTTTTTTCTCTAGACATATCATATACATATATATATATATATAGTTATAATATTTTATATATATATATATATGATAGGAATGATCAATGGGTATTTGAAATCGAAAATGAACAATTTCTTATGGAACTTCAAAATTTCATTTTTTTATTTTTTATTTTTACACAATCAGAAAAAGAGAGAGAGAAAAAAAATGAGGCTTTAAAGCTTGAGCCGTCAATGATTAATTGCTGATGAAGGTCAACAGCACAAGTGAATAAGTTGTAATGATAGGTACAAGATGATGGCTGAGGAGATAATGACTAACTGATAAAGGAATTGCAACATAACTGATAAAGCTGATTGGTCAAATGAAATTACTATAATATACAAAATTAATATAATTAATACAAAGTCATTCAGTGTGAAAATTTACATTCATTAATATCAGAAACAATGAGCGGCTATTCTTTGATATCTTGCAATTATTATTCGATAATTACTGATTGAAAGGGATTGTAAATGAATGTCACAGATGTTCCTAAAGTTTTTTATTTAAAACAATATTATTTCCTTACTATTTCTAATTAATAATTTAGCTGAAACAAAGCAAAAGAAGAATTGAATTATTTGAAACCTGTATATAATTAATTCTTTCTTAATCTATTCTGTTAAATGTGCTTTCTTCTACGAATTTAACCGTCTTTTTTTTCCTTAATTAATAATTCTTTTCTTCATAAATTATTTTTTTTTTAAAGAATTGGTCTAAAAAATTCTTTCCAGTTTAATAGAAAAAAAAAATTAATGAAATTAACCGTTCTTTAGTGAAACACATCGCTGTTTAATTGATAATTTAAATTCACCGATCCGATTTAGATTTAACAAACACAAAAAAAAAAAACCCAAAAATTAGTAAATTATGAATAATAAAAATAACATTGTGTCAACCGAAACGAATAAATGATAGTAATTATTATGATAGAATAATCGCCAATACCAAAAGTAGTTATAAATTGATATAAGCAAAAGGTATTTCGGATGTTCTACCTGTCAAATCATCTAATCATTTCCATTATTCATTCATCCATCCGTTACTAATGATCATAATGATTATTGAAATATATATATTTGCTGTATGTGTAAACGATTAATTTAGGTAATGATTGCCTATCCAAGTTATAATTATTTAATTTTATGAGTATATAAAACACTAGAGTAAAGCTTATACAAATTACACTGGAAAAAGAAGCAGAAAAAGAAAAAAAGGAAACGATAAAAAGAAGGTAAAAAAAAAAAAAAAGAAATTCGAAGAGAATATTGGAAAATAAGAGATTAACAATTAACAATTAATTAGGATTATTAAAATAATAGTATCGATTTGTAAATGAAGCATATGAAAATTTTACCAAATGCATCATTTTCCATATACAATTTATTTATAGGACGGTCCAAATGTGGCGGTAAATTTATGAAAATCAGATTTTACTGGCCATCTGTTTTCTGCTACCTTTTTGTAATACGGTTCAATGAACACAGAGAAACCGGAAAATTATATTCATAAGATCAGAAAATAATAGAATAGGCAATTTTATTGATAATATCAATAATTGGTTGGGATAATGAAAAATTGTTAGATTTTTTTTTTTTTTTCTTTCTTTTTTTCCTGCAAAATTGTAGTAAGTTAGAAAGAAAAAGTTATTGCAAAAATTTTATATATATTAGTGATTAAAAAAAAAAAAAGTAAGGAAGAAAGGAGGAGAAAAGAGAGAGAGAGAGAGAGAGAGGGAGAGAGATAGAGAGGAATGAAATGTTTACATTTTTTTTTTTTTTGTTCTTAATTTCATAATTAGCACTGTTTTGTGAATGAATAATATAGGGACAATGCATTGGAACAGCCATGAATGTTATTATCGATTAATTTTTTAATTTTTTTTTTAATTTAATTTATCAGTACGAATAGAAAGATTTAAATCTTATCCTGGACTTACAATTGGTATAAAATTCATCGTGAATAAATAATGAAATCATATGGAGCGAATGTAACAAATTCTGAAGCAAACTAACAAACAAAAGATCACTCATTAATTAGCAGTTAATTGTTATATTCAAATAAATAATTACTTGGGCTATCTGTTACTTATATAAGTAATATTTGTAAAAATAAATTTCATTTTTTTCCTTTTTTTCTTTTTTTTTTTTTTTTTTTTTTTTTGCGGAATAATTTATTTTTGGTAAGGCGATAGCAATTTTATTCAATAATACATCAAATTCTTTAATTTATATCCCCTTCTAAATCGAATTCGTAAATTATTATATTTAAATAACAATTTTACTCCTGGGAAATTTTTTTTTATCATACTAATCCAACTGTTTATACATACTAATTATTTTTCATTATTGATAAGAAACTTTTTTTTTTTTTTTTCACAGATCAAAAAAAAAGTTCAAGTTTGAGGAAAAGATTTTTTACATCAATTATTGCTGCATTTGAAAAAATTTTTGATCGAATTTTCTGGCAAGAAAACAATTCAAATATATTAATAAAATTGGCAGAATTTGCCATTTCATCAAAGCAAGATTAATTTTTTCTTTTTCTGCTTTTTATTGCTGTTTACTGGCCCAGTAAAATGACTGGGTTAAATTGAATCCTTAATGTTTTTCAAAATACGAAGACTCTTTTTTTTTTTTTTTTCCTGCAAAAATTACAGTAGTTTGGAAGTACCAAAAATGAATATAAATCGATAAGAATTTATTAGAAACTTGAAATGTTTGGAAAAGATTGCCAAAAGCACAATGAGTGCGCAAAAATATCAATCAAATGTGTGAAGAGGGTATTATCGGATGACATGTACGTTAGTGATAACGATCATGATGGCCTGAGATAAGCTTATAAAAATAGAGTGGAAGAAGATCAGCTGACATCATTAATTTACACCTGTAACTTAAACATTTGGCTATTCAATTTAATATTTAGTTTTTTTTTTTTTTTTTTTTTCTCTTTGCATTTAATGAATTTTTACAATATAAAGATTGTATCAAATCTGAACTTGCCCATTTTTTTTGTTCGATTTTTACAACAACACATTCATCACTGAATTATTTCTCAAAACATTTTAAAAAAAAATCAAAAACAAAGATGTATGCATTTATTATACGAAATGCAATTAAAAATACGAGAAAGACCTAAACAACCCGTAAATAAATTTTTCAACCAAAATCTAATTTTACAATGAAAAGCGGAAAACCGGTCGAACTCTGAGAAGAATTAAGTTTGCTCATCATTTCGGGAAATGCAACATGCCTGGGAAATTTCCAGTAATTTTTTATTTGTTAATTTTTATCAGTGCTGTTATTTTTTTTCATGAGAGCTATGGGAAGTATAGGATTAGCAAAATAAAATAATTATTCTAATGAATAAATTAATACCATCCTTATAATTTCTGTTTCGATTTTGAAAAAGCTAAACATAGTAAATGAAAATTAATATATTTAGAGGAGGAAAAAAAAAGGGGGGGAAAAAAAAGGAAAAAATTCGCATTTAACTTGCTATGAAGAAGAAAAGAAAAAAAAAAGTTTAACGTAATGTTGTCAATTCAAACTGAAGGTCACTTTTAGTTTCCGATCTCGACTCTATTCAAATATTTCAAAGGCCATAAACCATTATTATTTTTTGAGTAAAAAAGATATTTTTAAAGAACTTTCATACGGTTTATACGTAAGTTTAATCAGTTTCATTCGCGTGAAATATTGCTTCATAATTTATTTGTCAGTAATAATTTTTTACAAAATGAAAATATTGATGCATATGAAAGTGAAAATGATAAAAAAAAAATATGGAAATAATCATTACTGATAATTTCTAACATACTGGTTGATGTGATCTTATTGTAAAAGAATGCATGATATACATGTTGGACATGTGAATGATTGTAATTATCACGCTAATGTTCAATTTCTTTAAAGCAATTATTTCCTACTCATTATCGTACGGGTCACTAGATCGGTCATTCTTTACCCTTTTCGTATACTACAAGCAAATCAAGTCTTTTGATTATCCTTTTCCTACTCATTTCTTTGACAAGATCAGATACAAAATCTTCAGATCTTAACAATCATTAATTCCATTCAATTAATAAATTTTATTTAAGGTAACATAACTGAAGAGTTATAGCTAATAAGTAATATAATATTATGATTAAAAAAAAAGTTTTTATAACATTATGATAACAAAATGATAAGGAAAAAAAAAGATTGGAAGTGAAAATTCATGAAGTGTGAATGATCTTAACTTCCCATTTTCGTTTTCATGTCATGCTAAGGTAAACTTCAAGGACACACATAGGGAACATTAGTTTCGTTCAAAATAAGCCTCTTATTTCCTCACACAAGAAAAAATTTAAACAGTCATTTCTAAAATGTGAAACTTTTAAAAAGTGAATGATGTATAAGGATGATAATTAAATAAATGAATACTATATCTGCAGAAATATAATCAATTGTTATCAAATGCAAACATTAAAAAAAAAAAAAAAATCGCTCCTTTTCGATTTTGAAATTTTCAAATTACATGTACTACCGTGTATAACCCATACTTAAGTAAATAATATGATGAAATAATATGTTACATCAATTTGCTAAACAATAAATAGAAAGTGGTGTGAAAATTTGAATTTTACTTTAGCAAAAAAAAAAAAAAAAGAAAGGAATGAATGAAATGATGGGATGATAAAGTTTAAAGGATAAAAATGAAAAAGGAAAGGTGCTCCAATGATCCATTAATGTTAGTAAGATTAAATTAAATACTTCTCTACTCTTGTTAAGAGGAAAATCAATGAAAGAAATAAGGAAAAGTATGCAAATGAGGAATGAAGTAGACAATGTCCACGATGCTAGTAGTGACCAAACCCTTTCATAATCCTACTTATCACTAACTATAAAAAAGTAAAAATAGAATTCTCCTTTTTCTGTTTTCAGATGAAACAATTCAGATCTTTTTTTTTCCTTTTTTATTGAGAAACAAGTCTTCCTCAATAACAATTTGTGAGTATTTTTTGTCGTTCAAACCACATCCGTGTTCATTTTCTCGATCGTTTCAACGTTCGCATTCAACTTCCTGACCATTT
>RCAB01000198.1:0-106667 GCA_003640385.1 Setaria digitata
TCCTAGCTGAACTGATAAGGGTTAGTCACAAGAATGAGCATTGCTGTGCTTACTTGATAATTACTTGAGAATTTGATTTTTGTCATTCGCCTAAGTTTCGTGGTTTAAAAAAAATAAAAATATTTCAACTATTTCTTAAATTTATTTCATCTTCCATACTTGAAATACCGTATTACTAAAAAAAGTCCTCTACTCGACTTTTTTCTTTTTTAAAATGAAAATTATGCCAAACGCTTATTTTAATCTTAATCTGATATTTCAGTAATGTTTTATCAAAATAACACATAGATTTACAGTGCATGATGTTTTTTAGTGTAATTTTGCATCAGATAATACTTGAATCTAATTTGAGAGTTGTTTAAAGAGAAAAAAAAAAGCTTATTTTCGAAATAGCAATGGGATAATTTCGTAAAATTTTATCTCCGCTCAATTTATCTTTAATCGTTTTTTCCAAGCCATATCACCTTATTTATCTTTTTCATCAGTTTCCTGTTGTTTTTTTCTTTTGAAAATTAAATTTTTGTTACATTTTCTTAAAATTTTGCCTGCAACAAAACAAAAATCGAAAAAAAAGCAGTGATGTAAAAATAAAATTACATGAAAGTGAGAGAAAAAAGAAAGTAGAGACAGATAATAGCATGAGAAAAGGATTCAGCTCTACCCATGAGAAATTTTTTTAGGATCATGCTGCCAAATGGATTTGAATTTAACGAAAGGTTCAACCTGGTGATAGATGAATAAATAAGACGAGAAAAGAAAGACAACAAACATTAACAAGGAAAATATTAAAACCGACGGAATACTAAAAATTGATTGTTGGAAAAACTGTACAAGTGCGGTTAACACGTGCCGAGTTCGAAGAAGTAAGTTGGAAATTATGTAAAAGAAAAGTAATTAAATAAACAGAAAAATGAATAAATATTTCAACTATTTCTCAAATTTATTTCATCTTCCATACTTGAATACCATATTACTAACTTGATCTATTCTTGGTCCTATTTCATTTTGGAATTGATATTCAATTTACTTAACGTCAAATGTGATGTTAGAGTGCTTTAAATAGAAATAGCATGCAAAAGAAGAATGCTTCCAAAACAACCAAACTAAATTTGTAAGTCACTTATCAGCTGTTGGTTAAGCACGGCATTTCTAATATCATTTGCAAAATGTATCAATGCGTAAATAAATAATTTTGGATGCAATTTTAAAAATTTCGAGCAAAGGTGAAAACGTAGAAAAATGTTGTGTGTAACTGAATTTGTGGATCAAAAAATGTTGTTTCCAATTTGGCAAGCGTCTAATTTCAATATAAGCATAAACAGGTGGAATGGAATGATTTTTAGTATTGCAATTATCACAAAAATACCTTAGTGAAAAAAATTTTACAAAACTATGCGTGGTTATTTCCACTTCTTAATTATGTCATTCGAATTATTTATTTCTTTTCAAGTAGCAAATCATTACGTCATATTTCAATAAAAAGTTTTTGCAGTGTCAAAGCGTAAATATTTTCCCATATTTCACTAAACAAATGTGAAAAAATGAAAAACTTTTTAGATTCAAAAAGTCAGAAATTACAACGTACTAATAACAATTAAATTGTGTTAAAAGTTTATTTTTTAGCGACAGAAATCATAAAAGGAAACAGAAATCCTCTTTTTTCTCTTTCACTACTAATGATCAATCCAAACTAAAATATTATCCCAATGAGAAAGGTAAAAATGATAAAATAAATTAAAATCCAATATTGTACTGATTTGTTCTGAAACAGTCCGTTGTGTTAAGGAAGAAAAGCGTATTCTTCAGTGGCGATGATGGATTCCAGAAACGCTGATTTTCCAGAAATCTTTTCACCTAAAATTTTTTTTAGACTTGAATTTATAAAATACCGATTAGAAATTTTATTTCTTAAAAAATTTTGTTATTTCGGCTAATATTCTACCAATACAAGAAAGAATTCTAATGAACGCTATCGCTGTAATCTCAGTTTTTGAATATATCAAATTTATTAAATAATTAATACCGTTTTTTTTAATCTAGCTGGAATTTGAATAAGTTTCAAAAATAAACTTTTAGAACCAGTTATCTCTATCTCTTTGATCAAAGACAATTTTTGTATTTGTATTAATTAAGCGATCATATTGTCATATTACCTGTTCTTTATATTTAGTGTCAAAATCAACTGGATCGCGTGCAAGTACAATTGTTGGATATTTAAGTGGATGGGTTAAAATTATATAATCATACTGTTCGCTATCATTAGTTGGCCCGCTACTTACGACTGAATCTGAAAAATCTTAATTTCGGGTGAAAGCGCGAACAAAAACTCGGAAAATACAAGCAAACTGAGCTATTTGTCAAAATTTTAAGAAGCAAATAATAGCATACATGTGGAACTTTTAAGATAGTGGGAACTTATTTACCTAAGACCTGTTACCTTATATGTGTTCCAACATGTATTTACATCAACAGGACTGCAACATGTTACATTTTGCATGCAGCATACCTTGTCATGCATTTGCATGTTACTGTGAGCATTGTACTGTAATTTCATCTGAATATATCATTTAAATTTTTAGCTCATATTTTGACATAAATTTACAAATACACTTCTAATTCACATCATTTAAATTTATATCAAAAATTATTTTTAGCATTCTGATATTGTGAATTGTAGGCCTTACTTACAAGGACATGGATCAGCTGGATGGCCAATATTGATAAGAAGTTCTGCTGGATCTGGTCCAACCTTCCTGCCATATCCTTCCAGAATTTTAATCTTTTCGGTATTTCGAGAATACTGTCGCACAGTAAATGTTGCTGTATAAGGAGTTTTATCCAGCAATTCAACTAAAGTATAACGAAAAAATAAAACTAATTTTTAAAAAACCTAAAATTTTTAAGAAAGAAAAATATCTTCCTTTTTATTAAAAATAAAACAATAAAGATTGATAATAATTTTAAAAGAGAATGTTTTTTATTTAAAAACAAAAGGAAGAAAACTAAAAATTTCGATAAAAAGCAAAAATAAAACTTACAATAAAAAATTGGACAATGCTCATGATGAACGCTTGGTGTATCAACCACCTTGAATTTTGAAGCTTTTTATTTTTTTAAAATTCTTTAATGCATTTTTTTTAAAGGGAAGATAATGAAAAATAAAGTTAAAAAATTTCAATTCTGATCATTTCTTTGAAGAGAAGAGAAACTCACTTTCTGTATTAGAAAATTTTAATAAAATTTACTAACCGTATACCATTTACCCATCAGTTTGGTAATATTAATATCACCAGCAGTCATATATAACGAGTTGTAAAGGTTACTTGCAAAATCATTTGAATCCATTCTTTTTAATAACTTAACGGAAGAAAGTTTACATATTATGAAAAGTAACTTTAGAAAATACTAATTCAAATACAAAATTTAGTTATATTACAAGAATAACTTCTTTAATGGCTTGAAATACTTTTGAAATAATCACTGAAATTTAAAAAAAAGAAAAAAACAAAATGTGTATATAGTGATCTTTAGAAATCACTAATACATACATAAGATTCAGTGATGTTATATTTTACTGGAATATTATTTTCTAGCTTAGAATACTTTTGAAATTGTTAAATTTATCAAATTAAATAAACTTATGGAATAAGATGAAAATTAATTAGTTGAAAAGTGAAATTATTGTATAATACATTAGTTATTTGTTCGATCACTGCTGAACCTCGATCATTTGGTGTACAAGATTTGGCATAAAGTTCAAAAATTCGTATTGGTGCTACTGAACGGCCAGGCACCGGTATACCACCGAGGTACTTTACTGGAATATTTTTCCGACGTCAAATTTTATGCTACTGGAAAAGTCTAATTTGAGCATGTCAAAAAAATATTAAATGTGATAAGAGTTATAATTATGAAGTTTTTTTTTCACTTTGCAATAAAAATTTTAATTATAAGATTGTGAGCTAAAGTTTTCAAGCTTTAACAAAATGTTCTTTATTTGATGATAAAATTTATAATATTGCAAACAAAACTTCATTAAATGTCATAAATTTTAAGCCCGATGCAACTTTTAATCATTGCGGTATAAGCTCTTTTATCAATCAGTGGAAGTTAACTAATTAATTACCTTTCTATTAATCACATTAAACTAATAGTATCAAATCAGTTATTTACACTACCGATTTGACGTTAATAACTCGACAACCGAAAGTTATTCGTGATTTCCGGAAAGTACCATAACGAAAAGAGATTAGAGAATTTATTTCTGTTTTATTTGTCGGTCGATTTTTTTTAACAATTAATGATTGGTACTGATTGATTTTTTTGGTACTAATCGTTTTTTTTTTTTTTTTTTCATCATCCTGATGTGTGTGTGTGTGTGTGTTAAGGATTATCATAAAAAACATGAATTTTATTAGTCTAGTAACTAACTAGTGACTAATATAACTCACTAAGAATTACCTGAAGTAGAAAATTTGAGCAACAATGAAAAGAGAATGATAAAGTGGTGGAGAAGCATTTTTGTAATATCAAAGATACAGGCAGTTCTCACCTCGATACCGAGAAAACGTCCTTCGTTGACCTAGTTAGTTCGTCATCCTGCCAATATTGAGGAGCTGTAACCTAATTTAGGATACATGGATATAATGATAGTACAAATCGAACACATATCTCTTACTTAAATATTTATTTAAACATTTACTGTGCACATAAAGAAGTGGAAAAATTATTAGCAAAAGAAACTTATAAACTTTACCCATAGAAATAAAAAGAATGACAATCTTCCCCTACACTTAATTATATTCTTTTTATTGCAGAAAATAATGAAAATATTGGATATTTGTGGAAAAAAAATTCGTTGAATTTTTTAAACAAATGTTAAGAAGGAGGAAAAAGAATGGGTTGAAACAGAAAACTTTAGTGTCGAAGATTCACTTTCAAATTTCGATTAAACTTTAAGTTATGTCATTAATACTAATAAATAAATGAAAAAGATATGGATTAAAAAACAATACTTTCTCTCATTATTGTGCTATTTCTTTTTGAAATAGGTCCTGCAGTTTTTTTTCGCATACTGTTCTTGTACCAGTAAACAAATATAGGATCGATTCCTGGTTGTGTTTTCAATACGTCTTTTGTTGACAATAATTAACGCTTGCTTTGCACTTACTGTTTGTAAATCTTCTAAATTTTGTAATATGTTTGCCAACTGAAGGAAACTAAACCTCCCATACTTTTTATTCATTTTTATATTGTTTCACTAATCAAATGCTAATACCAGAAGAAACACAGGTTCGTTGCTGTCCTCAAGCAAAAAAAATTCCTTCCCCAACAACTTCAGCTGCTTTTTCCTTCTAATCATTCTGTAGTCATTACACTTTAATTTTCATTTATAGAAAAAAAGCAATTGTTTAGGCTTCCGAAAATCAATAGTTGGAATTAAACTTCGCAGAGGAAGAAAAAATCGTCAGTTCAATTTATTACTCTAAAATTTATTAAGAAATGCTGTTAAATATCCACCCTCCCTCCAAAGAAAATCTAAATCTATATCTCTGCATAGACTTGTTTTTGAATTATCCTTCAAAATTCAGGTATCGGTAATTGTTGCAGTTTTCCAGTTTTGCTTTTGTTTGGATTTGAATTTTGGTTTTTATGTTTCAACTTCAAACAGCTTTTTTGCAGATGAAGAAAAATTTTAAAACTTTGAAGAGAATGAAAAACAGCAGCTCAGTGAAGGGACCCAGTAGCCAGAAAAATGCTGACAGTAGAGGAACCAGAAAGGGAAGAAGAACAATGTCAAAACCTGAAGAAAAAGACGAACAGCAAGAGAAACAGGTTGTTCTGCCGTACTAACACTTTGGGCCTTTGATTAAATTTGTAACTTCATACAATGCTCGAAATCTTGAAGCATTTAGTTTTTGTGTTGAAATTTTCCCTGAAAATGTGATGTTATTAGATATTTTTTGATGGTATTGCAAGAATATTTGCATAAATTTAAATATCCTTGTTTCTTTCACTTCCGTTTTCTTATCTTCCGGAACACTTATAAAATTTGTTTAAGGGCACTATAGTTACTGTAGTCAAGATCAGTGATAAGGAAGATAAGAGTGATGATCGTTTGAGCAATGATATATCCGATGACAGCCAGTCATTTGATGAAGCGGAAAATGTCGTAAGTGTTCGATCTGGAAAAGATGGGAAGGTTATAGTTTTTCCAATACTTTTATTGATAAATTTAAATCTGCCTTTACTGAGTTTTAGGAACACTTAGAAATGAGTTTGTAAAAAGTTGATACTGATAAAAGAAAAGGAAAAGCTAATATTAAGAGGAGTGAGGTAAATTTAAGTCCAGTTCTTCGCGATAAATAAATATTGGGTGCTGGTAAGGTATGATGCTAGTTTCAGAAGCGAACTCGAAGACGCCCACCGGAAAAGTACGCTGAATATGCTGCTTATCGAGTAAGTAAATGTAGATTAATTCAAATTATGTCCATAATGTTCATTGCAGCGGTTAGTGTCGCAATTCTTTTTCATTTCACTATATAGTCCATATATATGGTTGAGAGGTTTGTAATTATTCATTCACCCATTTTAATTTAGATAATCAACAGGTTTATTACGGGTCTACAATTAATCACAGTTGAAGCAGTTAAACGAGTAAAATGATAAAAAACTTTCTACTACTTAGTTTGACTTAAAAGAAAAAGAGAGAGAGAAAAAGATTTTTTTTTTTGACTAGACAAGTTGAAGTTTACATGGAGTTAAATTTTTCTCCTTTACCTAATCCAGTATTGGAAGTTGTATTCGTTTTAACAAGGCTACCCTCATAGAAATTGTTGTTTGAAGTGAAAGTTTATTTTGCGCTGCAATACTTATTTGCAGTGGATTTATTCGTTTAGATGAGATTTACATACATAATGCATAGCAAAATTAAAATTCAGAATTCATCTTCGGTCTAAAATCGTTATTTGCAGGGTCATACCACTAGTTGGGCTGTACTGACAAAAATGGAAAAACAACAACTTGTACTTCGGGCTTTTGCAGAAAGTACTGATGGCACGGTGAAGTGTTTGAATGAGAAGTGTACAAAAACATTGAAAAACATCGAAGATGTTGCTATACATGTAGACAAGTGCTTGAAATTACCAGAATATTTCAAATATGTGGTAAATTTTTAGGTGGACTTTTAAATAAGATAGAACGGTTTATAAGTATTTCAGAATACTCATTTAAAATTTTAATATTATTTCAACAGTTATTTAATTAAATTCTGTGTAACACGGGAAAAATTACCAAATTTGGTGAAATGTTCACAGGGTAAAGCCGATGTGTTTCGGGCCCTTGATAAAGTTACAAAAGCGAAAATATTACGGGTTTCTATGAATGCATTGGAGGTTTTGCCGTGTTTGAATATCGAAACATTAAATTGTACACAAAAATATGGACATCGCTATGCACTGTCATATCATCTTGAAAGATGTGGTCAAAAGAGGGTGCTTTTTTCACTTATATGAATTAATTTCAAACTCTGTGCTTAGTTTTAGTTTTATCCTAAATATGGTGATTTCAAAATTTTTAATTGGTGATTGGTTAATATTTAAAAACTTATGCATGAAGCAAAATTTTTGATTATCAACAAAATATAAGAATTCAAATGAAGGTGTGAAGTGTTTATAGGAATTGGTGGTATTCCTGAATTTCTCTGATTGTTACAGGATCAGTTACCTTGGAAATGTTGGAGATGTGGACTCACGGCTACAGTTGCGGAAGGCCGTGGACATCTGGCTATATGTGCAAATTCGAAAATGAGAGCAAAAGGCCAAGGGTTATTGAAATTCCCTTTTCTATATTGTTTTTATAGATGCTGTTAATGACACTAGACTCTATCAGAAAATTTTAGATCGTACGATGAATCGGACTCCGGAAATTCAGGAAGTGATGAGATGGATATAGACAATGCAAACAATTTGAGAAAAGTACATTTCAGAAGAATGATTTCAATAAATGTCTTTAATTAAAACTTTTAATTATCTCAGAAAGATGTTCCATTCTCGCTAGAATCAGCTTCTTGTTGGGATTCAAACTGTGTTGGGTTTCGTAATGACAGGTTAAAGAAGTTAAAGAAATAATCTCAGAGATATTGTAAAGGACAATGTAATTATCATTAATATCAATTCTCCAAAAGAAAATTTCAGTTGTACTGACACTGTAGAAATTACTGATAGTTGGAGGGACCACTGTCTTAAACCGCTTATTTACTTGTTTTAGGAGTCTGTATAAACGGAATCCTTCGGAAATGAGGGTGTTAAATAACTACCTTATCATTTAAAAATATGCGTGAGATTTCTTCAATTCGTTATGGTTTTATTAATTTGTTAATTGCAGAATAGAAAATCCGACAAACAGAAAATGCCATCAATAGCACAAGGATATTTGCCGGAGAAAAGTTCACGTATGAAAGTATCTGATGGTGTTAAACGATTTAAATTTAAAAGTGCAAATCTTGAAGGTTATTCAGTTGTGTTGTTTTGTTAGATTTTTTCCGCATTCAATTAATTTTTTGTTAATATTCCAACAATTTTTCTTTGAAGACGGTTTTTCTTACACTTATCACCAGAAAATGCTAAAGTTTGTTTGTGGTATGAAGGCTTCAAAGTTTTGCGTTAGAATATTGAAAGTTCGAACTTAATGAGTTAACAACTTTATTTCAATAAAAAATCAAACTACTTTTTCACTTTTCGTCTCTGAACCTTATTCAGTCTACCGATTACATAATTTCATTTAGTGGCTTAAATCTTACTTCTTGAAATCCAGTAATTTTAAACTAGGCTAACTTTTGGTTCAAGAAGTAATCTGCTAAATACTGCCGCATAATTTTACTGGTAACTATTCTTGTTTCTATAAACAGTTTTAATAAAAGTTTCAGCGAGTGTTCCGACACCACGTAACCTGACGGAATATCAAGAAACGATCGACCGAGCGAACGATTTACTCAGGATTCAACGAGAAAATGAACTTCCTTGCAATGTGCTCGCCCAATTTGAACATCACCGAAATAATTTTATGCGTGTTTTACCCTGTGATTTCAGGTTTGTTTTCTGATTTTTGCGTTCACTCTGTTTTTTTTTTCGCATTTTCAATATTTAAAATTTTTTCATATTTTATAGTTTCAGAGTGTTTTTTTTTTAATTACAGTGAAGACTTAAATAATGTGCTCAATAAATGTTCTGTCCCTGTTGTCCTCCCTTCTGGCGGTAGCAACAAGCAACAGTCAGCGAGTAAAAGTCGAAACACAAATATAAACAATGTTTGTAAAGATGGAGTAGATAGTGGGAAACAAAGATTACCAGTTTTTGTACCCAGATCTTTACACTGCAAGATGACGAAGGCGTAAGTTTTCGATTAATTTTGAATTTAATTTAATTTTTGTGTGGATACCTTAGCAATCAGCAAAATGAAGTAGTAGTACTCATTTTTAATATACTTTCTCTTCATTCGATGAAGCACGCTATATTGAATTCTATTATCCCTGGTATTCTGTTAATTTCAGCTGTACTCATCAAGATTTGTTTGCTACTTTGTTATATTGTATGTTGTAAAGTAACAAATTTTTTTCTCCTCGTATTTTCACATCGGTAATTGCAGTGATCATCTGGAAAATCGAAGTGAAATCAGTTACTCACTTAAGATTTAGTCACATTTGTTACTGTTTTAATGGCTGAAATCTGACATTAGTTGGGAATCTTGTTGTTCCGCAAATTTATTTGTTTATGAATAATTTTAGGCATTCTATGTTAGTTAAAGAAGATTTGCATGAAATTGGTTGTATTGCGTATTGTGGTGGACCGATATCAACAATTAGGAGTTGTCCACGAAAAGTAGAAGATGGTTAGTCGCTTTGGTGGCCTTTATTTTCATTTGGAAATTCCTCTTTTATTGTGGTAACAGATAATTAACTTCTAAATATTGCCCAACATAATTTAATTCGAATTTTATTGAGGAAAATAAATGAGAAAAAGTCAACACAAGTGTTGCGCGATTTTACCGAATGGTAAAGGATTATTTCCTCTTTAATTCATGAACGACTGAAGCCTCTATATTATCTAATTGTATTCACACAGACTTTGTATCGCTACCTTATATTCGTATATATTGTTTGCTTTGATTCAGGTCGTGAGTGTGTAGCAGTGACCGTCTTTTCTGATGAAGAATATTTGGTTTCAAGAAATCAGAAAAACTGCGACGATTATGTGCAATTTTGGCTGTATGACAATAGACCAGAGAGGTATAATTGGAACGTTTCGGATAATTTAGCTGGTAAAATATTTCACGCATAAATATTTTGTTTTCTTAAATTAGTGAATTTTGTTTTTTTAGGGTGATTGCTTCATTATGGTTTCTTTTGGAAGTAAAATATACCACAGTGCTTTGCACGGCTTGGTGTCCATCTTTACGAGGTTCTGTTAAACAGGACAAGAGGTTATCAAATTTCGTTGGTATTCTTGCGGTCGGTGGTATAAAAGGTCCAATTTCGATTTATGGGTCCGTTATACTGCCTTGTTACTATTTATTTGTTTCTTGCGTCAGTAGCTATAAGTTTTCAGACATTTAATCCTATTTTATTTCAAATTCTGCTTGATTTCAATTCCAGTTTATGTTCGGATCATACAGAATTTTCGGTTAAGCTAGGTACAAAATCTTTTGGGACAAGGAAAATGTTATCAGTAACAACAAAATATAAGTTGGAAGCAGTAAACTTATTTCTGTAAGTAATCCAATAAATTTAATTCGGGAACCCCTCTTTATATGGTTGTTACCTATTATGCGAGGGACATTTAGACTCGAAAAGAAAAAAAAATAGCATTTAGGGGATTATTTTCCTAATTATGTTTGATTTTAAAATTTAGATTAGATTACTAGATTTCAGAATTCGTAGTGATACACCGATCCCTTCAACCAGTGATAATGCCCCATTCGTATACCGTTGCTCTGAACCTGATCTAATTCTGTGCTGCCCTGAATGCTGTGGTGACGCGCCAATTATTGCAATTGCATGGAGTGAAAAGCGAGGTTCCAGCAAAATTGCAGCTGTTTCCGCATCAGGCACATTCATATATTCTACTTCAAAAACAAATTATGTCTATTAATATAATTATTTATAAATAAGTTGTAATTATATGTATAAAAAAAAAAGTTGGAGATCAAAATTTTGTAAGGCCTACATTTTATACCTAGATTTTAAAATATTGGGAGAATGACCTTCAAAGTGAATATTTTTTAAAGGCATTTAATATTGTTTTAGTAAATAGAAGAAAAAAAAAATTGTGAACAAACCTTTAACAAAAGCTTAGGTCACTTGACTTAAATTTATGAACATGTGTACTTTTAGAGAATTGTAGTAATGATATTGAAGGTCATGTGTTAATCTGGGATATTGATGTAAGTATAACATCCGCAAAGATTATACATAGCACTAAATGGCTGTCTCCCCCTTTGAACGTCGCTTTCTGCGGAATGGAACAATGTAAGTCCCCCAAAAAACTTTCTGAATTCGCATTTCACGAACTGGAGTTTTATTTTTTTATAGATTTCAGCGTTTTGAGGGACAGCTGATTAGTCTTTATCGTGACAGAACGAAAATTTATTTTTGGATTTAAAATTCCGCTGTTTATTACTGTGATTTGTTTCAGTAGCTGTATCATTCCGGGAAAAATTGATTAGAATATATGATTTGGCCACGCTTGCATTTGTGATTGAAGAAAGTGCTCAGAGAACGGCTGGAATGCAGGTTTAATTTTCAAAAATTCCATTTCATTCTTTTTTAAATTCCTTTAAGAATAATTTCGTTTTTTAAAAATCCTGGTTCTTTTCCAGTGTAATTTATTGAAAGTAATTTTTCTAAATATAGTGATTGTAGGTCTATTCACGCGAAGGACTTTTCAATGGTATATTTAGTTATCAACAAGATTTTACTCTTAGTGGCTCGCATCTGACATGTGGAACATGTTATGTTGTATTAGGCTCGTCAAAAGAGAATTTCTTCGTAGTACCGCTAGCTAATAGGCTAGTATTTTTTAATTATGAAGTGTCACTGAAAAAAATTTCAAGAATGCTCAAAAAAGCAAGAATTTTCCAGGAATTGGGGACAGCGCATAATTTACGCGCTGTATTTCGTGAAAATTAATTTCAATCATTGAAATTCTTTCCAACTTTTTTTTCTATATGTGGATTATTCAAATTAAAATTTTTTTTTCCTTCTTATTTGGAGTTCAGACATGAAATACAGCTCTGGGATATGTGTATCTGTCCAAAGACGGGTGCCATAATATCAGCTGGTGCAGATGGTCGTCTTCAAGTCTCGTTAAATGGACGTCTAGCAGCTGTTGGATCGGAGAAGGATTTTTTATTCAGTGCATGCCGCGTTGTTATGACAGTGATAAGGAAGTCTGTGGAGGTACTTTGGAAAAGCTTTTTTTGAGACATTTTAACGATGGGGTTTTCGGACAGGAATACGGTTTTCCTTTTTTATTTTCACCAAGTCTAAGTTTTGATCTTTTTTCAGTCAAAATTTATTTTTGTAAGATAGTAATTGGGAGATGTGTTCATATGGGTACTCTGGATATAGAAGCATCATTTCACCATAAAATTTTGGTGAATAAAGTTGAATTTCAAATTTTCAGCTTTAATTACTCTATTTTTGTCTTGTTATTTGAATTTGTTTTTCTTTCTTTGCAAAAATAGTAATTAGTAATACCATTTATTTAAACAGCTATTTATAGTGCTTTAATTACCTAATAAAATTATAGGCCGTGGAACCAGCTTTAAATGCTGATGCCAATGCTCATGATAACACGGAATGTAAAAATGAAGCGAAGTTTCCTCCACCTCAGACAAATTTACGATTATGTGCTGAAAAATCTTATCTAGAGTTTTGTTTCGAGGATATCAAAGTACGTTCTAATATGTATGAACTAGAAAAAAAAAAAAGGAGGATGGGAGAAATTATGTTAACTTCCTGCATCATGAGATTAAGGCTCAGTGTTTTACGTGGAGAATTTCTGAATGGAAATGTTTGTAGATTTTACAGATACCTTTTCTCCCTCTCCCCCCCCCCCCTCCAAAAAAAAAAGAAAAAAAAATGTAGCAGCAAAGGAAAAACCTTCTTGTATACTATGCTATAGTATTTTCCTCATTGACAATTTTCTTCTGTAAAATTTGATAAAAGGCATTACCGATTTGTGGTAATATACCTTTTGGTCAAATTTTGCAGAACGTTGTATTGGGAAAAATACTGCGATACATTAACCAGAAGGCTGATATTAACTGACGTGCAAATCAGAACACTTACCTAAGTTTTTTCTTTTCATCAAATTAACTTGCTTTTTTTTTAGACTGGTAAAACTCCCATACCACAGTTTAGCCTTGATCTTCGTACAGAATCACTGAATCGATTGTCCGTAAGTGAACCATCTGGTCAACTAGCAATTTGTGGTGGTGAAGCTGGTCTTTTGATTTTCATTCCTTGTTATTTATAACGATCCTAAATATTTGTACTCTTTTTTGTTTGACTTTTAAACTTGATGAATCTTTAATTTTGGTAAGTCGACTTATTCTGTTGCCATTTTGTTATTGCCAGTTATCCCTTATCGTAACAGCATTGTTTTATATTTTTGTAAGTATTGTGTGATATATAAAACTAAATAATTTGCTTAACTTTTTTTTTTAGCTACCTTAGCAAATGGTTCTAAATTTCACTCATGATGCGATCTGACTTGATAACATCGAAGCAAGCATGCAGTCTATAAGAAATGTGGTTTCGAATATTTTTAGTGTGCAAAATCAACGTGTAATTGTGGTGTACTTGTAAATCATATTTTGTTCAAATTTTTCCAAGTATTTAAATTACCTCTTCATTCACTTAACCAACAAAAGAAAAAAATTACCAGGGAGAGACAATTCTGATGAATTCCATTTCCTTTAAAAATCTCTTAGAAAAATATTAACACTTCGGCAAAAGTGGGCAGTTGGACTTAAGTCGGGAGGGCATGGTTTATTTTTTCATTTTTGTTCTGCATTCATTTTTTTCTATTATAAAGAAATATAATATACCACGCAGAATATTTCTCAAGCGTTAGGTCATCTCTTAGTGTGTTTTTATAAAAAGCTATAATAAATATTTTACGAATATTTCACTAATTTGGTTAATTGAGTTCGATTTTTTTCGGCTGCAAGGAAATGAGTGCCAGAAATTACCGTGAGTATATTGTATGATCAGTAATGTATATCATAGAATAAATCCCATGTTTCTCGTGTGGCTATTTGGTGGCCACTGCAAAAATGCTTGAGCAAAAAATAAATTAGGTTGGAAATGAAGTATACTAATTTGTAATTTGCAACTTGCGAATAGTTTTTTTCACTCCCTTCCGCCACGTCCCGTAAACTATTTTTTTTTTTTTTTTTTTTTATGCTTTCGTAGTCCCTTAGATTCCTTTTTTAAATTGCTTTGTTGGTACATAAAATCCACTAATATTTACAAACAATATTTCGATAAACTCAGGAAGAAAAACAGATTTTTGTAGTGAGAATTAGTCATGAGTGAGTTGATGATTGGTATGAATTCAATGATATGTGATAAGACTAGCATCCGTTGAATGCTATCTTAATTTTTAATAGATAGTGCGATACTATTACTGTTTTCATTATTTTTACCTTGGTTACAGTCTGTTATGAGTACTATTTTCATTTATCCTCAACGTAATCCATCTCATATGAAGTTTATAAACGAATAATAATGCTTTTCTCGATTTTCTTAGATGTCATCAATATGGCAGAAAATATAAAGGAGTTATAAAGTTAGCGTTGTCGTAATAGCTGCAACATTTTCTCACTCCAAGAATATTATATAATTCAAGAAATTAAGAACACTTCTAATTAACCGGATAATAAATCACAGTAATTGGGGTTAGTCGATTATATTTGTTGGAATAAGAATAAAAAAGACATTATAAGCAATTTAAACCACAAAAAGTCCAGAAAATGTGGTTTGAGAATTATTTCTGAGGTGACAAATTACCTGAAGAATTGGATTCGATGCGAAAGAAAGAATAAGAGGAGAATTACACCACACCACAATTGAAGCAATGCGAATGCTAAATGTGAAAGGATAGCATTAAAGAGAGGGCGACTGAAAAAGTATCACTAATTTGATCATTTCTCGGATAGAAAAAAAAAAGAAAATTTTTAAAGAATGGAACTAAGTGTCTAACAATCTTTGAGAAGAGGAAGTTTTCTAAGAACGTGAAGAGCTTGTGAGAAGTCATAAAAAATAATTTCGAAAAAAGTGCGAGTTGCGAGATGTGTGATTGTTAAAAATGTAGGAAAGAAAGGACGAATTCAATTGAAATTATTCGCGTAGTGTAGAAAAATAAAAATAAAGTCAGTTCAAAATGAATGGTTGGTTATTTCAATCAAATAAGAAGCCTGCATCCAAGTGTGTGTGTACAGAAGCAAACGTACGTGTTCTTGTCATATATAATATATATTAAAAAAATGAAATGAAATTCACTACAAAGTTGTAACGGTGGAGAAAATTTGATTGAAAGAGTATTTCAAACGAAAAAAAGAAAGGATAAAGAAATTCCGCGCAATTAATAACTCAAAATTTCCGTTCTATTTTAAAAAGATAGTCACAATAAAATAAAGTAAGGCAGAAAACAAAAGAAAGATGAAAAAAAAGTAGTAAGGAAAGAGGAGGAAAAGTAAGAAATCAAGGGAATAGATAAAATTTTATCAATGAAGAAAATGTTTTGCGATAGCGCATATGCATATTTTCGTAACAGTTGTTCATTTTTATTTTTCGTCAAAAAAAAATTTTTTTTACAGCAGGATTTTTATGCTATTCGTTTTTCTTTCATTACATATCAATATAATGCAAACTATCCACTGTCTAACATCTTTCTCCTTTTATCCGCCTCTTCTACCTTTTTTCTACTTTTTTCTTTCTAAAATTTTTTTTTTTTTTCGTAAATTATTCCCGAAGAAAGAAGGAGTGGGAGAGAGAGAGATAGAAGGAGAGAGAAAGAGAAGGGAAATTGAAATTAACATGAAGAAAGGTTGAGAAGAAGTTGATAAACTATTCCAACTATTCTAAGTAATCTAAACTAATGAAGAAAGGAACTAACTAGTCTAACTCTTTAAGCTATCCTAAAACATTATCATATATTATATTCAACCAACAGCTGTTACAAATGATTGAAGAGTGTAAAAATGAGGCGGAAACTAAAATGATGTTGGAATAAAACTGAAAAGATATAAGAATTGGATGGTGAAGTTAAGCAAAATTTGTTACAGCAAGCTGTAACAATTGGTAACAAAGTGGAAGGCTTTTGATGATTATTATCATCAGCCTCAACATAATATCTATTTCAAACCGTTGCCTTCACCTTTTCTTCCCCATCATCATCTTCATCTGCTAACTGGAGACATTTGCACTGCATTTCCAATAATGTCTCCAGCTTGCATGCTACTGTTGACGGTTCAAAGTTTGTGCATGTGTGTGTCAGAGAAAGGAAAAAGATGAAATGGCCTTGTTTTAATAGTTTATTAATTTATACAACATTTCTCTTAAAATGGTTTATTAGTAAAACTTGCGTCTTTTTTTGTTTGTTTTTTGGTAAATTTAACGTCAGAGTAAAACTTGAAAATATTTGTTATGAACAGAAATGATTGTAAAACATAGAAAAAGACAAACTAAAAGAAAAAACGAGCTGATAAAATATTATATCAGTGATAGGAGAAATTCATTGAACACACACACACAGACAGACAGACAGACGCACACACACATGCACACACACACATATATACATACATCATTCGCGATACTATTATTATCGTTGTACATATTATCCGTTGGTGCGGTTGTTGCTCAGTTTAGTTCTCTCGAAGTTTTTCAAATTTTAAACTTTTGTTTTATTTCAGTTGGAAGGTAGTATTCAAGAAATTAAACACAATACTCTGTCACCATGGATGCGATCAAGAAAAAGATGCAGGCGATGAAAATCGAGAAGGTTAATTAACATTGATTCATTAATAAATTGGTAAAATATCATTTACATGACATAGTAAAGGAAAAAGCGAGATATTTATGATTGATGAAAAGACGAGAATATTATAAAAGTAATAGTAGCAGTATTACTGCTATTTATCAACTGATCAGTATGATAACATTGACAGATATTTTTTTTAATTTTTTGTATTTTGAAAACAAACTAGTGGATGCTTTAATTTTAGGGACATTTATTGATTGTTGGAAAGAAATTGAAATAGGAAATGAATGAAACATTTGATAAATTTCCAAATTTTATTAAAGAGCGGGATGATTGAAACTTACGGTGAAACTATAAATAATAATATTAAAAAGTTAACTTGAATCGTAGTAAGTTTGAAAATTTGTTGAGCATTGATTGATTTTTGAGCAGTTGGAAATCAGTGAGATTTAGTAAGTTCGGGAAAATTTGAATGATCATTGTTTAAATCTCTTATTCGTATTTTTAATTTGAGACTGAGGTTTAAATTTTTCGTCTGAAATATAAGTTCTGTGTATATAATCAGCAATATTTTTACATTCCATGGATGATAAATGTAAGCGTAAAACCAAAAAAAAAGTGAATGAAGGTTTTTGAAGTTTTTTTAAAAACTTTTTCCTTTACTTTACACTAATTCCTGCACTGTTTAGCGTTTTTCAAACAATGAGATAATTAATTGGGTTAGGAAAAAGATATTTTTTATCTTTTTTTAATGCACAGTCTTATTACCACACACAATTTGATATAATTGCTCAATTAAACAATTGAATAAGGATTTGTTTAGCTAGTCCACTCAGTTAATTAAAACAATTATAAGGATAGAAAGAATAAAAATATTAAGTGATTTTCCGATATATTCAAAAAATGCCTAGAAAACGTTACCAAATGTTAATTATATATATATATAGAACTTTCATCATTTAATTCATTCACTTTTTTTTTGGTTTTACGCTTACATTTATCATCCATGGAATGTAAAAATATTGCTGATTATATACACAGAACTTATATTACACAGAACTTATTTTATTTTCTCTCTCTCTCTCTCTCTCTCTCTCTCTCTCTATATATATATATATATATATATATATATATATATATACATATATATATATATAATGAGAGAAAACAAAATTTCTGTATGTTGGAAAATATCTTGACAAGATTTTTATTTAACTTTTAACAGTCACAGTTTACATGTAAGTGAACATTAATTAAATGTTTTGGATAGATGAATGAGAAAGTTATGCCCTTCAAAGGATATTTTAACTGAAATAAGGAAATTTTTGGTTGAAGTGTTAATAATTTCAAAAGTTTCCATTGCTTCAAATTATGTCGCTGATAAAATTGCCATTTATTTTTCAGTTTCATTTTAACCACTGTGACGATAGCTTTCTTATTAATTAAAAAAAAAACAAATGAATTCCTTAAACAGAAGAGAAAGCCTCAGTACTGGATAAATGTAATATAAAAACTAAAAAGTCTCCAATCCTGTAAACATTAAAATTTGTTAAGTAAAATTTTATTCCTGAATTACGGAAAATAACTGATCCAATAAATCTTGAGAAAATTTAATAATTCAAGTAAAATCAATCAATTGTTTTAACATTTTTTTCATTTTTCCGCATAAATGTGTGTAACTTTTTAATTATTTATTAAGCCCCTATTAGTTCACTGGATAAAGTTAGCTGATTTGGTGAATTTCAGGACAATGCTCTCGATCGAGCCGATGCTGCGGAGGAGAAAGTTCGACAAATGACAGATAAATTGGAACGAATCGAAGAAGAGCTACGAGATACCCAGAAGAAGATGATGCAAACGGAGAATGATTTGGACAAGGCACAGGAAGATTTGGCCGTCGCAAATACCAACTTGGAAGAAAAGGAAAAGAAAGTTCAAGAAGTAAATTTTTTTCTAGCAAATTAATCACGACAGTCAAGTTAATTAAGACCTAAGTTGAAACTATTATTAAAAATTTTCTTTAAATTTGTCAGTTTTGCTAAGCTGAACTGATTAAGTTGATTATCAAATTTTTTTTTCCTTAAATTTATGAATCTTACGAAATGAAAATATTTTCCTTTCCTTCCTTTTTAATTAAGCATTATTTGATTTAATAAGGAGCAATAATTAACAGTTCATATAGACTTTTTTTTTAAAGTCATAGGTTTTTTTCTCAAATAAAAAAATTGTTTGTTATAAATACGGATATGAATTTATTTCTTTATTTAGTATTTTTTCCATTTTCACTTTACCGTTTACCATAATCCTCCTCACATGAGCACAATCTATGAAATTCTGATCGACAAACAAACAAACAGCAGCATCAATAAATAAAAGGTTTGTCTTTTCATTTTTTTTTCTTATGCAACCAAATATTTTCCATTTGTCAACGATATCTATGTTACATTTCTTTTCCTTATTTTTCTTTTTATATATTTTTGTATGTTACCTTTGTATGATTTCATTTTTTTAAATTAAACTTAATCCAAAAAACTGTTAAAAAAGATTTGTAAATTACTGTTTCATCTTTTTTCAGTTTGACCCAGTATATTTTCTTAAGATTATTTAAGTAAAATAATTAAATTTAACATGAATCAACATAGATCACTATAATTTTTATGGTCATCAAGTAATGAGTTATTAACGTATCAATTTAGTTGAAATAAGCTTTTATCTAAATTCGTATAAATCACTTTACCTCTTTTTTTCTATCCTTTATTTTTCGAATAAATTGTTTTAAATAGCTACCTATTAACTTCATTTCTTTTTTCTTAAATAACATAGTTTCATAAAATTTTCTTTTAAAACTTTTTAAAACATTCCGAATTGAACATTGACCTATGAGTATTCAGTTTGCGCAATAGTATTATCAAACTTTTCATAAGTTGAGAAAAATTTGTTTATCTCAAAAATTTATATATTAATTAATAATGGGATGCAAAAACTTATAAATTAAACAATAACGCTATGCCAAAATATCGCATTTATTTCTGAACACTACTGACAACTGTTGCTGATTAATAGCTTATCATTAATTTAGAAGTTTCCTAGATTAAGCTAAACCTTAGTAATTTTGAATAAAAGAAAATTGATAATAAATTGCTTTATACTTTAGCAAATCTGCTCCATTTTTGTTTCTAAAAAATACTAAAAAAATAACAATAACAGATAGAAATCTAAATTTTCCATATTTTTTTATTACAATAAATTTTATTTTAAAGCAAATCTACTGTTAATAACTGATTTACTTTAAATTTTGCACCACCATCATTGCGGTCTTTTCTGTGTGATTCTGTTATTAGGGATCAAATTTTTTAAATTTCGTATCATAAATTAATGTCGAATTAAATAGACCATTGGGTCGTTTATTCGCGTCCCTTTTTTTCGTTGAAAACATAATATTTCGCATCTTTTTCTAGAAATTCAAAAAAAAAAAAAGAATAAAATAAAATAAAATAGAATAAAATGCAGTATTAACATAAAGAAACGTTAAATTTTAAAAAATTATTTCTAACAATTTGAAGTGATACGAAAATCCAATTTTTAAAATAGTCATGAAATTTTTGCTTAAATGATCATATTTAAAATTAAAATTTTCCTTAATAATATAGTAGTGTTTTTAATTGAATTTTCNTAAAGAAACGTTAAATTTTAAAAAATTATTTCTAACAATTTGAAGTGATACGAAAATCCAATTTTTAAAATAGTCATGAAATTTTTGCTTAAAATTTAAAATTAAAATTTTCCTTAATAATATAGTAGTGTTTTTAATTGAATTTTCCCTCAGTGATGCAGTAATTTTTAAATGAAGTTCGTCCTAACGATGTGATAATTTTTGATTGTAATTCTTCCAGTGATTTGATAATTTTTAAATGAAATTTTCGTGATTTGATAGAAACTGTCGTTCAAGCGAAAAAGACACTAGGCATTCCACCTAATTGTGATGGGAAATATTCCCTTCGTTTATTTAAAACGATAATTTATTCGAGAAAATTTGTTTTTTAATCTTAACAAAATAATCTTAACCTTTGGTCGTAACGAATAAAAAAAATAATCTTTTGCGGAAAAAAAAGAAGAAATATTCTTTTTCAAGGATTAAACAAAATCTATTCGTATTTTTGGAATTACTGTTTACAATAATTTGAATGTTATGAAAACTGAATATTGTGAATTTCGAAACTCAGAAATTACTTTTTTGTCAGTTTCGTAATTTTTTTGGCCAAATTTTTTTGTTTTTTTTTTCACGAAAAATTTTCACAATTGGCTGTTTAATCGAGGCATCATCGGGAATATCATTAAATTGATTTAAATGGCTTGTAGACATTCTTGTAGACATTTTATTGAATTATTTTGCACCCTTTAATTCTGAAATTTTGATTGCAAATTTTAATGCTTTGTCGAAATTTCTCTTTTTAAATCACTTTTATGTTTTTTGTTTCGCTTGTCTTTCTGGAAATGCTTGGGGAATGTCCATTTTTGGCAATCTGTAATTAATGAATTAATTGATCTCCAAACACCACCTTATTTGTTAATTCATTTCGCCAATATTTTTATTTCTAATATTTCCATTTCATTTCATCTATTCAATAACGAATTCTTTTCATTATTATCATCCTGATCGTCGACCTTAAAGTGATAGTAATTAATATCTGATTCATCTGACGTACGAAAGCTCAAATCATCAACCATTTATTTATTTCGGCTAATTCGGTTGAAATATTGTTACTGTGGTTTCTTCTTTTTTCTTCCATCATAATTTTATGCGGAATGCTTGAATAGTCTTCTACAAATCATAGATTCCTCAATTTTGTCTCATTTGATCCTTTTTCCTTTATCAGTAAAAAACTTAAAATACCGTACATTCTGGACGAATATTTTACGGTTTTTCATATCACTGTCATACTATAGATCAACATCCTATGATACCATATATCCAGGAAACAACGTACTGAAACGTCCTACAATATCATATATTCAGGATCACTATCCTGCGATTATATGATATCGTAGGATATTGGTATCGTAACTTGGAATGATATCATACAACATTCTCATCGTAAATGCTTGCGTAATAAATAATATGGACTATTGAAGTCGAGTGAAAATAGTAAATTCAATTTCACAAAAACAAAAACTTTTTTCCACAATTAGTGAAATTAAAGCAATTCGTTGATATGTGTATATCACATTCAGCAAGTAATTACACTCACTTTATTTTAGTTTAACTTTCCTTCAAATTACTGTTCGATTTTAAATCTTTCCTTCAAATTTACATAAATGCCCTAACACAGACCAACAGTACTTGATCATACGTAATATGTATCAGGTGTGTGTTTTGCTGATTACTCTACGATTACAACTTAAACTGAGAACGTTTAGAAGCAGAAAAAACTCAGTACATTTACTGGGAAAGGAGGAAATTTGCACTGCTATCATTAAAGTTATCTTTATTGTTGCCATCATCAGTATTACTATCATATCACTATTTTCATCAGCATCAATATTTTCACCACATTCTTTCTTATATGCATATCAAAGAAAAAAACGACCTTACGTGAATTGTAAACAGAATTTGAGCTATGTAAATATTGAATATTCGTTGAAAATTTTTCCCTTTTCATTCTTTTTTTCTCCCTCTCTCTCTCTCTCTCAGTTGCTTTTCTCATCCTTTCTAGCATAAACAAAGTTGGAGGGTTCGATTTGATAATCGCTGAGATTAGTCCAATTTGATGAGGCAATTATTCTATGATTTTGATTAATAACTTGTTAACCTAAAGAAAAGGTTTTTTTCTTCAAGCGATAAATTTTCGCAAATTTTCAAAATCGATTATCAATTGTTCCTTCCTCTTTCTCTTTCTTTTTTCCGTTTCTTTCTTCTTGTTACAATTTCAAATTGCTAAAAAAAAAAAACCGATCAGTGATTGTATAATCAAACGATTATAACGATTGAACAAATGATTATAGCGCATCATTGACTGAATAAATTTTCTCGAGGGATTACCGCCAAAAAAAATCATATATATAATTCGACACTGTAACCGTATCAAGTTTTCTTAACAAATATATTATGTCATCAGGCACGTACAGTAATACACAGTACCCCTGAACACGGTATTGTGCAACATCACAGAATATTTAGTAAACTGCTTATGAGTATATTGATGTCATCTGACACTCCAAACGATGTAGAAGGAAGAGTAGTAAATGCTGAATAAAATTTAATATTCAAATTTATGATCACAACATGCACACGTTCATCTAATTAAAACTGACGTATTCCCGTATTCAGTTCCATTTCAATTTAACAATGATCAAAAACGAGTTTCCACTTTTTTTTTTTTGTTGCATACACATCGATTAATGTTTTTCGAGATGTTAATTGCTCATTTAAGTTATTCCATTTGGTTCATTTTTGAGTAATTTCATCTCTTATTTCTCGATCATAAATAATTATTCCTGAAAAATTTCCTATTCAGCTGTGAACTTCTCATCATTTCTTCCTTCGCTCCACACTTGCTATAATTTAATTTGTTTCGTTTTTTTCATTCTATTTTCAAATTCAATTGATTTCTCAATTAATCAAATCATTGCTTTTGCTTATCATTCTATCACTCAGAGAATAAATTTAAAAAGGAAAAAAAAACAGCCCATTTTTGAAAACTTTTTATCAGTAAAGCAGACTCATAAAATATGTGAACGATGACTAATGAACAAATCACTTTTAGCTATTTGTATTATTATTCATATTTTGTGGTATTGTTCGATTCTTTCCCATTATTTCTATTTTATTCCATTTTCAGCTGATGAATCATGCATATTTTCTTTTTTTCAACTTTTTCTTTCTCATTTTCTTTTTTTTTTAAATTTTATTTAAAGTATTTTTAGCCTATTTTAGCGATAACTTCATTGTCGTCGTAAAAGGTGGAGAACTGAAACTTGAAAATCGAAAGATGTAAATGACAAGGAAGTGAGATGGGCAGAAAAGAAAGATTGGAAATTAAAATTAAAATAAGTAAAGGAAGAGCAAAATTTAGTCACTGAGGCAACAATATTTGAAATGTGAGGATGAAAAGCTTAACTGGAATATCTGAAAGAAAGAAAGTGAAAGAAATACTCAAATTTGGATTGGAGAATTGAGAGTTGAAATGTGAACTGAAATTGATTTATGAAATTAATTTTTTATTCATATCAAAATTCTGACAGTAGAGAAAGCATGAGCTGTTTCTTGTTTCGTTGGTTTTATTAGTGAAAACATATGCTATTTCAAATCCCACTGCAAAAAGGAAATTCTCGAATTTCCGTTAACTTTATTTGGAAATCTGAATTATAAATCTAAACAGCTTCCTGCTGAAAAAATGAAGTTTTAATTTAACCATTTTTTTCTATTAAATGTATATACTTTAAAACGAAAATCCTGTTTTTACTGATGATTAATAAGATGATATATTATCATATGCGATTTCAACCTTCACTACCCATCTCTTTACCCTCAGGGCGTTTAATCAGCCCATAACTTATTACAATAAAAACGGAATAGACAATGTTTTCACTCATAGTTGTTTCAGTATATTTGTTCGTTACAGAATGTTAAAATTAACTAGGATTTAAAAGTAAAAATTGAGATTTGAAATTAAAATGTTCATATTCTATTGGGACTTCTTGATTGACAAAGCTTGAAGTGGCTTCTTTTTCAGTCAATTCATAGATGTACTCGATTTTCGGTTTAAATTTACATTTTGAAATTAGATTTGATCTTGTCTATGAATATATATTCATTCATATGTAGTTATATGTGAAAGAAAGGTCCTGTTTACAGCTAATTCATTACGAAAAATTCCGACCAAAATTTCGGAGATTATTATCAGTTAAATGGAAGTGGTACAAGTTGTAATTTAAAGCCAATGAACCAATCGTATGCAATATATTTTGTTTTGAAATTTATACTAATTTACCATGAACTATTTAAAATATTATTAATATTTATCACAATATCAACGAAACAACAATAAAACAGTTAATAATTCAAAATTTTCATCAATTCATATTAAATATTCTTCCTTATGTACATTAAAATTATTGTAATGTTCGGATTACACCCAACGATAATAATTTAGAATAAAAAAAAAAAAAAACGGATCTTAGCAATTTTATTTGAAAACAACGAAGAACAAAACTATGTTGATATTATAAGATCATTTACTAATAAAGACTATATTTGCATATAGAGGAAGTTTGATAAAAGAAATTGCTACTTAGTTTTGATAATAATTTAGCCTTTTTCCCATTGGTCATTTTGCTGATGACCAGAAAGTCCTGTGCAAATTTTGTAACGGTAAGGTTACAGAACCGCTTGTTAGAAATATCTTTCTCATAAGTAATGCCTTATTGCAAATATAATATTGATGGAAATGATTTCTTATCAGTTTGCTTAATTTCTTGCGTTTATGGGTCGATTATTCATGCGTTTATTGTCTAATTTATTACTGATTATTTATTCAATTATAGGGAATTATCTCTGCCTACAGTTACGAGACTCATAAATTACTCAGTTGATTATTTCGAAACAAAAAATAACTTCATTTTAACTAAAGAAAGTTGAGAATTACTCTTTATTTGTACTCGTTGAAAAAGCGCAAATCATTATCATAAGTCAGTCAAATTATCACTCTAGTCAGATATATCATTATGTTCATTTTTATTTCATTCCTTACGGTTGCAAAATAAGCAACTGAAAATAATTATCAAGCACTTCTATTCGCTGACCTGTCAGATTATCAATAGCATTATCACGATTATTAAATACATCTCTGATGTAATTACCTGTAACTGTAACTACTGGAAATAAAAATATTATTTCCTACTACGGAAAATCTGCCACTATCGGACCTCATAGATAAAATTTACCCTTTGATTATCAAATTACAAATGTAACAAATTTTTGCTTAACAACAAGCCTAGGCTCATTTTGGTGCTTTCGAAAATGCTTCCAACACATATTATTAAATACCGCTGACCAGTAGAATTGTCAGCTATTATTACTTCTCTACTTAGCACAAATCAGTATGAGAATGAAATGGTTTTATTTAAAAATAAAGAAAAGGAAAAAAACTTCAGCCACCTATTTTATTGTATATATTCATAAAAAGGTATTAAAAAAGACAGTTAGTAAATTGATTTGACCCAATTTTAACCACTAAAGAATGACAAATATGCATAGATATGGAAAGAAATTCTTATTAATTCAATCATTTCTGTTACAGTTCATTTTGAACAATGAAGAAAAAAAAAAAAAAAAAACAAGGGGCAAAAAACTTTGTACAATTTTGTACGAAATTTTTTGTTAATTTACTTCCAAATTTATAACAGTTTATATTTTATATTATTTGTATTTATATTATGGAAACAATAAAATGTGGTCGGCATTTTGAAAAAATAAATAAAAGTAATAGTTCTCAATATTTGTTTCTTTTTTTCATAAATTTATTTTCTTTGAGTATATCTGTTTTCCTCATTCATCTGAACAGCGACAACTTCGCAATATTCTTTAATTACTTTTCCTAACATTAACAATAAAGTTATTATTGGATGGGTTGCCATGTTATTGTCTCTATAATTATTTTATGTGTTAGTAACGCATGATCAAGTGGTGAAACTAAAAATATATGCGTCAAATAGATATAAAATTACGTTAAAATAATGAAAAAATAAGGTGAAACCTTTGTATGTTGAGACTGATTAGATTATTTAAATTTAATTTAATTTAACTTACCATCCAAATTTAATTATCCTCCTACTTTACCATTGAAATGAAATGAACCAGTTCTGTTCCTTTTCCTTCCTTACTTTCTTTTCAGTTCTCCGGATTTCATACTCTTAGATGAATGAACTAATCGGTTCATATCATTGCCAATAATCATCCCTGAAGTGTCCGAAAAGTTCATTCATTTCAATTCGTGAAATTAGTAAACGGTTGAAAGCACAAAATATAATTGTTCATTTTTTTTTTTTTGAAAATATCAATTTCGAATCTTTTCCGAAAATTGATCCGCCAATTCGGAACGGTGAGGCGCAGAAAGAGTAAAGAGGCCGAACGGAGCAAAAGAGCCAGCAAACGATCACTCATTTCAGCACTCCTTTTCCCTCGCCACCCACTCACTTTCCCGTCGCCGCCTACGCACTTCCCCATCGCCCACTCACCTCCCCACAATGGTGATGTACATGCAGCTTTACTTGCACTGAACGCGTGGGAACGGATGGATGTGCGTGGGTGGGTGAGTGGGTGGGTGAGTGGGTGTGTTTGTGTGTATCATTTTAAGTCTGAAAGGAAGGCATTGGCAGATGGTTAGTTTCACAGGCCGCCGGCTGCCCGTAAATTGTTCACGCGACAGCCAGCAGCCACTATAGCATGTAATGTTCGCTCGTTGTGGGACTGGTTGTTAATGGCTGGGCGAGTAAGTTTTTCTCTCTCTCTCCGTGCACCCTTCCCTCTCCTGTCTCTGTCCGTCTGTTTGTCTCTGTGTATCCTTGTCAATCTCTTTCTTTCGTCTTCTCTTCACCAAAACGATTTCATCTATTCCCTAATTTTAAATGATTCTCTGAAGTTCACTTTTTATTTTTTGTTGAGATTTCCAGTTCTGTTAGCATTTCAAATTCCTTCCAATTTTTTTCAAATTTTTTATTGTAGAAATTCTTGTGTTTGAAAAGAAATCTAGAGAGATGTTGCTCTTTAAAGCTTTGCATAAATTTTAGTAAACTTTTCGCACATTTGCACTGTATAATAACAGGTCAGTTCGCTTCTTCTTTCGAATGAATTTTACTCTCTTTATGTGAATTGGGTAAACTAATTTTACAGAGATTAATTCAAAATTATATTCATCAAGGTTATCATCCGATCATATTATCTTCACATGCATTAGCAGTTGTTCATTGAACTGCCAATAGGTATGTAAAACATAATGTGCATCTTATCTTTTTTCTCAAACCTTATTCTCATAGCTATTTGGACTACTAATTATTAGTTGTCTGCTACTACTGTTACTGCTAATTGCAACTATTACTACTACTATCATTAGCACTACTTACATAGTGCCAACATTACCATTACTAGTATTGCTCTCAGTGCTATTACTATTAATTTCACTGTTAGCTACTGCTACTGTTATTATTGCTCCAATAATATAATTACTACTACAGTGGCCAACTCTGATTAACGCAGTAGTCCTTTGAAGTTCCGTATATCTGAATGATATTCGTTTATTAGTGATTTCGTAGTGATCATTATTTATCGTTACCTGTCGCTAATAGTACATTTTTTTCAATCAGATTAGCATATCCATTTCTTTCCCACCGTTCTGTACAATAGTTGTTGTTGTTTTGCATCTTTTTTTACAATTAGCTTCATTTTTATCGCACATACTGTTTTCTCGCGACTTTTCTCTCTCCTTCTCCTTCACTCTTTGTTCCTCTCTCTCTCTGTAAATTACGGTGAAGTTGTGCATGTTTTGTTTCTCCTTTCAAAATGTAATTTTATTGTTTCCAGAATAGATAAGTAATGAATTATTGGAAGCAAAACAGGTCAATGATAAAGATATCAAGATAAAAGTGAAAATATAATTTTTATCAACATTTTTTGCAACGCTTTTTTCTTCTATTTCTAGAATTGCGAAGATTTTTTGTATACTTGCCTTGATTAGATGAATGCATGAATGAGAATGCGGATATCAACTCAACACGAGATCATCGATCACTCATCCCATTTATCGATTAAAAACGAAGTAGATTATGAGAAGCTGAAGGCAATTTCTCAGATTAACAGTTTATCACTTTCATCATTTCTTTCCACATCCTTTCCTGTCCCCTTTCGAAGGATAGGGTAAAAAGAAAGTCACTAAAGTTGATTTTAATTCTGTTCTTGTTACTTCAGTGATAGTCAACTGTGTGGTTACGGTTGGTTACTTGTACACTCAAATTTCGTGAGAAGTGTGCTCAACCTTCAGTTATTTGTCCCGTTAATTGAACTTAACTTTCCTGTCATTTTAATGAAACGATTTTGTCACTTCCTCAGGATGATCTTGGATGTGGTGCTTTTTTCCAAGATTTCAGTTAATTTATTGGAATCAGTCAGTTGTCGTCATAATCTTCCTTGCATCTCTCATTCTTCTTTTTGTCTTGAAAAAGAAACGAATTTTGTAGTTTTTTCTTTTTTCTCAATTTTTTCCTCTTCAAAAATGAGTGTTTAAACTGAAAAGATGGTTAAAGAGGGGAGAGAAGCAAAATTAACTGAAGAGAGAGTCATCATCATTCTCACCGTCATTGTCGTCGTCGTCTCGTCACTTCGTTATCAGTCTCCCTCTCTTTCCTCCTCTTCCTCTACTTTTCCCTCTACTTCTTTTTCTACTTTTTACCCTCTCATTTGGTTGTTATAGTGAATATTATGATAGGAGAATGTTTGAATTTTTTTCCCGAATAAATGTAAATATTCATATAAATTACATTTAAGGAAAAATGAAAGTGTAATAAATTCTGTTACCTTTACTGTCTTATTTCTCCCCGCCGTCTCTTTTTTCTTCTTTCCATTTTCATTTTTGTCTTCCTCGCTTATTCGTTATCCATTCGATTCTCTTTTTTTTACATTTCCAAATTGCTAAGACTTTTGAAGATCTTAGATAATCTAAACCAGTCTTAGCTTAAGCTTTAAGTACTCAAACATTAAGATGAAGAGGAGGGAAAAAAATGATTGAAGTAGTGATAAAAAAAAAAAACGGATGACTAGAAGGGAGGAATGAATACAGAGAAAGGCAAAAGGGACTAAAACTCTCAAATAATTGTAATACGGTCCTGCCCTTCACCAATATCAACAATCATTTTTTATTTTCACTTTTTTTTTTTTCTGCAAATATCTTTATATTCAAGTATCTCTTCTAGTTCGGCTTCTGTTCCCTCTTGTTACCTTCATTTTTCCATTTTTACCTCTTCTGATGCGGTTATTTTTATAAAGTAGTGAAATTTTTGATCATATCATTTGTCTTTTACTTATAAATTTTAGTTTTATTCTGTTAAATAGTAAACACTTTTGACTATGCTTTATAATAATGCCTATAACCGTTAGCTGTTAGATCTAGTTGGAGCTAATTAAATAACAGTCTGATTAATTGGATAGATTACTTTTCTATATATATATATATATAATGCATGTGTGTATGCTTGCCTGTGCGTATGAATGTTTGTAGTGGAAGATTTTTAGAATGATATAATGGTTAAAATGGGAACAAAATTTAGCTGTCGTTATTGATTTAACATGTATATATGATTTAGAAAAATTTAGTTTAATTCAGATTAATTTGCTTTTTCAAGAGGTTTTAAATAATAAATTTGCTGGAATTTATTTAAAATTTTACAGATTACTGAAAACTGTTTTTTTCTCTGGAATTTGCAGTTGTAAAAATCAGTAGGAGTTTTAGTAAATGTTAGGTTTTCTTGCAATTTGGAAAGTTTTCTAAAAGCCCATTTTTTTTTTTTTATTTGTTAGTCCACAGTGTGTTTATGCTCGTGAAAGGTTTTTTTCTTTGCAAGCTTTAGCTCCAATTTTCATTTCATTTTACCTATACACATTTCTTGATCCTGGAAATTCTGACAACGATTTCATGCATATTTTGGCTTTTTTGTATCCTTTTTTTTCCATTAATTTTCACCCGTATGATTAAATGTGTTGTGTTTTTATATATTAATATCATTCATAAGAACGTCAAATAATTTTTTAGCTTTTGGAAAAGTAAAGGAGTGAAAAAGGAAAAGGAAGAAGTAAGAAAGTGAGGAAAGCAGTAAAAAATGTCGAAACCGGAAAAAGCTGGGGCCCAACAAACATCACTTCTCGATGTACTCAAGAAAAAGATGCGACAAGCTCGAGAAGAGGCTGAAGCGGCAAAAGATGAAGCAGATGAGGTAAAACGGCTTTTGGAAGAGGAGCGAAAGAAACGTGAAGATGTACGTATGAATTTCTTACACAAGTTTAATTTTCAATATTTGATGGTTTTCGCACAGATACTGAGAAGAGGAAAAATTATAATTTTTAACAGGAAATTTGAGTTTTGGAATTGCAATTTATAGAAGAGAAATGAGGCTTATTGTAGATAAGTTTGACAAAATTATTCGTATTTTGGAATTGCTTAATTTTGATCTTATCCAGCCTTTAAATTTAAATTCAAGCAATGATTAGAAATTTAGCTACATATTCAAGATAAATTTAAGCTTACTATAGTAATTAGTCCAGTTTTTTTTCCTGAAACTGATCCCACTTTCGTGAATAGTGAATAAGTAATATTTTCGAAGCCTTTTTTTAGTTTGAAGGAAGTAAAAAGATTTTCCTTGCTTAGAAAAATCTTATGTTCAATATATTGAATTTTCTCTTTACTTAATTACTTATTTGCATACTTTACGAGAAGTCCTTCACTTCCAGTTTCGACGACTCAATAAGTGGCATAGATTTTGTTAAGAACTGGTTGTATTCCAAAATTTAATCTCTGTATACATAAGTGAAAAAGACGGAAAAAAACTAAAATATGTATGCTGAAATTCATTTGCCATCAAGGAAAGAGAAAAGAAAAATTGCATGAAGAAAGGAAGGAAAGCATTCAAAATAATATAAATGGATATAATCGAGAATATTGTGCGAAATGAAATGAATTAATAGGAAATAAATGGAAATCAATCCTTCGTCCTCTCTTTTTTCCAAATAAAAATTTTGAAATGTGACTCAGATTATGTACGTATATGTTATACGTAAAAGATGGTATCGTTGGAAAGGGAAATTTATTACTCTCCTAGAATTGCTCCCACATTCATTCTTTCCCCATTGAAAGGAGGATAGTTGGTGGTTGAAAACATCTGCCTTACATTTTAAATGGATAATGGAAGGAGAGAGAGAGAGAGAGAAGGAGAGAAAAAGACTGATAAAATGCTAAGGGAAAAATCGATAGTGCATAACTGATTGATAAGCAAAAAAATTCTGAGGAATTTTATTTTGCGAAGGATAGAGGAGGATTTTGAAAAGGGGGCGAGGGGGAAAAAGGGAACGGGTGAAAAAAAAAGGAAAGAACGATTTTGTTTTAGAAATTTATTATAAAACGAAAACTCATTGTAATTCTTTTTTTTTGGGGGGAAAAAAAGTAAAAAGGTGTTTTAGAATTTGTCATTTAAAGGTAATTAAAGTATAATGGAAAAAAAAAAGATGTACGAATGGATGATAAAGTAGTATGAATTGAAATTTATTGATATTAGAAGTTAACTTTTTTGTTAAGACATGGTAGTGAAAATCGGTTAGAATTCATGAGTCCAATTAGACAGATTTTTCCTGTGTTTTGAGGTTGGTCTAGAGGATTGGATAATTGAATTTCTTAAAATTTTTTGTTGAACAAAAAAAAAAGAAAAGCTTGTTCTGCATATTCGTTCCTCGATTAGGCCTAATTTTATGCAAATATAACTGAAGCATTATTAGTGAAGAAATCTTTGAAAATTAGAAATATTCCCCTCTCGGCTTTTATTTGCTGGTAATTGTGCTACATTTGATCAATTAGAAATCTAGTTAGCATAATTAGTTGTTTAGTGNAAAATCTTTGAAAATTAGAAATATTCCCCTCTCGGCTTTTATTTGCTAGTAATTGTGCTACATTTGATCAATTAGAAATCTAGTTAGCATAATTAGTTGTTTAGTGTAATTCATGGATCTTTTTTTTCCTCAATTTGTGAGAATTACAAATTGAGGAATAAGAACTGTTGGTGGTTAAAATTATTGAATAAAATTTCAAGATTGGGTACATAATTGCGGCTGGAGTAGTAATGGTAATAGTTGTCGTTGGATGGAGAATAGGAATGACACTTTGCTTTATAATGTCACTCTTTTCCATCAAAAGACTTTGTTCTATTGATTCTATTGTCACTTAGACTTTACACTTCTTGTCCAATAAGTTTCCTCATTTCATCATTGTAAATATGTATATATGCATCTTCATCTTTGAATATTTTCTAATATTTTCAATCCCTTATTAATTATCGTTCCCTCATTTCTGGATGTGTCCCTGTTGAATACGGGGTTGTTATATCAGATACTATATAACTTTTATGGCAAAAATATTAGAACCAAGGTTATAAATATTTTCGATAATAAGTTCTAATTGTATTCAGTCATGAATAATTGATTAGATTCTTTTGCAAATTTTTTGCAATCTTTGCAAATTGGACGATGATTAAAAAGTTATAAAGAGAAAGGTTCATGCGCCATGTAAGTTAATAATAATAACAATTACAATTATATTTTGATTATTAAAAAAAATCAAGCTTATGCGAATTAAAAAATAGAGCTTAATTTCAGGCTGAAGCTGAAGTAGCAGCATTGAACCGTCGGATTGTGCTTGTTGAGGAGGATTTGGAACGGACAGAGGATCGCTTAAAAAGTGCTACAGAAAAGTTAGAGGAAGCATCTAAAGCAGCTGATGAAGCTGAACGGTAACTGATGAAGCTAAAAAGAGAAAAGAAACAAACAAGATGCTGTTTTTCTTCGCTGTCAAACAGCTTGCTTGTTTGGTAAAATAAAAAAAAAGTAGAAAAGTTTGAAAATTTTGATTTTTCACACCGTATTAGCTTGTAGTCGAGTATTTCTTCCTGTTTTCTTTTTTTGTTACACTTTTATGAAACTTTAAAGAGAAGGAAAAAAACCTAGCACTGTTTAATAACTTGAAGAAAGTATTCTTTAAATTTGAAACTTGAATGTATTTTTGCCGAAAATTCTTTGAACTGGATAGTGAAAATGAAATTTAGGGGAAGTAATAAAACTGAATTTTCGCCAGTACGGTATGAAGAATCCAAATTTCCGAATCGTAGGAAAGGATTGTGTAGGATTAGGATTTATAGGGATTATTGTGTATTTTTTAGGGTTTGTAGGTCCTAGGTATATACATATTTTATTATCCGGTTGGAATTGTGTCGGGAATTGTTAAAAGTGAAGACAGGAAAACTACAACTTCTAGGCGGAGGCTGAGGTAGCAGCCTTGAATCGTCGTATGACACTTTTGGAAGAGGAATTGGAACGAGCGGAGGAACGCTTGAAGATTGCAACGGATAAATTGGAAGAAGCAACTCATACAGCTGATGAATCGGAACGGTCAGCGAAATAATTTCGGCTATTCCGGTGCTGAAATTTCTGGAAATATTTTCCAATTTTTGCAGAAATTTTTTGCAGCCGGAAAAAAGAGAAGCCAACCGGAAACGGCAGCCATCAGTAAATTCTTTTGTCCGTTCTACCTTGAAGGCCTCCTCAGCCTCCTATTTGTCTTCTTCTTTCTCTTTTTTTTTTTTTTTTTTTTTTTTTTTTTTTTTATAAGTAACAACAAGTGTGAACATTGTTACCAACTAGATAATTAGAATTGTTAGTCTTTTTTCTTTTCAGAGATTAGAATTTTCTATTCTTTCCTTTGTTTTTTTTTTTTTTTCGCTTCTAATTTTTGCTTGAGTTGCATACAATATAACCATTAGTTTTAATTAGTATAGTTCTGCTAGTTAAAGCGAAGACACACGAGTTGTTAATACGAAAGCTTTTACATACTTTTGCTTGAACATAATATATGTTGAGCGTGCATACAAGTGTATAATACTTCTTTAATTTATAAAAGGGAACAGTTTAGGAAAAACAGTGATTTTTCGTTTATCCGCTGAATTCCAGTCCATAAATGCAAATCATTCTTATTCATTGGTGCTGAATATTTGATAAACCGAGATACATAGTATTAAACTTACGAATTTTGCAAAAAGTTAAAACAAGTTCGGCAGTTTTTCCTGTTTAATTCAGCTTTTGCTAGATTTGTTATATATTTATCTCTTTATGACATTGTAGTATTATCTAATACTACATACCAATGCATAATAATGATTACTTTATCCACTGAGAGTATAATTTTTACTTATCCTTGAGATGATTCATTTTACTTTTTCATATTTTTGCTTCATCGATAAACTTTTGAGAATTTTATTTTACTTGGGATAACAAGGGAAACTTTTCTTTTTCCTTCCAAATTTAAATTCAGAAGATAAAAGGAATACAACTAAGAGTATTAAGTTAATTGTTAAATAATATTTGTGTTTGTCATTTGACTCAATTTATTGTCCGTTATACGTTTTGTGATTTGTTTTGTTTCTTATGTCGTAGTGCTCGTAAATCAATGGAAACACGATCGCAGCAGGATGAAGAACGAGCCAATATATTGGAAGTCCAAGTTGATGAAGCAAAAGTAATTGCTGAAGAAGCAGATCGGAAATATGAAGAGGTGATGAGTTTGTTTTTTTTTTTCCCGCTCCCCCTTTTACCGGATTTTATTTTTTATCATTTAAAAAAAAAATTTTTTTTCTCTAATTTTAATTTATCTTGGACGAAATTCATTCCGTTCTTCGATAACCAAATTCTCCACATTATATCGTACCTATTTACGATTTCAACTTACATAGTGCCATTGAAATTGTCGATATTTTGGGAGTATGCAATTCACACGTAATTTTTTTTGTCGTCTATTTGTATGTTTCGTTTTTTGTAATTTATGTAGTTTGGTCAATATATGTTATACTGTTCAGAGCCGTTGCTAAGTATTGATGACGGTAATCAGATAAATACATCAGCTGCACTATGCATTAATTCACAGCTTAATTTTATTTTTGCTTGCTTGCTTGAAATGTGTTACGTGCTGCATGTTTCTTCTATGCAACCCAAAATTCGTTTGAAAAATTCTGGAACTGTTAAATTCTTTGCTAGCTTTTAATTTTAGTATCATTCCTTTTTGCATATGATTTGTTGATTAAAGCTAAGTAATTGAGAGCTTACGTTTTGCTGTCACATTTTCTTATTAAAAGTACAAAATTTCTCCTATTTTTTTTTCAAATTTTAGCTATTGGAAACCAATAAAAGAGGCATATTTTTTAGAAGAGGTTTTAATTGACAAATTACTGGAACTTATAAGTAATTTACTTACAAGTAAATTTATTGATATAACATTGATGAATACATTGATGAAACAGCAGTCGAATAAATAACATTTTGATTGATAACTAATTATAACACGATTTCTGACTGCATTTAACTTTTCTGAGTGGTAATGTTTATAACTGTTAATGCGTAAGTGTATTTCTTTTTTTTTTTTTTTTTTTTTTTTTTTTTCCTTTTTAATTGATATCTTTGCAAAAAAATCTTTTTCCCTCGCAAATTTTTAAATAACATTTAACGGAATGAAGAAAAATACATGTGTTTTCTTTTTTCTTATCAATTCAGCGCACGTAAAGCATTGGAAAATCGTATCGATGTTGATCATGATCGGTGTGGTGAGTTGGAGCACAAATTACGGGAAGCACAATCATTATTGGCTGAAACGGAAAATAAATCTGACGAGGTTCAGCTTTTCCCTTCCAGTTTTTTTTTTTTTTTTTTTTTTTTTTTTGCTAATTAAAATTGCTTTTTTCACTAGTGATGACTTTGGATGTTTGACTGATAGCGTAAATGAAGTCGTTTTTCTCTTGTTTTTTCTTCCGAAAAAAAAAAAATTCACTCTGATTTTAATCCAGTCATGTGAATTGCTGGCGAAAAAATTTGTTTGATTATTGAAGGATTGGTATTACAGAAAGTTTTTTAACTTTTCTTTTTGAATTTTGGCTATAAGAAACTAGCATAAATTAATTAGAGTAGATTGTCTTAATCGAGACAGTTTCTGCAGTTTTGTGACGTGATTTAATTTTTCTGTTTACAAATTATTTTGAATAAAAATTTAGTTGAAATTTGATGAAGTGAATTATTGAAACTTATTGGGTTGTTTGAAGTAATGTTGCTAAGGTTCTGCATTAAGCTCATTGAGAAGAGAATTTATTCCGTCAATGTTTTTTTACTGTGAATTAGGTGGAGCTTCATTTTAGTTGCAAATGTTTTAGTTTGAAATTCAAAGAATGAAGAGAAAATTAAGTAAGGAGAATGATGAGATGAAGAAAATTATGCATGCCACGATGTTGGTACGGTTTTTTCAGTTTTTGGATTTCAAATTTTATATTTTGAAATTGCTGCATCCTTTTTTACTGTAACCTTATAATAATTGATTTGCTAAATTTTACTTCGGAATTATTTCCTGTCTTTTTATACGTTTGTTTGTATGTTTTAATTGCTCAACAACTAATCCTTTATTTCTGTTTTCGTATGTTGTGAACCTTAGCGTGAAATTTAAATTTTGATATTCTTTCTTTAATCACTCGTATGCTTTCCTCCATGCTTTTTAATCGTTATTCTTTCTTCTGTTTCTCTCTCTCCAAATCACAGACATTGAAGGCTTCTGGCGGTTGGTTTTTCTTTAATTTTATATTATAATTAACTATAATTTTACTGAATTTAGAGCAAAAAAAGTTGGTTTTTTTTATCTGTTTAAATTAAACAAGTAACAGTAGGGTTTGCCTTTTTTCTCGACAAATTTTCGTTTTGACAGTTCTTTAAAAGGAAAGAAAATGAAATTTAAGAAATTAGAGATAACAGTGAAGGCAATATGTCCTCTATATATATTATTATACTGGGGATTTAGTGTTCGCAAGGTAATGGAAAATCGTTCGTTCCAAGATGAAGAACGTGCCAATACAGTGGAATCACAACTGAAGGAAGCACAAATGTTAGCCGAAGAAGCTGATCGAAAATACGATGAGGTGACAAAGTGTATTATGAGAATTTAAGAAAGCGAAAGAGATTGCTTATTTCTTTTTTTTTTTTTATATTTTAATTGAAGTTCTCTTATTTAAACAATAATTTAACAATATACAGTACTAGCATTTTTAATAATATCCGTCAGTTTATCTAATAAATATTTCAAGTAAAAAAAAGATGGGAAAATTTGTTTTGAAAATAAATCCCTTAAGTGATACTCTATTTCACATGTGTAATAAGTGGTATGTAATTAACCCTGTGACCCATTCAATACTTAAAATGAAAAAATTTTTTTTGTTTTCAAAGTAACATTTAAACTTGCATGCGCTTTCTAATATTTGTTTTTAATTTATGTATTTAAGTGATTTTATTCATAAAAACTTTTTTCTTTTTATTTTGCATCACTTGATATTAGACTGGCCATATTAGACTGCTGCACTATGTGCTGACAGCTGATCCCTGATTTGTTTTGATTCTCGATATAGTAATATTGTCGAGACATACTAGTTTTAAGCAGCTGGGAAACTTTTTGAAAATGTTTCCTAAGGATTATTGGATTGCTGGACAATTACCGGTAACTTAATTGCAGGTACATAAATATGCGTTAGATAAGCTTTAAAGTGTACTGACCACAGTACTATATTATGCGAATTGATTTTAAGATTTTGTATATGAATTGTTGTTGGGAAATGTCTGGGTGAAATTTTCCTACGGTTTTTACCTTAAAGATGTTAATTTTAAATGTCAGATATCAAGAAATCCCTATGAAATTGATTTTTACAACTTAATTTTTATAAAATTTGCCTTGATAATTGATTTTTTTTTTTGCGCCTGTGAGCTTTATCTTTCTTTTTTGTGTGATAATGTTCATATCTAAAAACTTATCAACTTATGTTTGTTACTAATCTTGTTTTGTTGTTTATTTCTGAAATTAATGTCATATTTGAGAAATCTTAATATTTAGATGATCTTTTTTAACTGATCGTAATTTCCAGACTTGTCAAATTTTTATTTACTTTATTTGTGTCGCACAATATGTCACTTGGATAATCCACCCTATATGAGGAAGGAAATAACGAAGTCAATTATTTGTTTTATTTATAAAATGAGTGTTAGATATGATTTAATTAGAAAACATGAAAGCGACGTGCTATCTCACTGTAATGGTTAGTCGGATAATCTCGGAGATTCATTTCGAAAGTGACATAAAACTATTTTACTCGTCAATCAATCTGTATTTTCACACTTCTTGTGGAATTCATTTTTTTTCACTGACAAAAGTTTGATTCATTCTGCTGTGATAAAAGCCATTAATCTATTCCATTTTGCCTTTTTTTTTTCGTTCTTATTCAATTTAGTTTTATGTTACAGGTAGCTCGTAAATTAGCTATGGTTGAGGCCGACTTAGAACGAGCTGAGGAACGTGCTGAGGCAGGCGAAAAGTTAGTTTTCGATAGTTTTCTTTTTTTTTTTTTTTTTTTTTTTTTTTTTTTTCAATATGAAGATACAATTTTTGAAAACGCAACCATTTTCTTGAATTTGAGACGAGCTAAAATGATAGAAAGAGCGTATATTCTAGAATATATCAATTCGAGTTGTTTATTCGTTTGTTATATGTATGTCTATAAGTTTTGTGTGTTTGATTTAGATTAAAATGTTTTGTATTTAGATTAATAATACATAAAAAATTTTTCTCAAAATATTTTTTCTGATTCATAAATATGCAATATCAGATAAGGAACTGACTAAGAAATTTATAGGTTTCTTCTTTTTTTTTTTTTCTGCGAAGATGAGGAATGCAATCGTTTACCTAAATTGGTAGTATCCAAAATTCGTTAAGCCAGATGCGCCATAGGAATCCTGTTTTCCTTTATTTTCTTTCTGAAGAATTTAAAATAAAATAATTGATTAATCATAAATTGAAAAAAAATACATCTTTTTTTTTTCGGACACTTTTGTTTGAGAGATTGAAGGTTATGTGGAAGAATAGGACCGACTTGAAGTTCGGGATGAGGAATATAAGCTGACTTAGATCATAAGTTCGGATTTCTATTTTATACATTTAGATGCATTTATTGTGAAATTTATCTGAGTATTTCATTTGTATTTTCTTATTTTTTCTCTTTTTTCCTTTTTTTTGTTGTTGAAAAAATGTAGAATAATGCGTTGATTTGAATGAAACAACAGAAAAGCACGTGAAATGGAACGTGAGCTGGTTGCTGTGGGAATGAACTTGAAAACATTGGAAGTTCATGAAGAACGTGCTCTGCAACGTGAAAATTCTTTCTCCGATCATATACAAAGTTTACAGAATCGGATCAAAGAGGTGATAGTGGTGGAAAGATGAGATCAGCGGTATCAAATGTGTTGGCTTTTAAGCCAGCAGTTGAGAAAATTGCTCTAAATCCTGTAAAACTCCAGTTAAGTAAATATAGTCGAGAAAGTTAATGTAGTGAAGTAATGCTTCAGGATTGAAGTAGCAACTGGGAATTTTTTTCTTTGACGGTCACCCGAAATGATTGTTATTACAAACTGACTGGTTTTCTTGAAAGCTCTTGGGTACGGAATTATAACGGATTAAAAAAAAATACGTTTTAAATTTTTATGTTTTTTAAAACATTGAGGAAGAAAATAGCAGTTGGCATTTAAAAAAAGAAAAGAAGAAAAGAAAAGCAGTTTGAAATCAAAATGAGAGGCTGAATAAAAGGTAAATGGTGTCGGGGTTTCCTAGAAAGTAAATGGTTTATAACAGTGAACAGGTATGCATAAAATTGATCTTGTGAGAAATAAATGATTTCTCTGGTTAAACTGAATGGTTTTTAGTATAAAAGGCAATATATGATAACAAATTAGTGGAAGTAAATGGAAGCGTGGGATTTTATAATAGCAAAAGAGCACTTCTATTACTGATTAATTTGTTAGAATTCTTGCTTATTTTCTAATTTTCACTACTTTTTGTTCAAACAGGAATGGTTTTTTTATTTTATCGTTGATATTTTATTTACGTATTTTAAGAAATAAATTATGGAAAATAAAGTTTACGAAATCGGAATTGTAATACCGCTGATCTCACTGGTTTTAAGTAGGATACAATGTAATTGCTTGTCACAGAAATTAATGTTGTGTTATTGTTGTTGTGTACGTGTATGTTGTGGAAAATGAACATATTGGTTGGTGAAATCAACAAAGATACAAATATTGCATGCCGTGAAAGCTAATAAGAATTTAGCTGCTCATTAAGAATATACATTGGTTAGTATAATTTATTTATTTATTTTTCTGCTTTGTGCATTTGTCATTTGTACAGCAAAATCGTGGAACTGGAAGAGGAGCTTCGTGTTGTTGGCAATAATTTGAAATCTCTGGAAGTATCCGAAGAAAAAGCTCTGCAACGTGAGGATTCGTACGAGGAACAAATCCGTACAGTTTCTGCACGCTTAAAGGAGGTATGATTGGCATGACAACTGTAAAAAATTTGCGATAAAGTATTTTTGAAGTTCCTTAGATAGTCAGGTTTGCTTTTTATTTTTTCTCTTGTTGTAAAAGTCTTGCTTCAAACAATAAAGTGTAGAAGTTGTTTATTGTTTTCTGCTTGATCATTATTTTTCGCATGCTAAAGCTTATAATTATGCTTTTAGAATATCGTACATCGAAAATTACTTATGCTATCATTTTTAGGCAGAAACACGAGCGGAATTTGCCGAACGATCAGTTCAGAAATTGCAAAAAGAAGTTGACAGACTTGAAGGTGTGTTCCTCAAGTTTCTATGAATTTTTTTAGTTCCTTTTAAAAAAGAAATTTTTTGAGGAAAAAAAAGAATATTAATGGGAATACCAGACAAAATTTTCTTTACTGATTTAAGTCTGTTACGAAAGTTCTTCTGTCTTATTGCTATAGGTGTAAAAGAAAGGGAATGAATTTAAAAGAAAAAAGAAGTATTTGATGGACTAAAGAAAAAGTGAAGAAGTTTTGAGAAATGTAATAAAACAAAAACTGAGAAGCTAGCTTCAAATATCATTTTTAAAGCACAACAGCTCGCTATTTATGTAAATAACGAATGGAAATTTGGGATTTTTTTTCTTTTATATCTAGATTTTGACATTTTAATATGAAGAATCCAACCGCGGTAAGAAAGATTGGTGATAAATTAAATCCCATCCGACCCTTAAATTTCTAAGATTTTCTTCCTACCAAATACAACTCGTTGTTTTGTGTTTCCTGTTTCTGTTATTGTGTAGTGGTAATGTTATATATGTGTCCACCATAACTCATTGAGAACTACAGATGAATTATTAATCGAGAAGGAACGTGTTCGTAATTTAACGGAAGAAATCGAACAAACCGTACAGGAGATTCAAACCTCCTGAAATATCCTGCTCTGTATCGTATTACTTGAGTTAACCGTTTTTGTTGGTTTTCTTTCTTTTTTTTTTTTTAACGTACGTTTACGTGTGCATGTGTGTGCGTCTTATCTGTAGATATTTAATTGTCTCTGTTCTTATTTGCCCTTTATTTCCGTGCTGTTATGTGTTAGAAGTAATGGGTGGAATAAAAAATTCCAAAAAATCACTCCTAATTTTGTTCTGTTTAATAATCTGTCAGTCTTAAATGAGTCCCTAATTGTTAAAATTAACTTTTCCCAGTCTTTTAATGAAAAATTTCAAACTGCTAATAACGTTCAAAGTTTTCGTTTGTTCGATTCATTTCATTTTTTTCAAAGCGCTATTGCGGGTTGGTAGACCTTTTTGCTGTCACTGAACAAATAAAATTCAGATGGATTTCTGTGCAATCCATCCACACTTTCCTCCTTCTTGATGTTACATATTTCATTTCTTTTAACATTCAACATTCATTTGAAATACTTGACTGAAGTGATTTGTTTTGGTTGCGTATCTAACGTTTGCACCTTTTCGTTTACCGATAATTTCTTATATTTTTGAGCTATGTTTGTTTGGGAAAAATATTAACAAATATACTGAAAATATTATAACATGATTTCTTTCATGAGGTTACTGTCAGCATGCCGATTTACCCATAATAACTCTGACGAGTCTGTGTTTTAATCGCCAAATTAAATGAAATTTCGCTTTTTGTTGGTAAATTCTTTTTTCCTTTAGCTTGAACTTCTATTTTATATTTACATGAATATGGACCATATGAAAGTTGGAAAAGAACTAATCCATTTTTGCCGTGTGTTTTGGGAATTTTTTAATCAGTTTTCAAATCAGAGTGATAAATTAACTAGTGTGCTACTTATTTTTCAGAAGCCAAGGAACTTTCGGACAATAAGGTGAAGCAGCTGCAGGAAGAACTTGATCGTCTATTAAGCGAACTGAATGCTGTTTGATAAGAAAACTTCTATAACAACTTTTTTCTAATCTAACTTAAAGTTTTATCGATTGTTACGAAGTTTTGAACTTTATGTTGGATTTGAAACATTTCGATTTTTTTTTTCTTTGATTTTCTGAATATGCGGTGCGTGTCTTTGGATAACTTTTTGACTGTTCGATTAAAATATCATTTCCTCCAAATCCTTCTATTTGCTGAGCAATGAAAAGGAAAAGGGAAATTGATTCTGTGTGATCAAAGAAAGGAGGGTAAATTTAATGAGATAGCGTTATTCTAAGGGAGATTTCCTTCCATTTTTCATCTACCAAATTAACTGCATTTTCATTAATTTTCTTAACGAGTAATTTTGTTTCTTGTTTCATTTTCTAGTACTGCCTACTGATGATCAACACTCTTTTGCTTTTCATCTTTTTTTATCGACATTTTAATTTTATTTCAATCTGAAAAGCTCATCAATTTGTGCAGTTTTAATATATGTGCATGCTTTTTTTTCTCCATGTTAGACGATATGTCCGGTTATTCTATGAAGCCTTACTTCTTCCTCCTCCTCTTTTGTATTTTTTTGTCTTGCATTTATTTGTTTCTCACAATCAAGTTTCCTTTTTTCCCTATCTTTGCAAAATTTCCTCAATTTGAAAAAAGAAATAAAGGTTAATTAACATACATCGTCACTTATACGTAATGTCATTTGCTTACTGCTTGTTTTCATATGTGCGTGTGTGTGTGTGTGTGTGTGTGTGTGTTATTTTTTTTTTTTTTTTACATTTTTCCAACGTGTAATATCGCTTGAAAAAGTCTGAAATTTAAATTTATAAATATTCCTGTTTTTGCCTTTTGGTTTTTTTTTGAAATTACTTCAAATTACAAATTACCATGGTTGGCTCGGCGGTGATGTTCAATGATTAACGTGCCCAATTATTGTGTTCAGGTTTTAGCATGCTTACCTCGTTCCAGTTTTGGGGAAAAATAGCTTTCCATTACTGAATTCACTTTAAGCCACATTTGTATGTTCCAGAATAACCGAGTTGAGTGATCAATTGATTGCGGTGTTTTTTTTTTTTTTCGAGTTCTCGTTAATGAAGGAATCGTAAAACATTCGAGAAATTTGTGGAAATAGCTTTAAATATTTTTCCACTTTATACGATGCATTTTACTATCGTTGCTTTCTCCTCTTGTTTACTTTTCTAGTTTTAGAGTTTATCTCTTTTAACCGTCAAACTTTCCTCTGCACTTGTCTCCTTTTGTTGTGCTTTTCTTGCGGTCTGTAAGTGGTTGTTTTTTAATCAAATGTCAAGAATATGTCAGAAATGACGTTGTTTCGCAACTTTGGAATCTTAATTTCAGCACCTTTCAAGAAAGCAATCTCCTTAGTCTCGGGGAAAAATTACAATTGTTTTTGTACAACATTAATGTTTTTTTCTTAAATTTTTATTTAAATGAATGAAAATCCGAAGATAATCTTTTTCAGCAGTGGTAGTTTTTTTTGCATTGCAAGTTCAAATTTTCAAAAATTGGAGGTATTAACATAATTAAATTCATGTCAGTGGTAAAATGTCGGCTTGCTTATTGCTTTTTCTCGTGTGAATTATATATATACTAATAAACATTCCCTTTTCTCAAGTAACACTTTCATCTAATTAAATATGGTGTTAATTCGTAAAGCTTTTACTACGCCGCATTAATCCTGAATAGTTTTTCTTAATTTGTTATCCGTTAAGCTTCAGGCTTTATTAAAAGGGATATCGATGAAATGCCTTTTGCGACCAATACACTAATAAGAATAGGGGGTTGAGTGGGAATGTTTCTTCTTTTTCTAATTATAGATGTAAATTTCGGAATGTTATGAATTTTACTGCTTTATGTTTGAAATAAAAGTTGGGAGAGGAGGTATTCTTGATCATTATTGATATTTAGGATTTGTTCAGTAAGTAGCCGTTGAATTTTGCTAATTAGAATTTTATTACGCAGTTTATTTTTTATCTGTTGTTTAATTCAAAACGACAGATTAGGTTCCAATTATTGGCTGAATTCAAATGGAAGATTTTAGTAACACTGTGAATTACAATATATAGTCAAACCAAAAAGTAATCGCCATAAGCAGTGAAACATTATATCCCAATTGCTATTACTTTTCCTCGCATGTCTTCTTTCACCTACTGAGTAAAATTCCTAAAAATTTTATGAATTTCATTATTTCTCTTCTCAAAAAAAGGACCTAAGACTAAATTTTATTTGCAGATGAACTTGTGCATGAAAAAGAGCGATATAAAAATATCTCCGAGGAATTGGATCAAACTTTCCAGGAACTTTCCGGATATTGAAAGAAGCGAAAAAAAAAGAGAGTACCAAATGTTTAACGATTTTTATATACTAACAAAACATTTCAGATTTTTTTTTTTTTTCTAATTATATTGCTTAATTTAACTTCGTTTAGATAGTCTTTCTCTTATGTAAGGCGTTAATTTACATGCGGGGAATTTATTTCATCTTTTTTTCATTTTTTTTTTGGGCGAAATATAAACTAAAAATTTGTATTATCGGAATTTCAAAACTGTTACCCCAAAAAATTCCTCTACTTTCTCTGAGTAAACGAAACCTTATTTTTTTCATCTATTGTCTTAGCATTATCGACTAATTAGTGCTTCTTTTTCTCAATGTTAAGGCTACCAATTATAAAGCTTTACACTATTTGTAGTCTACTCAGTTTATTTCATAGTTTTCGTTTTGTTTCTTTTATCCTTCTTCTCTGCAGTATATCATCACCTAATGCATTCTTTATATTTTTCGGATAAACGAAAAACTATCATTTTTCTTTTTCGAGTACCATGAAGGATCACGATTTAGTCGTGCAACTTGGCGCAATGTTGCGCTTACAATCACAAATGTTCAACTGTGAGTTATCATCAGAAATAGATTATAAATGTTCAATTGATTCGGGTTCATACATATCACTGATATGGGCTAGAAATGTTCATCTGATACAAGATATACATTATTATCTGACACAGATTTTAAATGACCACCAGATACTGCTTATGCATTATCATCTGATATGAGATAATCATCTGATGAAAGGTATATAATTACCTTTATAGGTTACTCATCGGGTTGTGCATTATCATCTGATATACAAGGTTGTATATGGTCCCTCGATATAAGCTATCCATGATATGGCTGATGTGTTTTTGATTAATATGTAGGTATGCATTATTATTTGGCACAGATTATACATTACTTGATACAGGTTGTATATTATCGCATTTCCATATTGTGGGTTATCACTGGACACAGATTGTACAGGTTATTCTGTATAGGCTATCAATTATCACCTGATACAAGTTACATGTGATAATTCGATGTAAGTTGCGAATTATCATTTGACACAGATTATTCATCATCACCGGTATAAATGATATCCACTATCATCTAATGAAAGTTATCAGACAGAAATTATTTCACGACCCGGTTTCCGTAATTATTAATCAACCATGAAAGAAAAACGGTAAAAATTGACGACATTGGCTACATCTTCCCAACTTTCGTTTCCTTTGTTCTATTTTAATGGGTAGTCCCAAAAAAATGATAATATGAATTAAGTTTTTGTGCTTATGTCTCAAAAATCAGTTTTGTTGAAGTGGAAACGTTAAATCATTTACATAACAATGCAAGAAAAAGAAAGGTGAGAAAGTAGGCCAAGGTATAAATAGTGAAATGAATTATATCGATGACTAAAGTAATGAATCCGATGGTGTGCGCTGTGTGTCTTGTTGAGGAAAGGGAAAAAAATGGGACTTCTATCATTTTTTTTTCAAATTCTTCATATTTTTGGAGTTTGAAGATAATCTGATAATTTTTCATTAATTTATGATTACCAGGTAATACGTCGATAATAATATCTTATTATCACTAGAAAAGTACAAACTCGCAAAAAAAAAATTCTCCATTCAGCTGAATCGTTCAATTGATTATTGCTATTAGCACTGCATTTAATTAATATTGTTAATTTCATCTTTATTTCTGACCAGTTCTCTTTCAATTAATTTATTTCACCAACAACTATATATATATATATATATATATATATATATATATATGTCGATTTCATTCTTGCAATCAATGATTTCAACATTTCCTTTCGAATTTATTTAAATAAAAGATGAAAAAACTTGAGAATCTTTTTTCCAATTCATCCTATCCATCGAATAATTTTGTTCAAATCGGAGAGAAAATTCAGCTGTAATATATATAGCTACTACAACATGTAGTTATTTAATCATCCACTATAATGCATAAAATTCAAAAATCAGTTCTGGAATTCGTTTTGTTTTCCCGAATAAAACTGGTTGCATTTCTTTTATATAACCATTTAACGCTCACTTTTTTTGCATTCAATCAGCTGATCAACAATTGGATTACATACAAATGTGCATACATTAGCAGAGCATAAGCTGGTAAATTACTGGTAGTAGTAGTAGTCTACAATTAAAAATACTAATAAAAGTAACGAAAAGAAAAAAGTGGCAATTTCAGTTTATTACACAAGCAGATGTTGAAAATCTATGAAATTTCGAACAGAATCAATAAAAATTTCTTTTATTATTAATATTATCAGTACTAATAGTAGCAGCATTATTATTATATTTCGAAGAAAAAAAAAACGACACATAAAGCAAAAAAAAAAGAGAAATAATACGTGGAATAAACTTTCAGTATTTGAGTATAAATACGGACAATGAATGGGTTGCTTATTAATTTTTGAAATCATAACGAATTATGGCAGATCCTATAAATTCAATTCATTTCAAGTGCATTTGCAGTATTTAATTCATTTCGAAACTTCAACATTCATATCTTGTATAATTTCATGCTTTTGCAATTCCATAATTTATTTATTCATTTATTTTTTGCCAAAAATCTTTCTTGTATTTACAGGCCTTTTATCATAATGTCAATTCATTTCAAAACAAGAAAGGAGGAGAAATTATAAAATTCATTTTTTCACGCAAAAAAAAGGATTTATAAAGCTTTCACTTCAAAGATGTAATATTGTTATGTGCAACAATGTAGTATTATTCTAATTAATCACTCAATTAAAGTAATTAACTAATATTGATATATTTCCTTTATTACTGCATGAAATGAATTTGAAAATATTCAAAAACACAAAGCAGAAATAGAAAAAATAATAATAATATGCAGCAAAATGGCAGTAATTAAAAATTAAACGCAGTGAAAAAGTTGAAAAATAAAACAGAATAGAGGAATAGAAATTTAATCCAGAAATTATCAATTTAATACGAAATATTTACCATTTGAATTAAATGAAAACCCTTTAAATTAGGTTATTATTCAAGCATAAAAAAATTTTAAAATTTTTATAAAAGGATTAAAGAATAATCTTGTACAAGGATTTTCTTCTCTTTTTATTTACTATTCATTAAAATAATTCCTCTTTTTACCCAATCGTTTGTCCACATTGTATTTGCTCATATTCTGAAAAAATTATAGTATATGCATGAAAGTATAAAGAATCAAAATTAACAAAATTAATAACAACAAAAGTTTCCTTCTCACTTTTCGAAATTTTGCATGAATTTAGTTATTTAATCAAGAAAATTGGTTAAAACTATTGCAGTTAATTTTCGAGCGAAAAATCAATACTTACTACAACATTGCTAAGTAAAAAAGAGAATCAATTTAAAAATTATCGCCAAAAATTTCGGAAAAATTTATCTAGTTCATTGATCATGAAAACAAATAGCTAAATTATGCTAATGGCTTTTTTATTTTTTGAAATGGACGAATGAATTAATTAGATGGATTTAGTGAGCCAAACCATTTGCTTACGATGAAAGCAACTACACTGACTAATTAATTAATTTAGCTTCAGCGTCAGCAAGCTTCCTTTTAGCTTTTGGAAAGAAGAATAAGAAATTTGATGAAAAGGAAAAATATAAGAAATACTTACCTCAATGCAAAGTACTACTAGTTCGTGTGAGCAGTCTGAATCTTGGCTATCACGTAAAAGCGGTAAGCCACGTCTGATTGGTGACGCTCGTCCGACTTCCGATGACTCGCCTGACCTCCAGGCATTACAGTAACCGGATTCGCTACGCATACCAGAAGAATCTGAACCATGCCATATGCTTTTTTCAGGCCTAAAAAGGCTTCATCACAATAATGATACTAATTAGCTTGCCGGAATGAAATTTTTCAACTAGATTGGTTTTCTGAGTGACGAAATGCGGTTAACTTCACAGCATCAATCTGATTTCCCTTCACTTTTTAATCTTTCATTTCTGTTACTTTTTTGTCTTTTAAAAAAAAAAAAGAAGAAAAAAGGTATTGAAATCTTTGGAGAAACGAAACGAATTATTTTTCAATAACAAACCATATCGAATCAATGAACACATTACGACGATTGAACGAATAAATAGGAACATCAGCCATTTGTCGTTGCTGAAATATGTCACTCCACGAATCGAATAATCGCTCACCTCGGAGATTCACTACCGGTGTATCGCGATCCCCGCTATGCACTACTTTATTTAAATCCTGAAATAATTTTATTTCTCATTTAGCTTAAAAATCTTCTGATACTGCTACTGCACAATTTAAAACGCCAATTTTCTCTTCTTGTTAATTCCATTGTCAATGGTTTAAATGCGAATTAGATAGTTTGAAATTTCAAAGCAGCATATAAGATAAAAATTTTAACTTTAATTTAGCTTTTAATTGCCTAAATGATTTAAGGATTTGTGTTAATGTCAAATTAGCAATGATCTGAATCTGAGCTCAAAAAAGAAGAAGAAGCAAATAAGTATTTTTGTGGAAGTCTTCTACAGAAATTGCTAATTGAGTTTCTTAGTAGGAAAAAGGAGAGTCATTTATTCTGATCAAGTAAGACAAATCGTACTTTTTCTTTTGTTTTAAATCTGACCTCAAATTTCTCATCTTTTTTCAGATTATTAAAGTTTAATTTACCTGCACATGTGACGAAAGGAATGCTCGGAAAGTAGTACGGAAGTTAGCCTGTCGAGCTTGCTGGTAGCATGCTAAGTCAGCTCCACGTACGCCACGCATATTACCGCTCATTGGTTCATTCAGCGCTATGAGATGAAGCTAAATATCATAAATTAAACTAAGTTATTTCTAAAACACAAATGAGTCATGCGTTTTAAATTTTCCATTACATTTTAAACTTCTCCTCAATAACAATATTAAAAATTTATAAAATAGCTGAGAAAAATTAGGATTGAAACTTTACAACAAGATCTTTAGCTTGAAGACTATGTGGTAGTAAACCGGGATGTGCATGATCCGGTTGTGGTCGTTCGCGGTATCGTATTTCTTCATGATCTGGATAACGTGATCGCTGTGCTTCCTGCTTAATTAAATAACAACCATAAAAATGTTTGTTTATCATTTCACAAATAAAAACTATTCAAATGAATAATAATAATTGTTAGTGTTTTGGAAAATTCAAAAAATAAAAATAAAAATAAAATTTGAAATTACAAGTGCAAGCTTTGGTGGAAATTTGTGCAATGCAAATAGAATGAAAACTGTGCATATTTACAAATAAAAACTACTGTGCAAAAAAAGGTGCTTGATAAGCATTTTGTAACATCAAAAATGAATGTTACTGGTGAAGATGCTCGCAGTACGAACTGCAATGCATGCATGCATGCGTGTAGGATAGCATGCAAGCTAGCATGATTTGCATAGAGATCGATACCTTGGATGATCGACTTATCATCAAAATTGTTGTGAACAAGAGAATTGCTTTGCTTTTAGTGGTGATAGAATAAATAATGATAGATTAACAATATTATAGTTAGCTTCGCATCACATAGGATACGGTGGTCTTCAGATTTAATTTTTAGCAGCGGAGGATACGGTAGTCCCTAGATTGAAATTCAGATTTTCATCGTTTCATTTCAGCTTGATAGTAATATTTGAATTCTGTCTAATTTAATGAGAATAAATTTGAAAGTAGTAAAATTCGAAAATGTCCCTGGAAGTTTGCATTCATTTTAAATTCTCTCTTTCATTACTTATCGATTGTTGTCATCATTTAACACTGCGCATCTTTGACGCGGCAATGAAATGTATTTATGATTTGGACTTTCTGAGTACATCAAGAAGTTTTTAGCACTTTTTTCTTGTTTTTTAAAAAATATTCTACAGAAATAGTTTTCGAAAAAATAAGAATAAAGAAGTACTTCAAAAAATCGTTTTGTTATTTTAATGTGTCACCTCGTGTGGTGATGGAATTGTCGGTTGTTGAGGAGCTTGTTTTATAGATGTTGTTGCAACGGTGGTAAATGCAGCAGTTTCGGGATAATATTCCGGTCCGAATCGAGAATCCTGGTCCTCGGCTTTTTCCTGTTGCACTGCTATAGGATCCTGCGGCAGTGGAGTTTGCGATGCAACCGTTGGTCGATAATCAGGAAGCAGTCTGTTTTGAGATATCACCGATGGACTATACGGTATTGTGGTCTTCCTGAAGTGTTCTGACCGATACATCGAGTCCGGTCTATGTTCCGAATGATACCCATGTCCTGAATGATGATGAGATTGTGTTGTTCGATGTTGCAAGCCGTAATCTAGTCTTGTTGATAACTGCTTTTCGTCCAGTCGTCGGTGCCAGGAAGTTGAATGTAATTGTGGTGGCGGAAGTGTATAATCCAATCTCTGAGACGATGATACTGCTACTTGACGATGGTCTGGTCTTTGGAACTTCGGTAGACGAATCTCTGGTAGCAGAGTTGGTGGGGACGGGCGGTATCTTGGATAAAGTTGTCCTGGTGGTGGTCGGTATTCTAGACGGGAAGCTGGCGCAAAGCGGTATTTTGGTCTAACTGTGTGCTGATAATATGGATATGTTGAATGAATAATATCTGGTGGTGCTGATTGCCTGTAATCCGGATGACGATAATCCATTGGCAAATACGCTTCCGATACACCCGGCCGGCGAACGATATCCGGTATGAGTTGCGCACCATAGCGTGAATGCGGATCAAGAATTGTTTGATGTGGTTTCTCATGCTCCATCGGATACCTTACATATGGTACTCCCGGTGTTACTTTTGATGGTTCCATCAGACGATCGTCAGGAATCAGGGGAACTTGATAATCTGCCCCGGGTTTTCCTGATTCCTCCTAAAAACTTGCTAGGAATGGTAGTTTTGATGAAAGCAAGCAATATTTAACAGCATGTATGACATATTAATAAGGGTGCTTTTAAAGAAAATGTGCGTTAAAAAATTTTGAGGTGTTTGTTTTGGGTGCAAAAAAAAAGAAAAATTAAAAATTAAGCCGAATTTAGCGTGTTCCATCCATAAATATTTTTTTATTTATAAGCTTGTGAGAAAAATCATTCCTTAATCTACATATTCCACAAATTTTCGGTGAAAATTTTTTATCGAATTTTTCGTCCCATTAACAACAAAATTGTTCGATGAAAAGTTTTCGCAAAAGTTTTCATCTCATACAAATTTTTTTCGTCACATTTTCCAGCTTAAAACTGTTTGATGTTAAGCTTTTGTTCAAGATAATAAAACACTTTTGCATCATTGCAAATCGGTAGAATTAGGAAATTGTAGGACAGGAAATAATTCATTTAGGAATTAACTATTACTGGAAGTGTCGCAAGAAAATTCTCAAAAGAATTTTCAATCAAATTATATCCGAAAAAAATCCAAAGAATGCCTGGAAAAGAATAATCACTAACTTTTAGTCTTAGCTGGTGATTATTCTTTTTCTTTTTATTAATTAATAATAAGCACATATTTATATTTGGACCAGTGTAAGCACGTAAACTTGCATGGGAGAGAATTTGAATGTCAATGTTGCGCTTTTAATTATCAGTTGGTTAATTAATTAGAACACTAATTTCGATTATATAATTAAAATTCTACCTTATAAATATTTCGTTCTATAATTATCACAAATTCACAAAAAACCTTTGAAAACAACAACAATAAATGCTTTTCTGGTAAATATAAGAGGAAATATTACTTTTTTTTAAAGCAACTGGCAGTTTAAAAACAATGACTTTTTCAAATAATTCTAGAATTGAAATATTTCCTTTTAGAAGTAAAAGAAAAACCAAAAATTACACGCTTTTTTGGAAATCCTACAGCAAAATAAATAAGCACAACTATGCAAGCATATTATCTCTCCGGAATTATTTCTCAGATGTTCTGCTTTTTCAGAATTATTTTCCGACAAATGATAATAATTGAAATAAGTCATCTTGAAAATACTAAACAGTAATAATACTTCTAATCATTTTCCGTCTTTTTATTTGTATAATTATCATGTGCTGATTAAATTTGGAAATGGTAATTAAGAACTGCATCAAACATGTTTCACTAACTTTAAAAAATTTACATCCTTTATTTTAAAATTTTTCCAAAGTAAAAGTTAAGTTTTACAAAATGTAAAAAAAAGTGATTTCCTAAATTTCTCCGAATATTTATCAGTTTTCCGGAACCATAAGAACCAATTTAGTTATACTAAAGGAAACGATACGTAATGCTACTTAACACATGAGCCATGCATACTTACGTTTGCTTCATCTTAGAGCTACAACAATAACAATGACAACAACGAAAAAAAAGATAATGATAAAAGGAGAAAAATGTTAGCAAAGTTTCTTTTTTTTAAATTTATTTAATTGTTGTCTTTAAACAATTAAATTTATTGCGTGATCTCTATTTTGAAAATTTTTTAAATTTTGAAAATAAATTTTCTTTCTTTTTCGAGGAAAAAGTGGGAAAGGGAGGAAAAAAGGTATTCAAAAGTATTTTAATTTCAAAACATCACAAATATTACAGATTTTCAAAAAATTTTAAGTTTGCTATCGACAACACCGACGGACTACATTTAAACTTACCCAATACTGTATGAAATTTTGATTTGGAGATTCAAATTCAATTTCCTAAAGTTTTAAACCAATTTTGCATCCTGTTTTGTTTTTAATTATTTTCTAGTATTTCTGAATTAAGCACAATTCCTCTAAATATATTTGCAACAATTATTGAAAAATTTGATAAATTTAAAGATTGTGTAAATAAAAGCATGTGAAAAAGGAAGATGCTTTACTTATTTAAAAAAAGGAAAAGATCAGAAATTAATTTTTGCCATTGATTTCATTTGTTAAAGTTATCACATAGATAAATTGTAGTGTCAAAGTACTGAGAATTGAAATTGAAAGCTTATAAAATGACTTACAACAGATGGACGATGTTCCATAATTGGATGAAAGCCTTCAAGCTGAAATTTTTTCTTTTTTTTTGCATTTCGCTTTAAATTTTTAAAATTTTTCGGAATCTTATTTTTTTTTTAAAAAGTTTTAAACTAAATGTGAATTGTAAAATATTCTGTTAATTACTGATATCCAAAGAGAAAATCGAATTTTATTTAAATTTGATGAAGGAAAAAAGCAAAAATGAAGAAAGGCAATGAAAATTTTAGAAAAAAAAAAGGAACAAACAAACTTTGACATCCTTGAAGCCGCCATTAACTCGTATGTAAAGTTGCTGACTTGATATGCAGAAAGTGAGTGAACCCAAGGGCATACCACGTGATGCCGTGAATAATTCAATGGTGGTTGGATACACCTGGACCTGAAATATTTACCGAGTAGTATTTTGATTTTAATTTGTTTGTTAAAAATTTTCTCTAATTAACTTGTTAAGTGGAAAGGAATGGTTCAGAGTATTAGTTATATATAAATGCTTAGAATTTTTTACAATTTAAAAAAACTTAGAAGCACTTATTAGTCAGATATTGCAAAATTTCATTTGCGTTGTAAATTAAATTACAAGTAGTAATGAATTTTTTCCTCATTCCTAACAAGTAGTAGTGAACTTTTTCACTCATACAATTTCAGTGTAATTTCTTTATCTTTTTTTCTCTCCCATTTCAATGTTTATTAAGTTTTTCTCGAATAATAAAAAAAAAAAAATCAACCAATTTTCAATTAGCATCATTTATTTTAATTGATTGGTAAATTTTCCTGTCTTTATTGTTGTAATATTTTTTACCCCTCCGGGAGCAGTGTGTACTGGCTGTGGATATGTTGGTGATGATTGTCCAGGTGGACCAGGTGGACCAGCTGGACCAGGTGGGCCAGGTAGTCCTGGTTGTCCCATTGGACCCATTCGGCCCATTTCTCCACGTTCTCCTGTAAAAGAAGAAAAAGCAATTGCAAATTAATGACAACATAAAATTTCAGTATTTACTGTTGATTCAGTAAGAAGATCAACCTTTTTCTCCCTTCATTGTATAACGATGCCGATGAGGATCGTAGGGTGGCAATTCCGGAGCTTCAGCTGGACGATGTATTGGAATGCCGGGAACACATTCGCCTTTCTCACCCTGTAATTTCTCTACCCCTAAGATTTGTAAAGAAATTAGTTTAAAGGAAAAATGAAGTGGTAAAAAATATGCACAGATTTGTACCTTAATACGAGGATCGCTAATGATTCGTGCAATATCTTCTGGATGTAGTCTTTCACAGCGACCTGGAATACCAGGAGAGCCAGGATACCCTGGTTGTCCAATACCTGGCGGTCCTGGCGGTCCTCGTGGACCTGAAATGCTCTTTATTAACGATTAATAATATATCACTAAAAATAACACTTTTGAAGCCAAAACTAACCCATTGGTCCAGGTGGTCCTTGTGGCCCTTCTGGACCAGGAACAGCTTGAGCTCCCTCTAGTCCCTCTTGGTATATATGAGCTGGTGATCCAGGTGGTCCTGGTGGCCCCGGTGGTCCCATTGGTCCCATATCACCAGGCCTTCCAGGTGTACCGTCGCGTCCATCACGACCCGGTTGACAATTTATAGGGCACTGAAATTAATTTGTAGACAGTTCAATAATTATTAGGAAATGATGCGATCCATGTTTAGAAGAAGCACAAGCTAACTAACCGTTCCAGGTGGCCCTTGTGGACCGGCTGGTCCTGGTAGTCCTGGTTCACCCCGATCACCCTTATCACCTTTTTCACCTCTTTCTGGTTTCACTGAAAAACAAAAACTTTTCTTTGATAAATAACAAAGTAGGAATTTCGAATTTTAAAAATCGCTGACAACTTGCAAAAAACCACTACTTTTACCCACACAAGGTTCAGCGATATCATCTAAGAAAGAAGTGAAAAGCATATCTATGCCTAATATTAATTAAATTTAGGCATCATCTTTAAGATATCAGTGAATAAATTAAATCTGCTGGCATGATAAATTTTAGGTGATTAGAATGAGAATCAACTTAAATCAAAAGCAAAAATTCAAAAATTCATTGCAACATGCAGAAAAAAGAAAACAATCATTTCATCTAATCTTATCAGTAATTTGATTTGTTAAAAGGAATTTTTTTTAAGAAGCATAATTGGCAGTTTTTTTTCAAAGTTTTATGGCAAATAGCAACTACACATACAACACTGACAACTACATTAAATAATTGATTTTAATCAACTGAATCAACTTAATGGACTTATGAAATGGAAAAAACAAATTCAATTTTTTTTAGCACAAAAAAGAAAGGTAAGAGAAAAAAAAGGAACGAAACTAATAACAAAATATAAATGCATAATAAGATGAAACTCAGCGAGCATGCATTCGCGATCAAGCAATCTTTCTACAGCATGACCCCTCTACAAAATGCCAAACCACGGGTACGACGACCGCGGTTTTTCCCGTATTCGTGAATTTCTGGTAGTGTACGATATGCTTCCAATAATTGAACCCGTTCCGATTCCGATATCGGTACGACCGGAATCATTCGTTCCGTAACAGCAGTTTCATAGAAGGGTAAAATTAAGCTATCTGTATGCTCGTCAACAATTAGTTGCACATTGTTGTGAGTATCTGAGGAAGATGAGGATGAAGATGATGATGACGAAGATGAGGGTGATGACGATGATGATGATAAAGATGGTGATAAAGAAAATGATGAAGGAAATGAAGATGATAATGAGGAAGATGATGGATTGTGACCATCTGAAAAATTAATGACTATTTTAACAAAAAAGAAAAATGTAAAAATTTTGAAAATTTTAAAAGTGATACCAAAGTTAATCAAACATCATCCTCTCCTTCCTTTTCCATACTCTTTTGCTTTTAAACTTGAAAATAACTTATTTCAAGATAGCAAAATTTTAATTTTCCTCTTCCTCCTCCTTCTTTCTCTCTCTCTCTCTGCCTATCTATTTATCTATCTTCTCACATTTTCGAAACATGGAAATAATTTTTTTATGTCAAAAAACTTTTTTAATGCAATCAGATGACTTAAAGCTGGCTAATTAATCAATTAAAACAAAGAGCAAAAGATTAAATTTTATATAAATTTGCAGGAATAGAATTAATTATCGTTGCTTACCACGTGGATATTGCAGTGGTGTATGTATAAAAGATGGAGGCGATAGGATCGTTGTTGCTGTTTTATCCAATTTTTCTACAAAAATTTTTGCATTGCCAGTTAAAAAAAAAGAACAGAAAAGAAAAAACTAAATTAATTAAAATAAACAAACTTATAATTTAGAGTAAGAAATTAGTTTGTTTTGTTAATATTGTTATGGATATGGTGGAACTGAAATTAACATGCAATTAATGAGTAATATTTAACAAAGGAAAAAGAACTAGAACGGACATATTAATAGAAATAAACTTTGGATTACCAGAAAAAAAATGAATTTTCTTGGAGTGATTTTATTGAAAATGCAAAGGAAGAAATGGAATAATGAATTTTTTCAGGAGTAATTTAATTAAGAAATAAAGGCGTTTTAGAAATTGGTGATTTTTATTTTGCAATCTTTTGTTGTGCAGAGAAACCGAATTTCAAAAAGTATATGGTGTCAAACATTTCGGAGTCTGACAGACCTGGCTCGTTGAAAAATTTTCGATTAATATTAGCTTATTTATAATAAATCATCATTATTTTGGCTCTCTAAAAGAATAGTAAAGCTTATTTTTCCAAATAACAGTTGCAGTTTTTTTCATAAATTTTTATTTATAATGAAGTTCCGCAGAGGAAATAAGAAAACAGTGAGAGCTGTTTAAATTTCAATTTATAATTACATTTTTCGGGAAAAAAATCACAAAAAAACGAAGTAGATAATGTTTGATTTCTAATTTAGAATCTGAAAAAAAAAAAAGCCAAAAATAAGCAGAAGAGAGAAAAATGTAAAGCAAACCATATTCACGAAGTTCACCTTCTTCATCTTGCAAGCCGCTGCCTTCCTGCAATGCATTCTCAATTAATTTAATTTAAAAGAAAACTCCTATCAATTTTAAGAAAAATGAAATTAAATTAGCCTATGCAATACTATATAGACAGCATAACATACAGTTGCATCCTGGAAGTGATTATTTTTATATCATGGATGTTCCTAATTCTATAAATAAAAACCGAAAATTATTCCGTTTTTTGTAACATGCAATGAAGAACGATTGCACTACGAAAAACAAATGAAGTAAAATCCATAAAAAAAAAAATTAAAATTTAAAAAAAGGCATAAAAAAATATTGAAATCGACAACAACATTACAAAATACCAATAATTAAAATTAAGCAACTCTATTAATTAAACAAGCAAATTTTTACCTTCAGCGACTTCATTTTTCGTCTTTTCCACTAAATCAGATGAAATAAAATTGAACTTAATTGCAGCTCATTTCAAAATTTTGGGTTTTCTTTTTGTCCTTTCTAATTTTTAATCCGAAATTAAAAAGAAAAAAGGTTTAAAAGATTGGGAAACGGAAAGAAAGATATAAAATGTTTCTTACACAATTAGATTTTTTAGAAACATTGATCTTTAAAAAAAAAAAAAAGCATTGAAAAAATCTATTTAAGATTCATTTCGACCTTTTTTTTGGTACGTTGTTTGTAGAAATTAAAACATTCTTATCACTGCAAAGAAATAAATTTCAGATATAATAACTTTTCCAAAAATTTACGTACCAAAAGCATCCGGAAATATTTTATGACTCGAAAATACTTACAGTTTCATCATCACATGCTATGGCAGCATCATTAGGATCATCGGAAATTCTCATTTCTTGAATTGTTCCCTATAAATTTTTATTGAAATTTAAAAAAAAAATAAATTATTGCATCAATCCTAACCAAATCAACTTCATTTTTTTGCAGGATATGATTTTTCCGCTGCAATAAATCATTTTTGGACATTTGCGCATCCATTATTTCTTTTAATTGCTCCAGTTCATCCGGCTTTTCCGATTTCTCTGCTTCATGCATTTCTGTCATCGTGCCAAATGTTGGCAATTCATCGGTTGATCCTAAATTCATTTTCAAATCTATTTTTTCCAATTTCTTTCTTGTGAACTTTCCGATTCTATGTTCGTCACTTCCTGGTGGCATTTCTGGCGCAACTCGGACAATTCCCATTTCATAATCCTTTCCATTCTCTTCAACCGAATTCATCTGTTCATAACTATTCGTTGCTTCTCTAACAATATCACTATCAATCGTTGCTGTACTTTTGAAAATTTCATTACCATCATCACTATCAGTATCGTCATCATCATCATCATCATCATCAGCATCATCACCAACGATGACAATGTTTTCTAATGGTATCTGGAAACGATCTGTGCTACTGATATCATTGTTGTTGCTATCAATTTCATCATGATATGCTCGATATTCTTGAGATGCTGCAACTTCATCGGACGATGATATCGTTGGTAGGCTATAATGTGCCGGAAGTAATTCATCATTTGCATCATTTATTGTTGAACTCTTTTTTCTATCATTAACTCCAATCATTTTATCATCATCCATTAAACGGATTCGTCGCTTTTCGCGTTTTATGTCGTTATTCATTGAATGGAAGCGTCCTTTTTCACGTCTTCCGTCACCATCATCAGCCAGACTACGCTTTTTTCGTTTAGTTCTTGATCCGAGACTTTTTGGTCTAATTTCGCCAAGATTTGATTGATCAATAAGAGTTGGAGAAATTGTCGAATAATCTGTTAATGCATAGTTCATCATCAATGAAATATTATCATTTATAGTATTGGTATTATTGTTTACAGGACTGATTAATGGAAATTTTGTAAAATTTGTTTCAAATGAGGACAAATTTCGCTGTCCATTACTATTATTGTGATTCATTTTGCTTATGATAATATCAGTAGCAAATTTTCCTATTTTATTCATTCTTCCTTTTTTTTCTTTTCCTTTTTCTTGTTTTCGATTTCCTTGCTGTCGTTGCAAAGCAGTCAAAATAAAACCTTCATCAATGATTAATTCTTCAACTTTTTTTGATTCTGCTGCCATATTTATCGGCTGATAATAATTACGTGAATCATGATTTCCGATACTGCTATTAATACCAACAGATGAATTATGGTTATCATCGGCTTGTATTTCACTGATAAATACAGTGGTTACATTGAATAGTAGAAATATTGATAAAAGACGCTTAAACAATAATAGCAAATGATAAGAGGACTTCATTGATGACAAGTTTTGAAGAGTTTCATTCAGTGAATTTTAAAAAAAAAGATATCACGGACTCTTCTGTATCTGGAAAACAAACCAAATCATCATTATCTATTCGCAATCAATGAATTTTCGAGACTGATAAGAGTGGTGACGCAGGCGAATGAAACTAGGAAGGAATCATTAGTTTCAAAAAGCATTTATGAATAAAATTAGCAGCCATTATTTTTATTTATCAAAACTTCTGTCTTTCGATAATAACAAATTTAAAATAAAATTCGAACTTAAAAGATTTAATTATTTGCAGTAAACATGCACCAATTTACTAAGCTTGTTATTAAATGTGGCCAACAGAAAAGCAAAAAAAATCTTATGAATTTTCCGCAGTAAATTTACTAAATTTTGCAATATAAACATAATAACTGTGAAGAGCAAAAGGCAATACCATGATAGTTTCAGTCAAGTAATCGTAAATTTAAAATATCTTATCAAATTTAATTTCAATAATAAAATTCATTCTTATGTCACGACAGTAATAGTTTCATCTAGGTAATTGAAAATTTGAAGCAATTTTAATGAGTTTAACTTAAATTAAAAACTATAACTAACTGGTTCAGTATCCAAGTCATAAATTTAGAATTAATTTAATCATTTAAATTAATGAAGCGTATTTAAAACTAATCTAAACATATATTTGAAATATTTTTCGCTCATTGTAAATTTAGAACAAATGATTAAGTTAACATAAGATAAATAATAATTTTTGCAATAAATAGAATTCGAATAAAATTTATGAAATTTGATTAAAAACTAAAGCAATATCAGCAAAAAAAAAACAACAGTGATTAAATTTTTGATCGAATTTAAAACTTATAACTTTCAACATAATTTGAAATAGTTTTTTCCTTGTTGTCAAATTTTTGCGTATTTTCAGAATGAATTATGAAAAATTAAATAAATGCTCTTTTTCCTCCGCTTGGTTTCATTTAAAATTAATAATATTGAGCTTTAAAACACTCACTTTCCGTAACATACTAATTATTCAATTGTAAAAGTTTTAAAAATAAGAATATTGGAATTAGAAAAGAGTTGAGAGAAAAGAATTTAGTTTCTCTCCTAAAAGGTGGTAAAATTGATAAAGTAGTGAGCAACTTCTAATTAAAGTCATTTTCCTATGATGACATAAAGATTATGGCAAAGCAAATTTAAAAAAAAAAAAAAAAAAGGAGGAAATTAAAGGAGAAATTTGCCAAAAAAAAAAATGAATCAAAAAAATCAACTTATGCAAGGAGGAGAAATTTCGCAAATATAATTAAAAATTTAAAATGCGACAAATATTAAGGTAAATCTTAAATTCGGAAGGCATTAAGAAAAGGCTTTGATTTTCCTTAATATTAATGAAGAATTGAAATTCAACGAAACTAATGAAAATTGCGAATTAACCAATTAGTCAATTAATTAACACTGAAAATTGTAAGTGTACGAATAATGAAAATGAGAATTTACTAAATATGAAAGAAAACTGTCGGAACATTTACTCAACAGTGAAAATTTACAAGGAATCAAATAAGCAAATAGCGACTGGAACAAGAAAATTTACCTTTATATAACAAAATTTAAATTGTTTCGGGCATGTGGGATTTAAATGAGAAAATTTGTTCAAATTCGACAATGTTTAGAGAAAAATTTTTTTTAAAAAAAAAAAAGGAAAAAGGAGAAGAAAATTTTGCCTGAACGGATTCAGTGTTAGTTTAAAACTTTTTCAATGATTTTTAATAGCATCATTATTTCGATTGTTATTTGAAAAAAAAACAGTAAAAAATAAGAAAAAAATTGAAATTAAAACCTGATGTCGGTTTATTTTAGTATAGCTAACAATTTTTTTTCCTTTTGTTTATTTGTTGTTTTAAGTATTAAAGTATTTTGTAGCTTCCTATAAACAAAAATGCATATCTTTTAAGCAATAAAATTAATTTTAATTAATTATCCAACTTCGCCTCTATTTTTTTCCTTCCATCGTTTTTTCCTGTCGATGAGGAAGTTAGAATAATATACACTTCTTTGTGATCCAATTTTCGTTTCACTATTTCAACTAACCAAACAGCCACTTGAAAGAAAGTATTTTGGGAGCCATTTTGAGATTTAGGGAAACGGCTTAAAAGGAATGAGGGATAAAAAGATGTTGTCTAACAATATATTTTATATTAAGTTGGAATTAAAATTTTTTTGTTCCTAGTTTTCGGGAAGAAAAGAAAGAAAACAACAAATACAAATAAAGATAAGTAATATTTAGAAGAAATATATGAAAGGATCTGAATCTTATCAAAAATTTAGAGTGAAGGTAAAAAATTGAAAAGTTAGACGAAGATTGTGGGGGAAAAAAAGAAAGCAACTTATAAAATTTGAAGATAGAATCTTTTTATGGAGAAAGATTTATGTTTTCATGTGTTTCATTCGTAATCAACAGCACAAAAAGAAGTGATAGATTAAGGAAAATGCTTATTAAAATTGCAAGTAATTATAAGTATGCTTCGCAAGAAAACTTTAGTTACTTTCGAAAAAAAAAGAGAAAAAATTAGACCATTCCTCAAGAAGAAATTCCTGGAATATTAAATGCTTAACTGATTGTTATTTTTTGTTTTTGAATAGTTCTTGATTTAATCAACAAAACCAATGCAGTAGTTTGCTCATTAAATGAGATAATATCTACCAACAGTTAAGAATTGCACTAAAATATTTGTTTTTAACTGAAAACAGTGCTATAAATAGTATATATAACCGATATATAACGGCAACTAATACCTAAACACCTTCAAAAATGGAAACAATAATACTACAATCAATCAAAAATGACATTGAAATTCCTGTGTACTCTTTGATGGCCTAAAATATTTAAAAAAAAAACAATACCAAAATAAAAATAAAATGAAGTATTTCAAAAAATATTAAAAAATGATTTTTAGTATTGTGAGTAATTATAAAACCAGAATAAATACTTATGAACAAAATTATATTATTAACTGAAAATGACACTAAAATGCTCATTATTAGTCGGATTTTAATATTTGCTGGTGTAATTGTAAAAATTACTGATACTTGGCTATAAATAATATTCTTAACTCATAAAGACACTAAGATACTCCAAAAATGGCACTTAGTGATATGGTTAATCAAAAATAATACTAAAATTTCTATTTTAGGATGAAAATGACGACACTAAAATAACTAAAGCTGATATTGGAGCGTTGAAAAAAAACAATAAAGCACTTTAAAATGATACTGCTACATTTTGATTAGTTGAAAATGGCACTAAAGTAATTAATTAACTTAAAATGCCATAAGAAATTCTCAGAAATTAATTGCTTTTTAGTTCCGATTCGTATCTTGCAGAGTCAAGTTTCCTTCTACATATATCTGACACAGAAATGTAAATCATTTCAAAACCGTTCAGATTAATTATTACTATTAACTTTTTTGTTATTTAGTGTACCAATAACTCCGGATTCACTTAAACAACTTTTCCGGAAGCTCACATTTTTTCTTGGCAACTACTACGCCAGACAGGTATCGTTTGTGATGGAAAAATCTCCGAAAGTCCAACATTCTGTTGATGCAATTATCCCGGAAGGATAGCATTTACTACTTTAGCACCCATTCCGGAAGGACATCCTTTAACACAGCAACTATTCGGAAGGGTAAATGAATTTTCTAAAATGTCATATGATTGGTTACAACATGAATCACAAAGTATACTATACTAAACGTTTTTTGGTTTATTATTTAATTTGCTAACATTTGGTTTGAAATGGCTTTATTCATTAGTCATTTTCAAATTTTTTTCGTTGCCCTTTTTGTCGAGTCGTAATCGAAGAATCCTTAAATTTGTTTCACTTTTAATTAGAAACAAATTTTCAAAGAACAAAAATAGGACAATTTGAAAAAAAAACAAAAGGAAAGAAAAACCCTTTCGAAGCTAAACTGATTAAAATGTGCTATCAATATTGTTTGTTTGCACAACTTTGCTAATTTTAAAATTATAAATTTTATTAAATACTTGCTATATTCTATGTGTCGCAGAAATTGCTTCAATTCTACTAATTAATATATATTGCATTAAAATCATGTAACTATTCATCTAAATAAAATTTAGTTTTTTCTCAAAAAAAGAAAAAATTAAATAAACTAAGAGAATTAAAATACCTAAACATCAGAAGGAACTTCTATTTTATTAAATAAATTTTATTTTGCTAAAAAAAGGTTAAATACAGTAGTATCAAAATTTCGAATCTAGTTGCTCAAGTTGAAATTTACGTTCGCCATTGACACTAACAAACGGAAAGTGATTCATTGTTCATCAAAAATTTAAAATTTGAACAGCTATTTTTGAGTTGCTATTTGCGTGTATCAAATACGATAAAATTATTTACTCAGTACTAAGCACAACTATCTAATATTAATTTATTTACGTAGTAATTGAAATCACTAAATACTTCGAAAATATTTGCTGCATATACTTTTCAAAACATTCCAATTGAACGTTAATTTGTTCACTGATTTAGTACTTAATAAAAAGCGCAAAGTAGTATTTTAAAAATACAAGTAATTTTCGAAATTATTATATTACTGTAAAACGTTATTTCAAAACAAATTAGAACAAGATAAATTGCTTAGGGAATTAGTTAGAATTGAAAGACTGATTAATAACACTATCTCAAAGAATTCGTCAACTTATCATTTAAAAAAAAGTCCAGAATTGGAGAGACTTTTTTATTTTAAAGTCCTTTTATTGTTATGGATTTGCTTTATTTTTTATAATCGATATATTTTTGGAGTCATTCAAATGAACAAAAAGCTATTTTCAGAAAAAGGGGTCTTGAGCTTCTAAAAAGCGGCTTCTAAGGCGTGAAAAAGTAGGTTCTGAAGTATCTGGAAAAAACAGACTGCAAGGTTCATATTTCTTCAGTTATATATGCTTTAAAATCATCACTTTTATTATTAGACGAACTTTAAAAAGTTTTATCTGTCTAAAAATATAAAAACAGGAGTGAAAGTAAAAGGAAAGAAACAATTCCTGTTATTAGTGCTTCAAATATTTCAGTAGAACCAAATCCCATTACATATATTGTATGAAGAAATGGAGAGGATAAAAGGACGGGAAAATGAAACCCTGAAAAGTAATATTACTACAAAAATTCAATACGGGAAAAAAATGAAAAGAAAATTTGTGGAGAGATGAAGTTGCATCAGTAAAACGAATTTGATTAATCCGATTAATTAGGTATTAGTCGCTGATAACTAGCCTTCTTTTCATTGTTTAATCAAATTTTTTCTGCAAAAAGCAAGTGAAAGAGTTAAATAGAAGGAAAGGAAACGAAATAGTGAAGTGTGCGGTGCGGAATGCGGAATATGAGATGCGCAATGCGGGATGCGGAATGCGGAGTACGGAAAAAATAAAAGTTCGAAGAAGCAAAAAAAGGAAGGAAAAATGATGTAACAAAATAAATATTTATGGATAAATAGAAAAAAAAAAGGTTTCAAATGGGAAGAAAAAAGGACACATTTGGAATAAATTTGCCATATGAATATTTTAGGAATTTAAATGTGCTTTAACATTTCTTTTTTCACTTTTTTTTTAGTATGAAGTAACAAAGAAAAGAGAAGTTATAGGAAAATTGAAAAAAAAAAGAAAAAGGTGAGCAAATTTTGATTTCAAAATAAATAAATTTAATTCAAAAAGTAAGGTTATAGGAAAAACTGGAAAAAGTAAACTCTAAACAGAGTTTTTTAAGTTAATAGAAATAGGTCGAAATTGTCCCATAATACTTTACTGCAGTAATATTTAATAAAATGACGCAGAATTTTAAAAAGCTGAGGTTGAACATTACCTCATTACTAATAATTAGTTAAATGATTTTCACAAATACTTTTAATAGAGTATCAAAGTATCTGGAATTCGCTTCTTATGAGCAAAATCTTCTAATTCATCAAAACCAAATAAAAAGTATTGCATATTTAACATCGAAATTATCACATAATATTTTACTGCAGTAATATTCAATAAAAAGAAAGTGACTCAAAATATTAAAAAAGCGAGGTTACTGGTGTGAATGTTCTTGTATTAATTATTACTATTATTTAAAGGAAATTTGAACTAATTTTAATAGCTAACGTAAACTTTTCTCTTTAAATACGATATGTTATTGCAGAAATTCTGTTAATAAAATTGCATTTCAAGAAGAGAGAAATATTAAAATATGTTTTCCGGAGCATGAGTTAAAGTAAATAGCAAAGATTTAACATGAAATTAAAATTTGCCTACAATGTAATTGCATAATTACGAGTGTTTAGAAGGAACTAATTTAAACAAAAATCAAAATGTACAGATAATGCAAAACTAAAACATACTATGTATTCGGTCACTTGATTAATTAAATATATCCGGAGGTTAAACTAATCAAGAACGAAGAATTAATCTGAAACTAAAACGTTCATACGTGGAAGAATTTATTAGTAGCAAGAAATAATAGAAGAAATTATACATTTGATGTTTCTGAAGTAATTTACGATTTCAGTTCATCAATTTAATTTTTATTCCTGATCAAAATTTGCTTAAAACGAATGAAATCAACAAAATAATTTTAGATTTGATAAAAAATATAAATACTAGTTTGAAAAAATAGAAGGAAATGCTGCAATTTAGATATAAATATTAATTCTATAACGGAAATAAATCATGAAACTTCAACAACCACTACATCTTCAAGCAGGTGCTTCGTTTTTCATCTTCCACTTTTTCTTCAGGTGTTAAGAGATTACTCAGACACATCTCTTCAGGCCCTAATATATTTCATCTCAACATTTCTTTAGAATCGGACATTCACCTTGCAGCATTTAAAATTCGGAAAAAAGCATTTGTATGTAAACATTTTCTAAACCATTCTAATCACTTTTGCAAAGCCTTTTCGAATTTTTTGAAATGAGCAAAATGTATGGACAAAAAAGAAATCAAAAACAAAAGCAAAAATGAGTGAATAAGTTGCATAGTTTCATTTTGTATTACTTTCAGTGAATTTAATTTATATTTTAAGAATATTTATTAATTCAATTTTTTTCTTTTCAATTGGAAAATATGAAATATAACAAAGGAAGAAATGAAAAGAAAGAAGTTCTCAATACAGCATGGAAAATTACTGCTAATTAAAGATAAGAAAACTATTTCCTGTATTTTATTGGCAACAAGTTACAAAAGAGAAAAAGTGGAAAGAAAAGATTGGAAATTAAATTTTTCGTAAGACAATGTCTGATGGATGATTATTAATTACAGTATGCAGAAAATTTTCAAGCAACGAAAATACCAAAAATTCTGTTTGATTTTGAGCAAGGAATTGCGACTTCGTTTCATTTCTACTAAGGCATTTTTTCTTTTTAAATTGAAACGAAAAAATTTACATATTTCTTTTTTGTTTTGTTTTGCAAGTGAAAAAAGGCAGGGAATTGAAATCTTTGATAATACCGGTTTAGACTATACATGATAACAGTGATAGATAGGAATGACTGAATGAGACGAGTCTCAGGGAAAAAAAAACGGAAGGAAAAAATTGCTTCCTTATTTTTACATTAAAAAAAAGAAAGAAAAAGATATAAAGAGAAAGAACAAAGCTATTCATGGAGATATGTTAATAACATACAATGTAGAAAAAGAGAAGCATATTTGCATGTGTAAAACGAATGATAATTAAAAAATAATGAAGGGTAAAATAAAAAAATTGTGGGAAAGGCGAATTTCATTGTGGACTATCCTTATAATGCACTTGCAGAAATGTGATAATGCTGATTTTTTTTCCAAATTCCTCTCAAAATTTGTCATATTCTTTTTTCTCATTTTCCCTTTTTCTTTTCTTTTTTGTTCTTTTCCTCAAAAAAAGAAAGTTTTTTCCGTCCGGAAGTTATAATTTTGTCGAAATTTCCGACTTTTTTCGCGTGCACGGTTACTTTTGTGCTTTTCACAATAGTTTGAATATTTTACGTAATTTTTTGATTTGATTAATTTCAAATTTCGATTTTTTCTTGCATGTTTTATTTCAATTTTGATTATTTTGCATAATTTTTCATCTTTTTGCATACTTGTTGTATTCCATTCCTAAAATTCACTTATTCTGCATATATTAAATAAAAGTTTATACTTTCTGTTTTATGTCAAAATATATTAGGAAAAAATTAATATGCATTAATGAATCTAGAAAGGGACCCTAGACATGACCATGTTCACGTATACGTTATAGATTATTCAGCTAAAAAAAGAATTTAAAAAAATGAAAACATTCCAGTGAAAGTTTTTCTACTCAGAAATGAACGGTTAAAAAAGTAATCATAAAAAAGTGATATTTTAGCATTTTATAAAAATTCAGCAAATGAATAATGTCTGTGCACTGACAACAAAAAAAAAAGGAAGGTAGCAGAAAAATCAGAGAATCTGTACGGAACTTTGACTCTAAAGAAACTTAGTTACACTTTCTTTTCAGTCTTGTAAAATTTAAACTATGTGCTTGAAGTTTTGCTCCTTTTTTGAAAAGGAAACAAAACAGAAGTTGGTTGAACAAAATTATAAATTATCTCATGATACACATATTATTGTTGCATAAAATATTTCGCAAAATTTATTTTTTCAAAGTTTTATTTGAAAAAAAAAAAGGCGAGTGTTAGAAAGTGGTTCAATTCTAAAAGACGGTTAGTTTGGAAAGAAAAAAGGATTGAAGAAGGGTTTGAAAATTGTAGTGAAATAAATTAAAAAGGTGAAAAGAGGAAAAGGAAAGATTTTAGGTGGAACTAATAATGAATGGATATTTGAAACTGATGAAGAAATGGAAGTTGGCAAATTAATTGATGGGATGATAAAAGATAACAGTGGAAAATTGCAATTGATCAATTGTTAAAATTATCACTTAGTTTGTTTAGTTCATTTATTATATCGAAATATGTGCACATTTAAATCTGATAAGGCTTCTGCTTCTGTAGGTATGGTTTTCACCTTTTTCTTCTAATAGAATTTGATTATGACATTAATAGTGATAATCATACAACGGTGGATGAATCTTCAAAAATGAAAGAACTGTTAAACAATATTGCAGCGATGATAAGTGGGCATAAATTTTTGCTAAATTTTCTTTTCCTTTCATTTTCAAATTTAAAAACACTTCCATTTCATAAATCCATTTTCCCTCTCTTTTATTTTGCATTATTTATTAACATGTTTTAGCAAAACTTTACACAGAATTTTTCTGATTAAAAAAATGATAAGTTAACTGTTAACGTGCTGTAAGTTTCGTTTTGGCGAGATTAATGTTTAGTTAGTATTATTCAATGATGTTTATTTACGAGCCACAGTCAGCCTTATCACTTGCTACCTGATGTATACAATGTGACATTTTTATATTAGTGATTTACTCAGTTGTCTAATTAATAGCAGCACAATCTACAGCGAAATACTATTTTTACAAAGGATCAAGCACTATTGAATATAAAAGATAAAAAGCGGTCAGTTAAACACGGTAGAATTTGGTCGATTTTATAATTTTATTTCATTTAAAGCAATAAAAGTTGGAGAAAAATGAGAGAGAGTTCAACTTATTTCTATAAATTTAACAGATATACAAAAATAAAATACATGCAAAAAAATTCAGATTTCAGCTTTTTCATTTGTGCCATTTTAAATGTTTCATCCATTTCGCTATTCCATCTCATTTAATTAATGATTTAGATATTATTATATCTTACTGATAATATCATATAAAAAGAAATAAATGTCTAGGAAAAAACTGAATACAAAATCTACAAAAAAAAAAATATCCAAAACAATAATTGAATTAAATTTGCTACTGAAATAAAATTTATAATCTGTGATTTTGAAAAAAGAGTAGAAAAAGTGACATATGAGGACGAAAACTGATGGTTCACTATAAGAAGCCATTTGCATGGAAATCATTAACACTACGGCACACTTTGTGATCAAAGAAAAAGATAACAATTTGAATATTTTCTCGTTCAGATATTTAAAATTTAGTTTTTTAAATATACTGGGAGACAGAATTTCGAAAATGAAAAAGATTAAAATGTATCCTAAATGAATTTTCTTAGACAAAAGTGAATATTTATCATCAATTTTTTTCTCATTCTTCTTTTTTTTGCTTTTAAGTAACTTCCAAAAAAAAAAAAAAAAATTGTTCAATAACGCTGGCTCTAGTGGTAGCTTTTAAAAATATAATAACTTCGCATCTGGATCAATGTAAAAAAATAAAAGAAAGAATGTCAAATTATTAATCTGAATAAAAACGAAACTTTTCAAGCTAGCTTTTTTTTTCAGAAAGTTTGCCTTTTAAAGGTAAATTTTCGTCATAAAAAAAAAAGTATTTAATGAATCGACCGGTATTTGCCTTTCATTTGTCTCGCCATGTTACAAATATTATTTATCACTTTAAGAAATAATTAATTAATTTCAGTAGCAATAAATAAATTTCTTCCTTTTGTTTGCAATTAAAATGAATTTTCTTAAATTCTGTTCTTGATTAAAAAATAATTTGATTTAATCTAATTTTATTCAAATAAAATTAAATTACAACATTTTACGAATCGATTAGCTATCTCTTAATTCATTTAAACTTATCTACAAGCTTAAATACTATAAATAATGAATTATCATAAGGTATTATTTACAGGTTAAATTATTAATTTTAATGTCAAATTATCTCGTGCTCTTGAAACAAATTTTCATATACAAAGAAAAAAAAATACTTTCTTAATCAACTATGCAAAATTTAACTTGCGAAATTAACTTTATCAAACTAACACTATTATTGCTATTGAATTACTCAATAAAATAAGGAGGAATAATTAAGATTTCTGACTTTGCTCATTGGAGTGAAAAAAGAACAAAAAACTTAATTAAAAATATGACAAAGAAAAGGGGCAATCATATTTACGTAAATTTTTTAACAACATTTTTGCGGTAAAAAAATGAAAAATGGAAAAAAGAGTAAAAGTGGCTTTAACAGCTTATTTAAATAATTACTGAGAAATTTTGGAGAATTTGTGAATTATATTTCTGCTAATTTTTTTTGTTAAAGAAGCATAGAATTGTACTTCTTTATTGTTGTTTTCTTCCTCCCAATTTTTGTTTATATTTTTAAAATTTATAAATTTCATGAAAGAAAAACCGACGAAAAGCGATACAAAAGAAGGTTAACGAAGCCACAAGCAATTGCTAAACAGCATTAAAGTTCAGCTTTGACGAGAATTGACAAGTGGTTGATTAATGGTTATCACTAAAGTGACTGAAATTTTTTTGTTTTAAAAAAATGATTAAATTTTACGAACACTTAAAGAACTTTCTTTTTTTTTTGCATTTTGCTGTCTGCCTTTGTTTTTTTCGTTCTATTACATTAAGCACATCTTACAACTTTGTTAATTATATCATTTTTGGAGATTTAAAGTTCTGGCTAGAAGTTTAATGTGAGTTAAAATGTTTCAACCGTTATTTATTAGAAGCATTGAAGTGTTTGAGAACAAATAAATTATAATTTGTGAGATGATAAATGAAGAAAAAATGATCAATGGTTGATAATATTTGAAATTAATTTGTTTAAAAGTGTTTTTAAATGGCCATAAACTCGTTAACTATTATAGGCACTTCAAATCTTTCATTTTCATTTATTGTTTTTCGTATTAGTTGAAAAAAAAAAATCTTTTGGGTAATGCAGAGGAAAAACAAAAAAAAATAATAAGTAAAAAATTATAAACTGTAGAAATAGATGCAGGATAAATTGAAGAAATTATAAAAAAGCAGGAAGAAGCCAAAACAAATATAAAGTAACTTTAAAATTTCTAAATTACATCCCATGTTATTTAAAAAAATAAAATAAAATACGAATAACAAAGTGCAGAATATAGAAAAACAATTGCGTAATAATCCAAAGTATAAATCGCATTAAATTATAAACTAGTAATATTCTGTGTCAGTTTTATAAATAATTTAAACCTAATAGAAAAAGTATAAATGAAAGATGGTTGCTATTTTTGGAATTAACGTAATATTTGTTTCTATTTCTGGAGGTTCAGTAGGCTGTAAATAAGAATTTCGACATTTTATAAAATTTGAAAATATTTAGGAGTAAAAAGTGCACTGTTTTATCTGGACACATAAGACTTTCTTATGAGAATGAAACTAAATAAATTGTTTTGAATAAAGTTGATGAAATTTCGAAAATCTGTCAACACGAATCAAACAGAGAGACAATAAGAGGGAATGGAGAAAAAAAGTTTTGAAAAAGTTTAAAAATCCTTTTTTTTGAGAATATTTCATACGAAGCAGAAAAGCGATTCGAACTAAAGTGCATGAAGAAGGAAGATAAAAAGAAATTTGAGCAGAAAAAATTTTTTCAGATTGAAGAATTAAATTTATGATCAAATTTTTTTAAATTTTAGTCCAAGGAAAAATTCCACCTTTTAAAATAATCAAACGAACAAAATAAATTTCTCTCATTTGGAACATTTAACCCTTCTCCAAAGTTTTTACTATTTCAATGAAATGTAAGAGGAAAAGGTATTAAAGATTCAACTTTTTTGCATTACAAATACTATTTTTGAATTTTAAATGGTAGAATTAGAATTTTTGCAAAAGGCATAATTTTGCGATTCAAATTTGGAATTTAAAACTATAGCATTTATTTATTTTTATTTTGGTTTAAAATAATCAAATAAATTAATAACTACTAAAAGTGAAATTATCTAACGCAAGTATTGCAACGATTTCTTGCATACATAGAAATAAAATTCATAATATAAATCCATTTGAAAGAATTAAAAATACAAACTTAAGGAGGAAAAAAGAAATGGAGGAACGAAGAGAAGCATAAAAGTGAGAAAAAGTTTGAGTTAACTTATTCTTAGAGTCCATGAGAGTGATAAAATTTGAAATGTGTCGATTGGTTTAACCTCTAAAGTTCCTTTCTATTCTGAATATTTTTTACTTAATAATAACAGCAATGACAGTAAATTAATGACTAAAATAATAACAATGATTAACGCTAATAGTTATTGGTTATAAAAAATTAATAGTAATATAGATGACAAAGATAGTAGCAATTAGCGCTAATAACGATGATAACATTACTGGTGATGACAAAGACAAATGATAATGAATAGCGATGATAGTCAAAGTGCTGATAAAAGGAAAAGGTTAGACAGGTCAAGGAGTCAAAAAGTTAATTTTTGTATTGACAAAAATTTCAAAGAAAAACTTTTGCTTGGCATAAATTTGAAAGGACAACACAAAGGTTAGAGGGAGAGAGAGACAGAAGGAGAAGGAGGAGAGGATGTGAATTCAATTCACTGTTTTTTTTTTTAATAGAAAATTTGCAAATTTTACTTGAGGAGGATAACCGTGTTTAGTTGATTTAAAAAATAATCCGAAATTCTTGATTTTTTTCAGAAATTAATTCGAGAATTTAATTTAATTCGTGCGGAATTAAATTAATTGTTTAAGTTAATAGATTTAAAAACAAATACGAGAAGATTTGAAAGAAAAAACTAATAAAGAAATAATTAATTATTGCTGTTTGAAGTCAGAATGCCTAGCCGAAACCGAAAAATCGATTCTAAATTTCAATTTAATTTATTTGAAAATTAATTTTGAAAGGTTTGAAGGAGAAAATTAGGTGTTGAATGTGATTTGAAATATTAAATTTCAATGTAAATTTTGGGTTCAAACTGAGTTTCCTTTTTTCACAAACATTATTGGCTTGGCTGGCTAATAATGTTTGTAAAAACTAAAGTACGGCTGACGTTGGAAGCCAAGCAAAATTCATTTAAAATTAAATTTGATCTAAATAAATTCTCGTCTGCCGGTTTTATTTCCCTTAGTTAGGTGTAATTTAGAAAATTCATAAAATCAAGAGGACTAAATATATAATTTACTGTTAAATTACTCCAAAGTGAGATTTGAGGGAAATTTTTTAAAACAAAGTGAAACAGAATTTTTGATTAAAACTGAAATCAAATAAAATCACTACTTTTATTTCAAAAAGATTGGAATTTTTTCCAAAAATTTCTTATATTGGAAAAGCTGATCCTCTAAAAAAATGAAAAAAGACCGAAAAAAAAATTGAGAAATTAGTGAAATCTCATCCAACTGGTAACTAAACATCTCTTGTTTAAAGAAATTGATAGTTCATTCTTACTATTTTTTTTCCAAATGCTCATCTTTTTTCCACTCAACAATGCAAACATTTTAACGCAACTAATTTTTTTTTTCTAAATTCCAAATTAAACTGAACTTAATTGTAGGCCACCTTTATTTTATGCTTAAATAAAAGCTAAGGAAAGAAAATTCTTTCGTTCGTTTTTTTTTTCGCTTTAAATTTCAATATTGAAATGTTACTAATATTTGAGAAAGTAAGTGCAAAATGAGGAAAAAAAGCAAAGGAAAAGTTTAATTAACAAACAATTAATGCCAAAATTTGAAATTATACTGTTTCGATGATGAGCGTTAGAAATAAATGTTATTTTTACATTGGTGAAAGAAAAAAAAAAGAAAAATTAATTATAAAGTTCATTCTTAATTCATTTTCAATTGCTGACGGATATCTGAACATGATATTGGAAATGAAAAAGTGTTCAAGTTCACGTCACGTTTTACATCCTTTTCTTTCTTGCGTAACAAGTTTCGCAATGTTTTTGCTAAGTTTCATTCTATAAGTGTTTCGCATTTTTTTTTTCATCGCTTTCTCGTTTTTCGTTGAAGAGAGAAATTGAAATCGAATTCTTTTGAGTGATAAATGAAAGGCTGAGAGAGTTTTAACTCTCGACTTTGTTACTTCGTCGAAATAATCCTTTCAAATATACCCAATATGAAGTTGGAAATGATAAAACTTGATTCTCGAGATTGCAGTTGCACAAATTCAATTCTCGACTTGCATAGCCCCATAGAATGCAATTGACAGTTAATGAATGAATTCTCGGGGAGCGCTTGACAGTTTCTTCTTTTGTCAACAAAAAGAAAAAAATAACTTCAAGGATAAATTAGAATTTTTGTTTTATACACTTACCTCAAATTCACCTTTGAGAATTGGTCCAGCACTCGCAATGTATAACTTATGTGCATCATCCATTACCAGCTGGACTGGCTTTCGTTTTACCTGTGAAATTTGAAAAAAGAAATTGCAAAATTTTAATCTTATTTTCTCGAATGGATATGTATAGCTTTAAGATGCATTTCTAATCAAGAACGGTTAAACATAAATTAATTGGAAAGTTTTCAATGTGATATTACCGAGAATACGAAATAGTCAGAAAAAGTCTCGTTTTGAAGATAAATAAAAACTTTTATATTGCTTTTATATTAAAGTTATTCAAATGATGAATAATTTCACGCTAGAATTAGTGCTAAGGGTTCGAAACTTTTCCTTAACTTTATAATATACAAATGCTTCTCGTAATTTTAATTAGTAAAATACGTCGTCTAATCTTAATTTAAAAATTCAGCAACGAAATCCAATAAGATTGATGACAATTTACCTTCTAGTTCTAATCTAAACAGTAGTAATTTCATTAATCTATTGTAATTTTAAAGAAAAAACCAGCGACTTATCAGTGCCAATTGCATTTATCCATTTACCCCTAATCTGGGAAAATCAATTTACCTGTCTAGTAGCAAAACGTATACATCGAAAATACAAGACAACATTATCTTCCTGAACTTCCAACGCAAATTTTGCCCAGTCTTTCGTAAATTCAGGCACCAGAAAAGATGCCAGAGCTTTGGTATCTGCTTCTTTATTTGAATCCGTATAAAGTAATGTGATATTTGTTTGGCTATCACCTAAAAAAACTAAAAAAAAGAAACAAGAAATCTTAATCATTTAGCAAATAACGATAAGGAAATTGGTTTCGTTAGTGAAGATTAATTTAAAAAAAAAAATCTTCAGTTAATTAATTGAAAATCTCTGTACTGCAGTAAAATTTTATTCACGCACTTTTCTATCATTTTAAATGCCTTTTTTTTTCTTTTTTTTTTAAAAAAAAAAACTTGAAAATTTGAAAATTGGAAGTTACTGTAAGAAATTTCAATTATAACTGAGCATGGTGTAATTAATTATAATCTTTTTTGTATTTATCATAAATTTCTATTTCTTTTTTTAAATTCGTTTCAAACTCATACTTCAAACTCTTTGTTTCGTTTCAAAAGCATTGCAATTTTTATCAAAACTGATATAATTTTATCAAAATTTTCTAAAATATTTGAAAAGATTAGTAAATAATACCGGCAGATTCGAGTACAACACCAAGATCAACAACCGTATCGAGGGGATTAACAACAGCAAACAAATATCCTCCTTGACGATCATCCGGTCGAATTACTGCGGTAAATGCAAAATTTCGGAAAAATTTTCGCGGGAGATACTGTCGATATGGCACTACAATTTCTACACCACGCTGCAAAGGAAAAAGTTTTCGGTTGAAAAATTCGAATTCTTTCTAATTTTATTAAAATATCATACGGCTTTTGTGTGATTTATCACAAACCTTTATCATAAATTACCATTTCTCATTTTCTTTTTTTCCTTCTCTTTTTTTCCTCATTAATTAATTTAATTGCATTGAAATTTCAAACCGTTTTTTCTTTCCAAAACTTTATTATTTCTTCTATTTTGTAAATTTCAAAACAAAAAATACTATTTGAACTTCTTCCAAATCATCATTACAGAAGAAAGGACGGAAATTTCAAAAATGAAGTTACTAAAATGTTAAATAACTTTCTAAAACAAAATTTTAAACCGAAATCATTAAATTCTAGTCTCAAAATTACCTTAATTCCCACTGCGGGAAAGCCATCAAGTCCTTTGGCTTTGTAAAGTTCGACACGTTCATTTAGCAGACTTTTCAGCGGCACCAAAAGGTCAATGTCGGATTCGGAATCTGAAATTTGAAGCGGTGAAAAAAAAGCCTTTCGCGATTAATTGAATAATATTTCTCAAATTTTTAAATCGAAATTTAAATTTTAATAAGTTAAGAAAATGATATGTTTCTATAAAAAATTCTGCATTTCAGATTTTTTATTCGTTGAAATTAGTTTCTCTTTTTTTTGCTACTGTTAATTAAGAGAAATCTGATAATGTGGTATGGTCAAAGCAGATGTAATTATCACTCATATAGTTAACGTTTTGAAATATGTCAATGGATTTTGTCCTTATCACCAAGGAAGAAATAGAAACATTTGTATTTTTTTTTTTTTTTTTTTTTAGTTTATAACAAATCAAACCAATTTTGCCAAACTAATCACTGAAAAGAAAAACTAGTTTTGAGCATTTTTGGTGAATTCGTTTGATCGTATTGCGATAATCAAAAACTTGATTAATCATCTCTATGAATAATTAAATGTCGCTAAACACAGCATGAAAAAATAAAGGAAAAAAGATTAGGTGTGGGTAATTAGTGGCTGACTTTGGTAATTATTGCAATTATTGAAAAAGGTTTATGAAGCAATTTTAATAAAATGAATGCCAAAAAAATCCAGAATTTTTCAAATGATACTACTTATCGAAACACCAAAATCATTTCCTCCGCTCTTTTTTCAAAATTTCCAATTCTCTCATTATCCATTAACTCTACTTCTTGTAGCAAGGTTGAAATTAATAAATTTCAATTCTTTCTTTTTAAAAAATCCTGCGCTGAAAATGACATAAAACACACAAACATAAAGAAAAACAAAGCTTTGTGAAATACATTTAGAAAAAATTAAGAAAATTTTGCACCACACCACAAGATGGAAAAATGATCAAATTGGAAATTGTATTAAATGTCATTTTTTTGATTTAGAATTACTGAGGAACGCAGTTTCAGCTATCACAAAAGTGATAATAGTTATCATTTTTCGTGCCACATAAATGCAGGAATGTAGTAGTGTAAGAGTGATGGTGGTATAATGTGAGTGATAAGCGATTATCACTTTTGTCAATTATCATTCAATTCAAAACATTCTCTTTTTCGAATATTATAATAGCATGAATAGTGAATGGTATATTAGCGATAAATATGAGTTATGAACATACGACATGGTTATGCCTATTAAAAATCATGATCATGCAATTGAACACAATTTATATCTATTGTAATTACAAATACTTAAGAATGTTAGATAAATAAATGATAGATAATGATCACTTTTATCTGTTATTATTGATATGTGAATGATAACGTTTGATAAATAAGCGTTATTTCTATCACTGACATTAAATTCAGTGGATCATTCCCTATCGATAAGTATCAAATATGGAGTAACAAATCATTATCCTTTTTATCAACTATCACTAATAACTAGTAAGGAGGTAATAAATGCAAGCGCAGCATATGAAAAACGCTTATCACTTCTAACAATTACTGTATCTTTCCGAATATATTAATAATAAATATGAGCTCACTATTTAATATTTAATTCAGTAGATCCTTTTAGCCTAGAAAAGTAGTAGATATTGGATAAAACATTTAATAAAAAAATAAAAATTGATAATAAAATCGGTCTTTTTGAAGAATTATCATAAAATGATAAATATAATAAAACAACGATTATCTTTCAATTCAAATTTAAATAAACAAACTTAGCAATGGCAATCAATAAATGATTGTTAAAAGTGATAGATAATTATCACTTCCTATCACTTCTTTATCACTACATACCTTTCGTTAGTTCCTATTGCAATTGTTTCCAAATTTTTATTATTTTTGTGATCATTTATGCAAATCTACACAAGCTTAAATATCACACGCGATCTATCTTTCTTATGCCATTTCAAAAATTTAAACTATCACATATTTGCGTTTCACCTAAAATTCCCTCTTGGGATTTATTTGTCGCAATGAATAAATAAATGCCATTTCATGAGGGAAAACCAAACAAATCAAATTGCATCTTCCTTATAGATCATTTTCTTATCATTTTGTCTATCAAATAATCTCCAAAAATGATAACATTATTCAACCATAAAAGCATACTTTTAAAAGGATTATATGAATTAAACAAAATCCCAGCCAATAATTTGGAATCTTTATTTACTTAAAATTGCTACTACATTAACATAACACTTTAATTTTAGTGTGGTAACAATAATAATTAAGGATGATAAGGAATATTATTATGTCTTTTAAATATCTGTAAATTATGACTTACTAAAGTTACAGTAATTTCTATTTGTAAATTATTTTTTAAAACAACATATATATGCAACACACTTTTTTTGTTTTTATTTTGATCTATACCTGAAATCGAATTTCTTTATTCCAATCTATATTTGAAATTAATCAGTCAGTATACTATTAACTTGCTATTTCTCCTTCCTTTTCTAGGAAATAAATAAAAGCGTGATCAAGAAATTTTAAGCATTATTTTTTTTTTTTAAACGAAATGAAATGAATCATTTCAAGCGTTTATTTCATTTATGGTCAATTATCCAAAAAATGGCAGCACTGAAACAAAGAAAAAAGCACTATTATTATAAATGTGAGCATTTTAAAAATGCAAGATTGCATGATGCATGCACGATTGCAACTTTTAGTTTGAAAAGAAGTTGATATTCGATCATTTTAACCCTTTGGGAATTGACAGAAGAATAAAAAAACGTTTAGTGATATCATAAAAATTTCAAGTAAATCGGAGAAAAATCAATTTTTATTTTAGTTTTCGTTCTTTTTTTTTTTATTCCCAAAAGATGCAATAATTATTTTTAAGTCTGTTATCATTTCGTTCCTTATTTAATCAATCTTCTTTATTTTATCTTTATTTATTAAATGTTTGGAACAGAAAGAATGCTGGCATGAAATTTAATATATTAATGGTCAAAATTCATTTTTTCCTCATTAGAAAATAATTTTCGACTGATAACTACACCGGATCTAATCGATAATCTGATTAGGAAAATAGTGAAGTTGGGTTTAATGGCTTATCTAATTAGAAAACTACATTTGGATTCAGAAAAAAAAAACTAGAAAAAAGATAGCTACCACACTGCAACTGTTAATCAGTGATAAACACTGGCATAACAAGTTGCAATTATTAAAAGTTGATTTTCTCGTTACTTTAAGAAATAATTAGTAAATTTAAAGATTTTTTAATCATAAATACTTTAATAAGCGGTTAATGATCACAGATATTTGTTTGATTTCTCATGCCATTTTCCGTAACAAACTTAGAGATGGAAAACCGAAAAAGATTCTGAAATTCTGATCATGAAATATCTCACGATTATCTCTACATTATTTCCGATTTTGACCTAATCTTGAAGTGATCACTGATAGTTGTAAAAAAAAATAATCTAATGGGTAAATTTTGTTATGTTTTTATTATATATGTTGTTAACTTCCCTAAAAATATAATTATCTGTCAATAATAATATACTGTTATAATTTATCATAATTTCAAGCTATCTACAATCAACTGTTTTATTATGATTTTCCTCAATTATCTACCAGTAATTTCAAAATTGTTTATGAAAGAGTTGGACTTTTTTCTGCTGCAAATTTGTCTGTCAGAAAGTTTCTCAAATTAAAAAAGGTCTTAATTCCTCTTTTTCCATTACCCTTTTTCATGAGTATCAGCTATTTCGAGAATTTCCATGGCGAGTTGAATCAGTAGCACGACGTAATTATCAATTACTGATTTAGAAATCATCCACGATTGGCTATCATTCAACTATCTATCCTTTTTTTTGTATTATTCCATCTTTGCAAACATTTCATTCGTAACAGTTAAAATATTCCAACGCATCAGTAATCGAAGTGGTATTTAAGAAGAGAATAATTATCATCCATTCTGTGAAAATATTATTTCAAATCTTTTTTTTACTTCATCATTTGTTACAACGTACAAATGTGTGTTTACGTTGATCAACGAGCTAATTGTGTAAGACGTATTAAACGTAGAAAAAGAAATAAACGATGAAAATAGACGGGATATAAAGTGACGTGGAACTACACGCATTTTCAGTCTTACTCATCTTGCTAATCACGTACACATGCTGAAGGTAAATAAATGGGATACGTAGTACGTACGAGGCCAGAAATGGACTTGAAAGAGAGAGAAATATGAATGAATAAATGAGGGAAAAAAGATGCGAAAGGATAAAGAATGTTGACTTACGAGACAGATTTTCACGTCTACGATTTACGCATTTATTAATAATTAAATTTTATTTCTTTATTGTTTTATCCGTTTATCAGCAAGTAATCGATCTCTCAATTTGTCAATTTAATCAATTATCAGTCATAATTAATACTTTTTCATTAACTGAGTTTTACGTTATTAATTTATTCGCTAATAGCTCTAACAGTCTTACTTCATTAGCTATAATTTTCATTTCCTGCTCAAATTTCATTCCATTTGATTTTGCTTTACTCACCACATTCTGTGAGTAACTTTACCGCAGCAAATTATTTCGTCTAGAAGGACGGACTTTCTTGCAATAGCTTGCATAAAAAGTTCAATTATACTGATAAAGGATAGAATGAAGGAACAGAATTCTTTCCTTTTTGATTAGAAAATTGCGCCTCCAAAAAAAACATCATGCAAAAAATTTTAGGAATGAAAATCGAATCTTATTTTTCTTTACTTTTTTTGGAATGAACAACAATAAGTACTTCGTTTATTATTTTAAATTTGGCGCAATTTTGTTTCACTATGTCTTGCATGCAAATTATATTTTGTTACTTTTTTTATCAAATTTCAATTTTTCTTTAAAATACAGGAGTTTGTATTTGGAGAATTTGGTATATCTTTGTATTTTAAATTAAAACTGCTTAAAACATTTTGAAACTTCAACGTATTAGCGGTACAAACACACCGATGCGACTTCGAAAGTGATAAAAATTTGCAATTAAAATTTATTCCTTTCAAAATTTTTCAATAATTAATTAAGAAGGGTCATTAAAATCTATGCAGATAGCTGACTTAATTAGTTCGTAAATTACAACTCGCATTAAATAATATTTGGAAGAAGTATCCAAAGTTAACAATTTACTCTTACAGTTCTAAGTATTGAACAATATCATCGGTTATCACTCGTATCAAATTATCTACTTAATATAATTGAGCAATCTAATCTAGTAGCATCTAATTAGTTATGAGTAAATAATTGTTTTTGAAATTAATTTTTAAGATTAATGAACCAAAAAATGAAGTTAAATTTAAAAGTATATAAACCAACTTCTCCTCTTCTGTTAAGAAAACTTTTGAATTATTATGCAGTTATTCCTTTGAAATAAAATAAAATTTCATATTTTCCTGACGAAAAGCAAATAAGATCCTGAAAATGGATCAGATGACATTAACAATTTTTTAAGTTTCGTCCATTTCTTATTTTATTGAAAAAAATAATAATAATGGGGAAAGAAAGAAAGAAAAGTGAGAAATAAAATATATTTGCTAGAATTCGACAGGCGCAAATTTCTTCGAGCCATAATGCACTTTTCTTCTAGGAACAAAAAAATATTTAAGCTAAAAATAAATTTTATTTCAGTTTAAAAAAAAGTAATTAAAGCATTGAGAAAGATAAATAAAATAAAAAAAGAAAACTATTATTGTTTTGTAATTTTTCAGCACCAAATAATAATTTTATTGCCACATTTTTTCCAATATTTATTATTTTGTATCCATCATTACCTTCATCTTTTCATCGAGATGGATAAATGATCAAATAAACTGCGTTAGACGGAAAAAACATAACGAATTTCATTTTAACAATAATTTTTTTTTCCTTTTCATCGAAATCTGATTTAAAAAGAAGGCAAAAACTGATTGAATGAACAAAGAAAAAAAACAAGAAAGTTTATGAAAACGAATAAATTAAGTTCACGATCAACTGGAAATTTCATCATAAGCATAATATTCTTCCGGAATTTCGTTTTCCGAAAAAAAAAACGGAATTTTTCCCGATGGGTGGCCTCATTTCTCGATCGTCTTTTTTTCCCCTTCGAAAAAAAGGAGTTTTTCCACAGTTCTTGTCTTAACTTGCAATGATTAATGATTAACGTCGCTTGTTTGTTAATATTAGCATAAAATCCTTTCAGTTTTTTCCATAATAAAGTTCATTTTCATAATTAAAGAAAAATAATAATTGTCGTTTAAAAGGAAAGCATAAACAAGGAAACATCTTCGATTTACCTTCCCTCCATTTTATCTATCATTTCTTTCCTTCACTGATTCATTACATTAATTTTTTCTCCGCTAAAAAAAGAAAATTTTTTTCATCTTTTTTCCCATTCTATTTTTTTTTTCTGTATTTGTCCGCCATTTTAAAAGTAAAATAATTTATGACTTTGAAAAGCTTTCCCTTTATTTTTTTGTCTTCGTTTCTTTTCTCTCTCTCCTCCTCACTCTCTCCCTTTCTCTCTCTCTCTCCCTCCAAATCTCTTTCCATTAATTTTCTTCTGTTTTTTTTTCTGGGCAAGAAAAAGGATTGAAATTTAAAAAAAATTGAGGAAGAAATGTTATTTTTCATTCCTTTTTGTCTTTTTTACCGCTTTTTTCTATTGCTAAATTAAAATACAAAAGAAAAGCATATAAAATGACAGAACTCTGCATTATTATCTTGATCTTAATTAATGTTAGTGGTAGCTGCTGTTTTTTTCTGTCTCTCACCGCTTTTGCTGAATGAGCCAAAAATTCGAACAGCAAAAAAAAGTCGAAAAGTTGAAAAAAGAAAATGAATTTTTTTTCCGCTTCGTCTTCAAGGAAAAAAAAACAAAAAAAGAAATAAAATAACTAGTGGGAAAGAAAGCAAAAAAATAAGAAGCTGAAACTTTTGAAGAAAATGAAAAAAAGAAAAGAATTTCAAATTTTCTAAAAATAAAATTTTTAAGAAATGTATTGAATATTACTCAAAAATACTTTTTTTAATGTTCTGCGCACATTTTCCAAAGTCTAATTTTAATACCGTCCAGCTGAAATGCTTTTTTGCTTTCAAAACTTCCGAATTTTAAGGATTCTTCAAAAGTTGTGAATTGCAAAATGCTGAAATCATTTTTCCCTCATTGCTACTACTTTCAATATTCTTTGCGCTATTACTATTTATTTTTGGTCTATCATTATCACTTTTGCCATTTGTTAAACGAATTAAGCGCATTTAACTCAAAAGTAAGCGTGTTTGACGTATATTATGCTACCTGAATTAAAGTCTTTTTTTTTTCTCTCACATGTATAAGTATTTCAGCTCGGAACACTTCATTCGAACACGAAATTATATGATTTGCACCGTCTAATTCGTGTAACACATTTAACATTTGGTACAATTTGGTTGCGGTAAAAAAACTGATGCCAACTGTAACAATTTCAATTTTCCATATATGACGAAAAGATAAAAGTAAAAGAGAAAAGTTGACATGAAATTTTAAAAATTCTTTTTTTTTATTGGCATCGTCCCATCACTTCCATTCAACTTTCCTTAATACCATTCATATTTCAGTGACAATTTATGTGTCACAACATTTCCTTTTCTATAATATATATGAATCATGGGTTCAAAAAAAAGAAGGCCTATTTGATAGAGTTCAAATTGGACGAAGTAAGTTGAAGTAATGGATTTTTCTTTCTTTTTTGAAAAAAGTTTAATTATTCATAGAAGGAATGAAATTTTAGTTTTTAGATATGAATCTTAAAAAAAAAAGATATAATTACTGAAAAAATAATGTTTTCTCACTGGACAAAAAAAGTGATAAGTAACAATAAGTAACAGTCTTTTCTCGGTAACAGTTATTTTAATGAGAAGAATATTGCATTAATTAGAATGAAAACATATATTCATCCTATATTATATTCTTTACACTTAAATACTTCTCATAATCATTTTGAGAAATTAATTTCGATTATTCAAGTTCTATTCCGTTATATATATACTTTATTAATAAAATTTCGTGATTGAATTTGATTAGAGAAACATTTATGTGTCAGTTGCATCTACACCATCATTAAATAATGATAAAATTATCGTGATTACCCTTAAGCTAATCACTATCTTTGTAAAGGTATATTAATAACCAGCTTGTTTTTTTATTCACTAACCTCCAGGTGCATTGAAGTCGATGCCTATAACGTTTGAAATTGCTAGAAATAAATACAGATTGAGCAGTATAATTTTCTTCATAGCATCCAATTTATTAGCAATCATTCGAATTTTCCGAATCAATAATTAACTGCTTGACAGTTTATAAAATTGATAACATTTATTGCCATTATTTTCAACAGAGCTTGCTTATGTCGCACTTTTAGTTGATTACTGATAAGTTAAATTCAGTTTAATTCAAAATAAAAGTATCAATTTAGCATCAATTTTTCGTAGTTGAACTTTTTTTTAATTCAATAAATATGCCACCTTCAAGTGATAAAAATTTGAAATGAGAGAGTGCTAATTTAATCCAATGCGAAATGAATATTTTTAAATATATATATAGTAAAATTCGAAATCGGGATTCGAATTCAGTCAAAACAATAGGTAATAATTATGTTCAGTTTGCTAATTATCGAATCCATAAATATTCATAAAATTAATTACACAGTAAATATGACGAAATCGCTTCATTCGAAATTAATAAATAAAAATTTTCGTAATCACTGGAATGAACTGATAGTATCAGTGGTCAGTATGAGTGGAGTTGTTGGTTGAGCAGATGCTTCAGAAGACGAAGTAGCAACTTCTGATGGCTCTTTCATCCGTTACTTGCATACATTCGATAGGATTCAGAAGGACCAATAATAGCGTTCGGTAGCAGTTGTAGTAGTGTCGTAGTAGTAGTCGAAGGAAGGAAGCAATGAAGGAATGAATGAATGAAAGAAAAAAGGAATGGAAGAAAAGAAGAGGAAGAAGGCGGTACTTCTCGTTTTTTTTCTTTTTTTTTGTTTTTTAATTTAAATTTTTTTTTGTTTTATTTTCTAAAGAAGTGTTATTAAAGAAATATTAATTTGTTTCCTTATTGTTTTATTTGTTTTTATATTGCCAGAGAAGTGCTACTTTGTTTATTCGTTGTTTGTTTTTTATTTTCTTTTTTTTTCAAATTTTAATTGCTCATTTGTTTTTTAGGAAATTTTCAATAAAATTGAAGAAAAAATTTTAATGAAAAAATTTTTGTGTAATAATTTGTCAAGAAATTTTTGTTATGATAAGTTTCCTTCCACTTCTTTTTTTAATTTTTCTTTCTCTTCCTTACTTTCTTTCTGTTTCATTAAGGGATTTCCTATGATATCTGAAATAATTTGATTATTCGTCGTTGTTAATAAATGAAACAATAGAAAACGATGAGAAAAAAGAGGAGGAAAAAAGGAATATAAAATGAATACATAGCAAATATTTTACGTTTTTTAATTTCATTTGAACAAAAAAAAAAAGAGAGAAACGAATAAATAAATAAACTTTATTGTTTTGATATTTAAAAGTGTAGGAAAATTTGATAGTAAATAGATGAAATTGGAATGAAGCATAAGATTGGATACACTGGGGAAAAATTAAAATTAAAGTTTACACTATTCAGAATCGGAATCATTATGTCGAACTTGTCTGAACTTTATATGTCTAAAAGCCGATAGCTGTATTCAACATATCAAATCTTGAAATTCAAATACCACTGGAATTATTTGGAGAATTTAGAAACACTTCTGGCTGAACAATCCATAATATTTCAACTAATGCCGGTTTAAATGACGACTGGAGGACAGAAGAAGATGGTTTTATCATTCATTTTGAATGAAAATATCGCCAAATACAATTTTAAGTTGCTACTTCAGAACAGATATTGATAATTTAAACATAAGTTAATTCGTCTCGTTATTTTACGCTCATTACCTACCGCAGTCAAAATTTGAAAGAGTTAAAAGGAAAAGGGAGAGAGAGAAAGTGAGAGAGTTCTTTCTACAACTAACAGATAAAGGTAAAATACTGAAAATGAAATGCAATGATAGAAAGTATAGAAAATAAATAATTCAGAAAGAAAATAAAAAAATAATTCAGAAAGAAAACAACAAAATTGAAGGTATTATTGTAAAAGTAATTTATGGCAGCAATAGAAAAACACTAATAGCACATTTCAAGGAATTATGAAACTATTAGTCATAAGAATTGAGATCAATATAAAACAAGTATGCATAAATTTCTTTCGGATTTCAGTTACTGAGGCTTAAGTTAGAGGAATTTTACAAAATTAACAATTCCTACCTTGAAGAAAGGTTAATTTTTTCCTTTTAATGTATGAACAACAAAGATTGCAAGCAATATTCGTAATTAAATTTACTGCTGAATAATATGGAAAAATGAATGAAGAAATTTTGATAGTTTCCTGGAAAAAAAATAAGAAATCAAAAACTGAAATAAGGGGTATGCTCGAAGGAAAATGAACCTACTATTGATATATTGTTAATTAACAGTAGCATTTCAATAATGTATTCTTGGATATCGCTGCGAAACCCCTTTTCCTGTGGAAATTACATAACTTCAAATTAAATGTATTTCTCCAATTCTGAAAGTTTTATTTTTCGGTAGATTAGATATAACAAGTTCATAATAAAAGTCGCAAAGGATATCAATTTCAACAAATTAACCTTTCTCACTGTCTTCAGGAAAATTCGAAACTAAAAAAATACTTGTGATGAAAAATTTTGGCAAATATTCTTTTTTTTCTTTTTTATATCAGCCGATGATGTTTATTAAGGAGGAAATATGAAAAAAATTAGGAAGATGAAGTCAAAACATCAATAGGATAGATGGATACCAGTTTAAAACATATTCGAAACACAAATTATTATTGATTTACTCAAACTTTTAGAAGTCGGGTAGATTTTGATAATTAAAATCTCATTAATATTTTTCATACCAACAAAAAAAAAAAAAAAAAAAAAAATGATATTTATCCTGAATGTCAAGTGATAACGGTAGCGAGGAGAGTGACGTACGCTTGCATTAATTTAATATACGGAATTATCATCCTAAAGGATAACGTTAAAGTACTGGGATATTGTATTACAATAATCATCAATATAATTTATATTTACAAAGGGCATCTGAAATTGTTATAAATTGCTAATTGCAGTATAAAACATATCTTTAAAAAAAAGTATCATAATTCATGCAAACATTTAAAAATATTTCTTAAAATAATTCGTTAATTTGGATAATTACCGCTAGTATAAATGAGGATCATTAAAGTGAAGTAGTCAAATATAGGTAACAGTACACTTAACCGGTAACCATATACTTTTTAAGTACCGTATGTCCTTTTCGCATATACAAAAAATAAAAATAAGAAAATAAAAACGATGTAATTATGTACAATCCGGAAAAAATTACGTATATTGAGAAAAGTAAACTGTTTACTACAGTACACGTAAAAGGCGGAAGGTTAACCCTATATAACCGTATGCAAACGTACATATAATTAAATTTTTCTCCTCCAATTATTGCGAATAGCAGTGTGACAAAATTTTTTAAAAGTTTAGGTATATGGAAAATGTCGTAAAATTATGAGCCAACAATTTCTCGGAAGTTCTTCATAACAAAAGATCGTGGGAACTATTTTGTGGAATAAAATTTTTTACAAGTTTGTTTTAAAAAAAAAAGTTTCTTCTTTATTGAAACATTTTTATCTTTCCAGATTTTGATTGCTTAATTATCTTACCTTAAAATAAAAAGATGTTTCTGGAAGAGAATAAATTATAGTATATACATATTTTACATTCAATTGCGTAAGTAATATTGACAAAAGTTATTTATTTTGGTATCGTTCTTGTCTTTTTCTGTCAACTGCGACTTCTTTTATCAAAAGTTACTTTTGAATTTTGGATTTGATTGCATTGGTCTTTTTTCACTACATCTATACAAAATATGAGGAATTTTCCGAACTAATCTTATATATTAATTAATTCAGCTCATTTGATACTAAATGTTTTACGATTGATGAAACTAATACAGCGAAGAATTTAAATTTCATAGAAATGACTAAGCATTAACACAAAGCCATTAATTGCCAGCTGATTATTTCGTAAGGAATATTAAAAACAAGAAGAAGAAAAAGGAAACAAAAAAAGAAAAAAATGAAATCAAAAGTTGCTCAAATCATTTCACCTTTGAATTGAAACCGGAAATTGCTGGTAGAAAAAAACTGATTAAAAAAATGAACAACTCTTTCTTTATTCTCCATTACGAAATTAAATTATTCGAAGAAGAGGACAAGTACTTTTTAATGAATTTTCAAAATTTATTTATTTAATTGATCAAAATCAAAAACTATGTTTCATTCTTCCGTAGAAAAACACGCATAATATATAGAATAGAATAAAAATTAAAATTCCTTTTTTTTAAATTTTTGAATAAAAAGAAAAGTGTTATTTGAATGTTTTACGACTCTTTTCTTTTTTCTTTTGCTTTAAGATGATTGGAAATAAGAAAAGGAGTGCCAAGTCTTGATAAGTTTGAAGTGAGACAAAAAGAAGGACAACTTCTGATATGTTTGAAAGGGATAAAAAAAGAAGTGACAGATTTTGATAAGTTTGAAGTGAAATGAACTTCAATAAAGACAAATAAAACGGATAAATGATGGTAGAATTGGGAATTTCAAAGAAGTATCGTTGAAATTTTTCAGGAAGATTAACAATGGTACTGTTAATTTGAAAGCATATGATAAGCATAATTAGAAAAGATGAACTGATAGCAACTAAAATTTTTTGCATGCACTTGGCATTTCATACTACTAACTTTTATCAGTTATATGACATATTTCTTGGTGCATGGAATGATTGATGCTTGATGATATTCTGATGCGGACTAAATTTTTTTTTTTGTTAAATTTTGGAGCTTTGAAAGGATAAAACTAAAGATGGCAAATGGCATCAATAATTTCTGCCCATCTTTTTACTACCACTTTCGCCCCTCTTCTCTTCTTACTTTTTTGAAATTTAAAGAAAAAACAAAACGAAAAAATTTCTAAAAAAAATGCTTAAAAATACTATTTTTTCACTAATTAATATTTTCAGTTATTAAATCATAAATTGTTTATTTCCATATCATTTCGATTACATTTTTTTTAATGCACACGCATTTTCTTTTTATGCTAATTATATGAATGATCTTTTATGAATTTTAGAATTATGCTAATTTTTGGAAATTAGGAAAATTCCCCTTTGATTTAGAATTCTATTTTTTCTTGTTTGCTTATGCAGTGAAATAGAAGCTTAGAAGCATAAATAACAGAAAAATAAAAAGCAAATATAAAAAATGAATAAAAATAAAACTAAAGAAGCAATGAAAAACTAAAAAAAAAGAAAATCACACATGGAGAAAATAACTTAAAAAAATGATGCAATTTTAAACCAGAAACAGAAAACAACAAATGCCTTAATAATCACTTCTGATAATGTATGATATGCAATCACTGATAACTACCAGTGGTATAACAGCAATTACAACTGCTACATGTTAATACGTATTACAACTACCGTTACGCCTTAACATGTTGCTGCTATGTGTCAATGTTTGTTTATAATGGCGAAATACATGACATCAATACTTGTGGTAAAGTGACAAGTTTCACCTAATGATAGCGTGAGGAGTTCTACGTAATATTACGTACTTGTCGCTGTTTCGGCATATCATGATGTATAGTAATAAGAGAAAAATATATGTATAATTACTTAGAATGGCACAGATATCATTATGTATGATAGTGCAGGAATTTTCACGTAATTCCACGTAATGATATAGTGGGAATAGACGGATGTTAGCGTACATGAATGGATGGGAAATGTGTAAGTAAGGAGTGGAATTGAGAAAAAAAAGGAGAGAAGAAGGTGATGATAAGTTACGGAAGAATTAATTGTATTAAAAAAAAAGAAGAAGGAAGGAATAGTTGCCACCTGAACCCCCTCGTGTGAATCAATCAAACCGTCGTACAGGTACGTGGATGTGTATCACTCTGTCTATCCTTCCATCACAATAATTAAATAATTAAATTGCAAATTGACGACGTACTGTGATTATTCATTGTATGCAAGTTCTAGAATAATTTCTCATACAACTATAATTGCAGTTGTAATTGTCATCATTATCATTACCATTAATTTAATGGATCGTTTATAATTGTTTCCACCTCTTTTCTTTTTTTAAACTTTAATTTTAACCTTTGCCAATAGATGGCGTAAATGTAGAAAAATGTCACGTCAGTGACTACAATTTTTATATGCTTCTATGTGAAAAAAGATGACATCAATGATTATACAAAATTTCTCATTTATTTATTGTAGTATTATCTGAATAGCAGAAAAATTGCAACCACCGACAGAAAAAAAAAAGAAAGCAGAAATTTCTTAATAGTTAGGCTGTTTTAGATGACAACTAAGAATAATGTAGAGGACCAGAATCAAGGAAATTTTGAAAATTTCAGATACTTGTTGAAGTATTTATGGCATTTTGATATATTAGCAAAACTTTTAATAATAGTGTGAAAAAACTGAAAATCTTCCGGAAAAGTATTTTAAATTACTAGAGCTTAATTCATTTCTTTTTGTGATTATTAATCAGAAATGGTTTTCGGAATTTGTTTTTCCGTTCCACTGGGATTTTATTTTTTGCAGACAAAGAAATAAAAATCACAGAAAAAGGTCCATCATCTGGGCTCGGCCGTAATGCAAATTCGGACAAGAAAAAATTATCAATTAATATCAAAAATTTTGCAAATTTACTTCTTTCAACATATTGATTGCATTTTTAGTTTTAACATTTTTCATTCTCTTTCAAATATTTCTAAATTTTCATGTCCTAATGGCTCAGTCGAATTAGTATTTTAATAGTTACATGACAGAAACACCTTAATAAGTAGAGGCAATTATAAAGTGATAATGCTATCGATAGCTTAATAAATTCTTGTTAAGGATGGATGATTCAGTAGCTGTGCGACAAAGAAGTGACAATTAATTGTCACAATTTAATTAAGACGTTCGCCATGTTGAAGATTGCACTTATTCGAATGGTAATGTTTTTAGCCATTAAGAATTTGCACATTAAAAAATTACTTACACATCGACCGGATGAAATAAACAGTTTAATTGCTAATTCATAACATTGAGTTTTTGTCACGTGGCATCACGCTACTACGTAAAAAGTCACAGCTATCTTGACGTAATATACGCTTCAATCAGAGAAAAAAATGGTAATGATAAATGATATTGAAAATTAATAATAACTGTATGCATTTTTTAAGATCATTAAGTTATTCGCAAACTTTTCAGTTTACGTATTAATTAAATTATTTCATTTAGAATTGCAATTTTTCCTTTTTGTCATTTAAATTAAAAGTTTGTCTCTCTTTCTATCTCCCGCTTTCTCACTCAATCTCTCTTACTCTATTAAATATCTTCGTGGCAATAATTAACAAATTTTCTACAAAAATTTTACAATTCAAATCTCAAACGACATTTTGTAGACTGCATCTAATTGATGTTTCATTCTATCTCACTGCTACTACTCCTCATATTCACAATTTGTTGTAATAAAAAAAAAAAAATATTTATTATTCGTCAACTATAACTCTAAATTCTTATGAAATTCTAGAATTAATTTCTCCAACTGATAGAGAAATTTTTTTTTTTGCTTAGTGTCAACGAAAAAAGTGTTTGTCAAGTAAATGCATTGAAAAAAGTTTTATTCATTGTTAATTTTCTATTTAATATACTTTCTAGTTGTCGTATTGCAATTTTTATGGTAACTTTTTACTTAATATCAAAATGGATATTTTATACTACCGTTTTTATACCAAATTTTCAATACTTCTTTCAATTAATTAATTCCTGCTTCACCTTTTCTTCGGCCCGCAGAATTATTTATTTTTGTGGAAGCCTTATTCCGCTAAGTTTCTTTCTGCTAAATACTTTTATTTTAAAATTTGTTCTTTTCCTTTCTTAACTTATCGAGAATATGCTTTTGCTCAATTGTGCTATTCGCCTAACTTTTGTTAGTTAGTAAATTTCATTTTCTGCTGTTTTTATCATTTCTTTTTTTTTATTTTGATATTTCAGTTTTTTAAATTATATTAATGGTTGTGCTAAAGATGTATTCTTTTTGCTTTCATATTAACCTACAAATAATTGATAAATTAATCAATGAAATTGATAAATTTGACAAATTCCAAGCGGTTTAAACGCTGTATGGACACGGTGCATTGTAATTGCGATATCAATTAAACGACCACGTGTTTCACGTGCAATCATTCTCCATTTAAGCAAAACTTCTTATTACGAAGTAGCTGCATTAATGTAATAAAATAGAATTTCTGACGATTCGAAAAAAAAAATAAAAAGATGGAAAGGTTAGTTATGAACCTAAAATGAGAATTTTAAGGGAAAAGAAAATGCCGGAAATTATTATGCTCATATCAAATCTTAAATTAAAAACCTGGATTTAATCTTGAAATGGATTCGGATCAATATTGATTTCCTTTTATCACTAGCGCAATTTTATCACAAACTTCCTAAATTTCAGTACTGTGCAAACAAAATTTATGTTTTATGCCAGTTCAAATATAAGGAAAACTAAATTTTATAGAAATAAAGAGAACCATAAAATTTCAGCTAATCTTATGCAAAATTATTCCTGTTAAAATTATTATAATGACGTAATTTTTCTGCATTTGAAATTATTAAAATTCGGTCCCATAATCGAGATCGTGACATTCATATTCATGAGGAAATCAAAAGTATAAAGATTTCATATTTGGGAGCCAAGTAAAAATAACTGAGATTGATTTTACCATATCGACTTATCAAACTTCTTTAATAATGATACTCTTGCATCCTATGAGATTGTGATCACTGACGAATGATTAGTTTTTAAAATCATGAAAAAGTTCATAAGAATTTCACAGCTTTATTACTTTGCAGTTACAGATATTTGCGTAAATAACACAATTCAAAGTGATAATTTCAAAGAAAACTGAACAGACTAACGAAGTGGAGAAATTTGTTCACTTCCGCAATCAATCAAATTTACCTGTGTCTCCAAACCGAATTCTAATCTTTTGTCTGCTGTATATTTCAAATCAAATTTCAATCTGTTCCAACTTCTTTCTTTTCTTCTAATTAAAATGATTTCGCATATGTTATTAAAATTTCAATATTGACTGCTGTAGAAAATGAAAGATGTTATCAATTTTTTGACAATGAAAAAAGAAAAATTTATCATTTAAATTATCATTAAGCTATAGTGATAAAATTTTTTGCTGCTCTGATTGCAACTGCACACCAATACTATATTACACACAATTTTATTACGATTTATTCTTTCCCGCAACATCCTTTGACGGCAGAAAAAAAAATTCTTTTACTATATTGAGTTGTCATTTCATTTAAAGAATTCCTCATAATCATTTAACTGATTTTAATTACACTTCATACACACATATAATTAAGCAGCTTAACATTAATACTTAGTTATACGAATACACATTTCAATTTTTCGCAACCAATAAAGATTACAGACATTTTAATTAATTCATCTTAAGTTTACTTCATGTAAAACTGATGCAATTATTGAAGATTGAAGTCACATTGAAATTGATTTAACTCTATAATATATGTTATTTTCATTAAGGCTTTACTACAATGGTTGAATTGATCGGAATTTATTTTATATGAAATTGATATAATTTATGATCATATAATTAAATGTTTTGACTTGGCTAAATTGAATATTTTCTACTGCTCATAATATATGGAATTTAATCAAATTAGTTAACTGACTTGTAGTTAATAATTTTCAACGGTTACAATGTAATTAAGCTTATTCAAATGCTCACCAATTAAAAATGTGCAATACTAACGACAATTAACTCGAATTGATAGTACAAACATCATCAATTTTTTTTTTTTTTTTTTTTATATGTCATTCTCTTAGTTTAGAATGTAAAAGTGAAAAAGTTTGCTTTGTTAAATGCTACGAAAAAATTGAAATTTTGCTTTTTGAAAAAAGAAAAACCGTTGAAATTATAACTGAAAAACGAAAATCTAATGAAATTATATCGATTTGTTGAATATGAAAAACTATTATGTCAAAGCAGATGTGACAAAATGATCGCTCAAATGCTCTGATAGAATAACTGGCAAAAAAAAAATTAATTAATTTGTAGCGTAAAATTAAAATTCAATTATTATTTCAAAAGAAATAAAAAAGGACTAAGATTAAATGGTCATAATAAAAATTTGTGTGATAAAGATGATACTGTTTTTTTTTTTTTTTTTTTGTTTTATAAATCCTATAATTCCGATTTCGTTTTTTCTTTTTATTTTTGTGTGACCGCTAAATAAATCCGTAATCGAGAAAAAGAATTTATCTTAATTTGTAGCGTACTTATAGTTGAAAAGATTCGAAACTTTTATTGGTTTAAGATTTTTTAATGAATGTTTAACTTACAAATGAAAATATTAATTTAAATTTTATGAAAAATTTACTTTTGATTTACAGTACTGTTAGCATTTTTGCGTTAAAAAAATTGATTAAAAAAACAAACAAACAAACGAATTGAAGTGAAAGAAGACGAAATGCATAAAAATTGCCAAATTACTCAGTGATTGATTGCTACCACCGCAATTCAATAACTTCGAAGAGATGGAAAATTGTGATGAAAATTGGTATGTATGATAGATAAAAATGAAAAAAAAAAATGAAATGCTTTTTTTTCTCGTCTTCGTGCTTTTTATTCCATTTATTCCATAAAAAGCACGAAAAATATGTAATAGTTACGCTTTTTTCAAGCTTTAATCGCATTGCACGCATATGTATAAATCACTTTTGCATGCATTTTTTTTTTTTTCTGCATGTCAGAAAGCATAAAATGGACGAAAATTGATCAATGCAATTTAAGGAATTTTTGAAAACAAACAAAAAAGGAAAGAACATCAGAAAATGAGTTTTTTATCTGATCAAAAAAAAACTTCCCTTTTTTTACACAGGCCAATATTAGCTAATAATTAGATTAGTCTCTGACTGAATTTTAAATTTGCAATAATAATATTAAACTGCCAATTAAGTTTAAGTTATAAATAAAATGTTATTATCGAAGGCGTTGATGATAGACTTACTACGAAACATATGGTATGGTCGAAAAATTCTCGTTTAAATTACTGAATAAATAAATTAACTGTTGAAATCTTCATATGTCCAAGGATCACGAAGACAAATTATTGGACCATGGTTAAGGACAAATTTAAATATTTCAGAATTTGAGATTGAGATGTTGGTGGCTCATGGAGAATTATTTGTCATGAACAGGAGACGATATTCTGAAAAAGCTCATCTGTTCGATCATCGAGAGTGAAGCTAGTAAACAGAAACAAAGGTCAAGATTAAATTCACAATTTCAAAAAAAAAAAAGGGAAAGAGTTGTGAGGTTTAAATTTAAGCTAATAAATTTACATGCAAACGATAAGAAATGAGAATAACTGATATTCAGTAAGTTAGCGTGAGCCAGTCTCAACAACAGTTCGAGATTTTGAGGATTTTAGTCTCAAAAGCAATTGCAGTAAAAATATGCACATATGATATCGAATTACTGAATTATTAAACTCAATATCATTTCGCTAATATATTAAATTCTAGCTAATCGGATAAAATAAGCCAATTCATAATTATATTAATAGTGCAAAGAGAAGAAAAAAGAATATCAAAATCAATAATGTAAAGAAATAAATGTTGCCGAATATAAGTATTAAACTAACCCCTAAATTAAATTTCATTTCAAAAGTTAAAATAAGTTAAATTTCAAAATTTTGCATGATTTATCACGAATATATTATATAAATTTACGCATGGCTAAATGAATTATTAAGCTAAGTCTTATTGATCATATCATTCTGACAATTATTGGAAAATGTAATTAATTTATTATACCTGACACTATTTCGGCTACTTCTTTTATAAATAAATTATGTCTAGTTAGTGAAAGATAGGTGTTTTAAAAATTCTCCCTGGAATATTTTGCTTATTTATTACTACAAAACTATGTATTGTCACGATATTAATTACTAATTAGAGCAAAGTTTAGCTCAGAAAAAAAACAGAAAAAGTTGCTTTGCTTGATTTATGGCTAAATTTATAAATTGCTTACATTAATTTTAAATCGGAATTTTATTTAATATATTAATGTGCTAGATATCAATGAGCTTTTAACAGATCTATTAAAAATATTAAATTTTATTAATAATGATTTATTAAATGATTTATTAAATTTATTAAAAATCGAATATTAAATCGAAAAAGTATTAAATTTTATTAATAATGATGAATTATACTAGCCTTTTGGTTTTAAATCTTATGCTTAATATTGATAAAACGATTAAAGTAATTATTAAATTGGTTCCTGAAGTTTCAACGAAGTCATTTTTGTAGTGGAAAAAAGCAATGATGGATTATTCTGAAAATGAGCAAAAATTTAATTTCAAGTCCTTCTTATTGACTGTTTAAAACGACAATTAAATTCGTTGTAATCATAAGATTTTTTACAATATGTTTTATTTTTAACACATTTTAGGTCAAAAATGCACTACGAGGAAAATATCGAATTTATTTTCCTAAATATTTGCCAGAATTTTGATAAATTGATAATTTTAAGAAAATTTTTGCGAGTAATGCTGAAGTTGATTACCAAAATTTTTGATAAATACAAATATGAAAATATTAATGATGGGAGATCCAATAGTTAATGAGAAATTTCGGATAATTAGGTAAAAAAAACTAGGAATGGCGACAGAAATTTAGTTGGGACAAAGATAAAACATAACTGATAAGACTACGGAAAATTTATGTTTTATAATGTAATCGCAATTTTTTCAAATTTTATGACAGTGAATTAAAATTCAATTTTGGCAAACTTCTTTTCTTTTGCAAATCAAATAAAAATCTATTAGTTGGAAAAGATGACGAAATTATTTACTTCTTCAAAAATTTTTTATTTGAAAACAAACTTCATTGTGTCTGCTACTTAATATTAATTTCTGAAAAAAACAAAACCTTTTAATTTTTTTTAAGTTTTCGATCGAAATAAATCGTTAAATTTTGGTTTCTATTAGAAATTATTAATGCTAAAGAAGTGGCTTAATTCACTATGGATTAACAGTTAGTAATTGAAAGTTTAACTTTAATTTTGCTTAGTATTAATGAAGCCTTGAAGCTTTTAAAATTCTTATTATTCTTATCATTTATCTGAAACAGAGGAAGCCACAACCACTTGGAATTGAAATTCGAAAACTAACATTCTATTCGGTCATCATCCGGCAAAATCGTATCCGGATCGCCATCGAAACATTTTCCGGAAAGCACAGTAATATCGTTTAAAGCAATCCAGAATTGGTCGCTTTCTTGTTTTCGAACTTCGAGCAACACCTCAGAAGTCATCCATTTATTTATTTTATTGAAAACTTTAAATTCGTTTGGGTAGACATAGAACTTTTTTTTAGGAAAATTTATTAGCATTCAAACTTTTACGGAATTTGAGAATGAATTAATTTTTTAAGAAAGTTAATATTTTTTTATAAACTGAGCTAAAACAGCGAGAAATTCAGAAATAAAAAAAGCTTTTTAAAGTGCAATAACTGGAAAATTATTTTTAAAAAATGTAAAAACACGAAGAATTGTTTGCAATAAAACTTTTTTATTTTCCATGCAATAAATGAAAAATAAAAGCTTTACTTGAAATGGATTGCGCGAGTTGATGAAATTAGCAAATAAATGATTCCATCGTTGTTTTCCTAATCTTTCTAATTCTTCAGTGATTAAATTAATTTTATGATTGCCATTTTCTACATTTTCTAATAATGCAACAGTAAGTGTTCCTGCAATTGTCTCCTATTATTTATTTATTTGAAAGATTTTGATTCGCTGAATAATTGGGTATTTTAGTGTTCACTTCAATTTACTTATTTTAAGAAAATTTTATCGCCGTATTTGAAATATCCTGCCATTTAATTGGCTCTTTTTTTCCAACAGTTCAGAAATTCTTTAAAGATATCAAAATTCTAGATCTGAACAATTTTTACCTTGTTCATGAAGCTTAAGAATTCTTTGGCAAATGAAGAAAAAATTGCTTTAACCATAATGAATTGCCTTTTTTCATTCAAAAGTTAGAAATTTATTTGATAGCATAATTTGGAATGCTGTAATTAGCAATAACCTTTACTGAAATCCTTTGCATAAATCCAGATACTTATGCAATAATTGTCATCAGTTAGACTGAAGGACGTTGAGATTAATCTTCCGTAACTTTCATCCATTGTTGTTGATTGCAAACCTATTAAGTGTCTTGTTTATTAAAAAAAATAAGAAGATAATACGAAATTCAAAAACCACTTCACTTAGAATTCCAACGAAACATGAGTTGTCGAATATACTATATATGAAGGAGATATAATATTGAACTGTGGTAAATTTTTGTAAAACCTACCATACAGAAACGTTTCCAATTTAAATCATAACTTTAAATCTATTTAATATTCAAAATAATTCAGATTAGGCTGGCACTTCGAAACTTTCGTCATATTTTAGCTTTTTGAATTCAAAATGCTCTTTAACGAAAAACAGTCACTTCTGATAAAACTTCTAATGCTTATATCTTGGCTAATTCATATTAGCGAGATAATATTTCTGTCTGAAATTTTTAAAATGCTCGCTGTAAATAAATTATTGTTTATAATCAGAAATCATTACTTTGCTGAGTGATGCTCAATTTTAGGCCGTTTTTTGATTTTCATTTTAACTTGATTTATTTCAACTTTATTCAATTACGAACCTATTGAATAGCCACTGGTTCCATCCGATAATTGCTCGCCTACGTCTATCATTTTCCATTGAAGTGGTGCTGATGGATCAGAATAGAAAAAGGATTTTTCTGCTTGCTCGAAATCAAATCGAAGTTCAAGCATTCCCGATTCTTTCGATGGTATTGCTTAAATTTCGAAATTTATTTGGAAATTTTAAAGCAATGAAATTTTTATTAAATGTATAAACCATTGGAAGATTCAGTTCGAATGATTTCTCGAATACTCCATGCTGATTCCATTCCATTCGGTAAAATTACTTTGACGGTAATTTCGTAATCGGTTGATGGCTTCAAATTACTAAGACGTACGTGTGGTACTGCTGATGTTATTTTTTCCAGATTCAATGATTGATATTCGCCGTACCTTAAGGAGAGCCCAAAAATTCAGACAAATTTTAAAAGACAATTTAAAAAAATCTTCTTTTGATTATTTTGTCAATTTTTCGAATTTTGGAAAAATTATTCTCAATATTGTAAATTGATTCACTTAACTGTATTGTAGTATAACAAAGTATACCCGAAATTTCATTTTTAATTTTAGAAAAAGAAATTACTTATAACTTACTGTATAATATATTTTCGCTTTTTCAACGATGTTTTAATACTATCAGGGAAATGTTCGTAAAGGTATGAATTGAGATTTGGATCGTTCCAATTCAATTCAATTTCATGGGATGAGGTTGCACTTGCTTTAATATTTGCTGGCGGTTGCAAATAGATTGAATGTTCTTCTGAAAATTAATTTCCTTTTCGCTTACTGTAATTTTTATCATTGAGCAAAAATTTTAATGCGAAGTGCAAACTCTCCAGCTGCGCCAAAAAAAATGTGTAGACGAGCAAAAAGAATATTTTTTAATAATAATTATTAATTAAGCATATTTCAGCAACAATTATACAACAGTTTATTAAATCGTTCAATTAAAATATTCGTATAGCCTTTGACTAATGATATAAATAATCTAACGGATTCTAAAGTGTGAGTAACTGCATCAAAATTGTGTATCTAATAAAATTAAAAGTTCAATTGGATTTTATTTTTTAGTCTTGTCTAAACCCTCCAACTTGGAAGTGCTAAGTTTTTCATAGGAAATTTGTTCATCTCTGAGATCTCAAAAACCTGAGATTCTGATTCTTACCTGAGCTTTTACCAATTTCTGTTGTAGCAGTAAAAAGAACTTTTTCCGAGTCTTCACCATCCGCTTCATTATACGCAGTTAATGCAAAAACATACGTTGTATTCGGTCCTTTGAGCAAAAGAAGTGAATAAATATAAAAAACAAATAGAAATTCGATTTATTTGAAATTTAATTTTAAGTAATTAGAAAAATTCCATTTCAACTTGGATTCATTCGCAAAATATTCGCGATTTTTGCTTACTGAATGATAATTAAATTAGAATTTTCCATTCTTTCCAAAATTAAAATAAGTTTTATAAAATTTTTGCTAAATTCTGACTTAATCTATTAATTGTGAAGGCATTAGTATTAGCTCCTTCAATGATAACCCGTCGACTTGGTGTCCCAATACCGTATGATATCGTATAACCTCGGACCAAAATTTCATTAGCTGTTGATGGTGGGTCCCACCATAACGTTACACTATTGTCATCCGTTTTCCAACGTACATTTTCCGGCATATCCGGAACACGCCATTCTGGAACGAAAAGGAAAGCAATTTTCAAAATTTATTTCAGATTTTTCAAAATTAAAGTTGAAATAATGAAGTTTCGAGGCCTTCTTTCTGCTGACTTGACTTTCATCAGCTTATCAGGCTACCAGCTCCAAAAATTTGAAATTTGATGCAACAATGGTTGATGTAAATTTCTCTTTCCTTAGGAGAAACATAAATTCATTAGTAGGAGATTGTCTGACTAGAATCAGAAATTCTCTGCTACTGGTTTCTCCCGGTATTTATGAAATTTCCGTTTTTCAGATTAGAAATAAACTGAGGAGAAAATTATAATAGTAGAAATTACGAAGAACAATACTGAATAGAATTATTTACTAGAATAAATTCAAAAATATTTCGGAAAAAAATATTATAATGGAAATTACTTCTTGAATATAATCAGTAAAAATCAAACAAATTCCAATTATTACAAAGAATTAGTTTAAAAATGAAAGCAAAAATTACCTTCCTCTGCTACAATTTTAGCTAACCAATGAAATGCGCCTAACAGTGTAAAAATAACCGAAATGAAATTATTGAAATTTTGTGTCATCGCATTTTATTGTTGTCACTTTTTCTGCAATACAAAAAATTTGACAAATTAATTAATTATGCTGCAAGAAATTTGTTTAAAAAAAAATTGACGCGAAAAGTTTTCTTTTTTCAGCGAAATTTAATAATAAAAACAAATTTTCAAACTTAAGTAACTATTGAAAAAAATGTCCAAAAAAATACTACCGAATGCATAAAATTGGCCAATTTACCTAATTTTTGACATTTTCATTAATTGTAAATAATAGCTAATGTTGTAAATTAATTGGCACAATTAGGATGCTAAAAAAATAAAAATTAAAAATTCATATATTCTTGACATTTTGCAAGTAATTAATATTTAGTTATGTTATACTTTTATGATTAGATAAATAATTTTGATATCGTAGATTTATCAATTTATCTATGCTATCAAAAAGAAAAAGGAGTGATAACAAAGCAAATCAGTTCAAAAAAAAAAAAGAAATTGAGAGAAAGAAAGCAGGAATTGGGCGGAAGAAAGAAAAATAGATTTTTATTAAATTATTTTAAACGCTTTTTTTTCTCTTTTCTTCCCATTTTTCGTTTTTTTCAAGCATTCTGAAAAATCAAAAAAAAAAAAAGCGAAAAAATACTACGCAGTGATAATCAAATAATCAAATTGCTCAATCCTAAAATAATTTGTAAATTTGAAATGCTCCACTGTACGGATGGCACCAAAATAACTTAATTCATCTTTTTTTTTACATTTTTCATCAACACATGCTGTTTACGTATTTTTACTTTCATTTTATCTTTTTTTTAGCTTTTTTCTACTGAAAATGCAAAAATGTTTCCGCATACTTTTGTTTATTTTTTTCACTTTTAAATATTTTGAATTCTTTTTTCACTATAATTATATTATGCCGAGAAAATAAAAGTCAAATTCTTTTATCTTTTAACAAAACGACTATTAGATTTTATTAATTTGGTTCTTTTTTTGAACTGATTTTTAATACAGAAAATTCCATTTTAATTATTACTGAATGATTTATTTTGACTTTTCCAATCATTTTTCAAGTAATTTTCCCAAAACAAAAGGGGGAAAAAGTTGCAAAATAGAATAAACAGAAATTTGAATACTGAGAACACGAAATCATTTAATTTTAATTGATTTATAAGACATAAAATATTAATTGATATCGATAATATAAGAACCGAATGAAATGAAGAACAAATATTTGAAAGAAGCTATAAGTGAAGCATAAACTGAACTAGGCTTTTGTCACCTTTCTTACCATTCCCAATTATTTCCAATCTTTTCCACTCCAGTAACTTATGTCACATTTTACCTTCTTTACCTTAAGTCAATAACCCATTCAAGTGACAATTGTTGCAAAATTAGGTTCCCTTGCTATGTGTGATTTTCCAAAAATTTTAAAATTTTTAACTGGATAATTCATTTTTTATGAAACATTTTCAAATTTTGAACTTTTCACATATTTTTTTATTAGTTTAATAGTTCCTCTTTTCCTTGTATAAGAATTGATGAGAGTTTTGGAATAAGTAGATTTTTTTTTGTTAACTTGGATTTCTAGGATTATTTCCGAACTAGAAGTACTTCTGGATTACAGCTTAGAAGCATAAGTGTCTAGTTTCTAGACAGAAGAAAGTTGTTGCTATTCGTTAATTGATTCTCATCCTTACCATATTAATTACCGCCAAGCTAATTTTACCCTAATATATTAGCTGAAAATTCTCGACCGGTCTCTAGCATTTGTTAAGAAATTTATAGGCTCAGGTTGAATATAAATTTATAGTTTCTAGACACAAAAAAGTTGTTGCTATCCGTTAACCTTGTGCATAATCCAATCAAATTGAGAACGTGACTGCTGTGATTTTATTTATGCAAGTGCTAATTAGGAATTTTTACGAATTACCTGGATCATTGACATGAAAAATTAGCAAATCTCATTTTCTTTTTAGAATTTCTGTAGTTTGTTGAGATTAGCATTTTTTGTGAATACGAACTGATACAACCACTGTGCTACACTTCGGATTTCTTATCTAGCATGCCACAGTAGGCATCTATCTAGCTATGAGATTCTGTATCTAGCGAGCATTCAAAACGTGAGATTCTAGTAAGTAACTGGCGATTTACACGTGGGATTTTGTATCTGATAGGATTAAGCAGAGAGGTTACAAGTAAGCATCGGATTTCTTTTACATATTTTTCTGCGTCTATCAAAAGCGTGTAATTTTTTGTCTAGTAGGTGATTTTAAGTGATAATATTCAAATTATTTTCATTCATTTTAGCACCTTAAAATAAGTGCGAATAACTCACATCTCAACTATTTAAGTTTTTAATACAAGTATTAATTATGACCAAATTCATCAACTCATTTTCTACAATTATTGAAATAATTCAAAGAATAGTCAAATTTACGATGTTTTAGCTTGAAATCACTGATAGAAATTTTATTCGAATGACACGTCACGCACGTGAAGCGACAAAAAACTCGTATTTTTCCTAAAAATTTCTGCAATTAATCCCTGAAGATGTGTAAAGATTCCAGCTAACACTGACATTTTATATATATGCCATTATTAAACTAGACACTACGAGGACCTTAAGATAAATTTGTAGGTTTTTTTGGCTGTGAAAAAAAAAGAACTGATTAATTTTAACAAGTGCTGAAATACCAGGATGAATGAAACTAAACATTAACCATAAAAAGCAAAACTTCAAAATTCTTTTTATTTGTCCAGCTTTTTTTTGTTTATTAAAGCAGTAGTTTAATTAATTTGCCCGGAAATATTACTTAATTGCGGCAGAACAATAATTTATGATGAATATGGAAGTCTAAACTTATCAGTTAAGAATTTGATATAACTATTCGCATCATAGCCCTATACGATATGCATCGCAAATTGCAAAGGTTAAGTTGCGGCGATGTCGACGAGAAAATGACAGAGAGGTTCGGGAATGATAATAATGATAATATTTTCTTAACAGATAAAACGACATTTGGAATTGATAAATATTTTTTTTTCATTTCTTTTAGCTAATTTTACCAAAAATTGGAAATCAGGAATGAATAAATTTCTCAGTTCATTTGTTAGAAAAAAAGAAATTCAAATATTTCATGCCTAGAATGAGGCGAATCACATTTTATTTCCAATGTATAATTTTTGGTTCAGAAATAAACAAAATTATCTCTTGGAATCCTTTAATAGCTTCATACACATGGTTTGAATGCAAAATCTATTAAAAATAACTTTTGTAAAAAGAGAGAAAGGCCTACCAAGACAGTTGTCATTTGAAAAAAAAAAAAAAAATACTGCAAAATTTTCATTTACTTATTTATTTTACCAATTTTTGAGCCACAAAATCAAAAGAAAAACAATTAATTTTTTCTAATACTTCCTTCTACTAAATTTTCATTAAATTCTTTTCATTTATAATGCTGAAAGTTTTTTTTTTTTTAAATAAAAAAAAAATTAGTGATGGGAATAAAAGAAAGAAGAAAAGTAATCAGTAAACTTCGATTTAAAAAAAATAAAGTAAAAATTTTACTTGTCTGACTTCTTCTCCATCGAGGAATTGATAATATTCGGTAAAACATTTTCATTTTATCATTTGAAAAATATTTCAATCATTGAAGAATTATGTGCGAGTGTGTATATATTTGTTAAATTTGTCCATCTAATGATGTAATTTAGTCTCAATAGAAAGATAGAAATATGAAAAGTGGCATATAAAAATAATTTTTAAATTGAATTTAGAATTTGAGTGATGCTTGAAAGATCGTATAAGATGACAACGATGGTGAGGACGATGGCGACGGAAGCAGAAAAGGAAAAGTTAATAGAGGAAGGAAGAAGAAGCAAAATGATTGGCAAAAGGAAAAGATCAAATAAAATAGGCTTATTTAAATTATAAAATAAAGTTTACTAACTGAAAGCTTTATGTGTTTACAACTCAAAAAAAA
>RCAB01000199.1:0-106576 GCA_003640385.1 Setaria digitata
AAAAAAAAAAAAATGCTGAATTTTTTCTATCAGTCAGTGGAGAACATTTTGGGAGGAAGATTAACAACAGTGAGGGATAAATTACCTGTTGTATTCCATACCTGATCTTTTTTGCTTAAACATTTAATGGATAAGGGTGGTAATAAAACCAATAGGAAAGTATCGTGTTAATGAATGATATGTTTTTAATTGGAAATGAAACTTCATGATGATGATTTCTTGAAGCTTATCATGCTATTTCCTCTTATCATTACCTAGTTCTTTTTGTTCCCTGATAAAATAGAAACATTTTCTGTTCAGATATTTTTCCTTTTGTATTTCACCTTCAGTAAATGTCATTGTAGATAGATCTTAGGGAAGAGTGGAAAATGTAACGGTAGAATTAACGAAAGGGAAATTTCGATCTCTCAGTTCTGACTGCTACTTTTGCTACATATCAGGCATTCGCGCATTTTCATTCATGAGCGTTATTTGACTTGTTATCCAGGACTTACTTAAAAATATATCGAGAATTACCAGCATCTTTTTCCAAATAAGTCGTCTTTTTGGATTCTAGATTCTCATACAAAAACTTCGCCATCTTAATTTTTAATGACACAGCTTTAATTAGCGAACAAGATGAAATCGACTAGGTGTAAATCTTTCGTAAGTCATAAATCAATGATGAAGTTAGACAAGCCCTTTTGTCTATTTTTACAACCAAAATTATTAGTTCCTTTTTCAAATTATTGGCTTTTTCTCGACCCCCCGCCGATCAGTGTTGTTCGTTCATTTCCCATGATGTTCCAGTAGTACATTAAATTTTTATGTTGTTCCTTGAAAACCTGCTGAAATCCATCAGTGCTATATTTTAAGAAAATTAAAAAGCTACCATTTTTGTCCTAGAGCTAGTCTGACTCTTGTCTCCTGTCTGTTGAAATTAGCTCCTATTTTCTGCTACACTAATTTCATCTCCTCCACTGATCAATTCCATTGCTAATGATTCGGAATGAAATGCTTCGAAAAGTTCTATGCAAGAATTTCAGTTTTTTTTGTGCTACTTCTTCTTCAGGATATTTTCTGTCTTCTTCTCATATGAATGTTTAGTAACAACTGANCTTTTTGCGCTACTTCTTCAGGATATTTTCTGTCTTCTTCTCATATGAATGTTTAGTAACAACTGAACTTTGATTTACTCAACTGGCTGCTTTCTTGGCCAAGTCAATATAACTAATTTAATCTTTAGCAATAGGACACACCCAACTGCAATAATCCATGTTAATTTATTATTATCTGTCAAAAAGATTTCATTTATTTTATACATTAAGATAACAAACCAAGCGGAATCAGTTAATGTTTATGTATGGCAAAAAAGAACTTGTTTTCGAGTACGACTTTTAGTAATACAATTGAAAGAAAAAAAGAAACTCGTTTTCAGTGGCAGACTGATAAGATTAAAATAAAACTGCAATGACCGTTCAGCATTAACAAAGTATAGTAGCAGATATTATCAGTTAACAGTGGATAGAAATTGAACTCAGATAGCGGTAATTTTATAGAACAGTAATCTCTGCAAGTAATATCCATCCAGTGAAGTGAACTACCAACTCATCAGCATAGCGAACACGCAGTGTAAAATAGAGTGAAATAAAAGAAATTGGACGAATGTATGTATCCTAAATACATAAAATTAAATTTTACAAATTTCAAAAAGCAAAGGAAAAAAGGATGAATTAATGACTCTTTTTTTTTAGTACATTAGTAAATATCAGATCTGCTTATAATTCCAATTCCAATGCAAGCATACAAAAATATAAATTTTATGTGAATTAAAATTTAGTAAAAAATTTAAAATGAAAATTGGGCGGTTGATTTAAATAAAGTGGAATGTGATATGCCGCATTATTATTGTTCAGCTTTGCTCTCGTAGGGAGCGCGCGATCCGATTGATCACTAAGCAGCGTGATAAGACGAATTAAGCGGTCCAGAAACTTGATAACCACTCAGGAATGGCCGATTTTGTGCTAAAACTTGATCCTAGCGAACGAATTACCTATGTTGGGAAGAAGCTGGGAGAGGAACCTTGTCCAACGACCCTCAAAATTACCAATCCCACATCGGTCCGACGCTCTATTCCAACACTCTTCCGTCACTTTTCCGTTCTCTGCTCATTCTCATACAGGAACTAGCATCCGGTGAGTTTCAGGATCGACAGGCATGCAAGGTGAAATGCACCTCCAACGAAATGTTCCGAATCCGTCCTCCTGTTTTCGCGCTGAAGCCTGGCGAAGAGACAACCGTCAAGGTGAAGATGAAATCTTCATTAATTATTCCTTCTCTTAAAATCTAACGAAAACCTTTCTAGTTAACTTTCAATGCGGGAAAAACAATACCCGACAGTGGGAAGCACTACTTTGCAGTATACTATATCAAGGCAACTGATGAGAACAAAGCACCAAGAGCATGTTGGGCAGACCACAAAGGAGACCCAAATGGAACAAAAAGGTAAAATGCACCTTAATTTGATAATGTGATTATCATACTGATAACAGTATTAAATGATTGATGATAAGAGACGGGAAGAAAGTAATGTAAATCCGGTTTTTCTCCAGGCTCTATGTAGACTTTAAGAAAGAAGATGGCGAAGAAAAGAAGGAGGAGGGTGAGAAAAAGGAAGGTGAGGAAAAGAAGGAAGGTGAAGAGAAAAAGGAGGGTGGTGAGGAGAAGAAGGAGGAGGAGAAGAAAGAGGAGGAGAAGAAGGAAGAGAAAGGTGAAGAGAAGAAAGAGGAAAAGAAGGAGGAAGATGAGAAGGTTAGTCATTCATCAGCGGGAAAAAAAGTGCTAAAATTTTATGCTATACTTTTTATAGGAATTTAAAAAAAAAGAAAGAGAAAAAACTGAGAAAATATTTGAATTTATTACTGTATTGCAGAAAGAGGAAAAGAAGGAGGAGGAAAAGAAAGAGGATGAGAAAAAGGACGAAAAGAAGGAGGAAGAAAAGAAAGAGGAGGAAAAGAAATGAAATTTTAAAAAGTAAAAGAGAGAACAGAGAGGATAACAGTTTTGAATATGAATTTTAATAGCAAAATTATAAAATGACAAAAAGATGAATTTTTTTTTTTCTTTTCAAATTTTTATTTATTAGTGCTAAAAATTTCTATTACTTTGGTAGCACATTACTTTTCTTTTCTCTCTCTCTCTCTCTCTCTCTTTCACAAAGACACTTTTCCCCCTCTTCTTTCACCAAAATCTTTTTTTTTTTTTTTCAATTGAAAATTTAAACAGCTTAAATATGTAAAATGATATGGATTGATGATTGGAACAGATTATCAGATCAGATCGGATCACTTATCAATGATCACAATAGTAATATGAAGAATGTAGCGCGCTACTTGTGTATTTTAGGACCGTTGAAATGTCATTACTCGCACGCGCAGTAACTAACCGTTTTGAAATAAACGATATTTTATTGTACTACTACTTAATTACTCTCTAATTAGTACTCATCTCATTAAATCTCATTCATCCATGTATTAAATCCAATTCTGTTTTGTATATTGAAGGACTATTATTAGTCTAGCATTGTACTGTAATTCACTAATGAACGGTAGCTAAATTAGAGAATTTTATATTATGTAAATTGCGAAAGCTTTCATGAAGCTTAACAGCAGTATTCCATTGAGTTTTGCTTAATAAATCCAAAATGAGTTTTAAACCATATATTTTTGTACTACATGATGCTAACGAATTACAGATAAGAGGAGCAGGAAAATGAAAGAAGAGCTGAATAGGTAAGGTTCAAATGCTGATGAAAGAAGTTTAGTTCATTGAATTCCATGCACAATACAGATTTCTTCTATTTTCTAGGATAGTCATTCATGCTACACAGAAATCCCGGGATGAATTTCGGAGTTTGTTTGGTAGAGGAAGGTGAAGATCGAATGACCCTCACTGAACTGACACTAATGACTTATTGCTTTGATTAAATGACTGTCAATGATGTCAGTCAGTACTGCAAAGGTTTTTCGAACTAATGCAAAATGATACGGAAGGGTACTGGATGAACGAAAATCACATTATATGATAATGCTGAAGGATTATAATTACGCTATATATTCCTGTCTTATTAATTAATAAACTCTCTTATTACACTTCCTTATCATTCAGATAAATGTGAGATGGTTGGAGATGTTGAAATACTGCAAACAAAATCATTTTAATTAAACTAATAATACTCATACACACTCACCAACCGTAATCCATGTTACTCGATTACGAGGTCAGGGTAAGGCTCTCTCAAGCGAGGTCGAGACACCTCACAGATAGCTCCAGCCTCATCTTGCGCGAAGCCAAGTTTGACCTCGGCACCCTTCGGATTCATGTAATCTTGCCTACAGAAAGCTTCAATAGTGCGACGAGTTCTAAACGGAATGCGCCAAATTCACAAATTTTGAATTTGATTTCTCTTTGCAAAAGGAGCCATTCAGGAATGAAGCGTGAAATGAGGAGGTGGAACATGTAGCTAGGAAGAGAAGTAGTCCAGTAGCTCAGTTATTCACGTATAACGTGAGAAAAGTTCAACAAAAGATTTGATACAGTAATATTTCAGGCCTTCAACGAAATAACTGTTCTGTTAGTTGGTTTCAGATCATGTCTCAGCACTCAGGTCATTCTCGACAAACTCGATCTCAAGGTTATTAGCAATCATTCACTTAAAATTTTTCTTTTGAAACTAATGAGTTGAAAGGAGCGCAATGATTTACAACACTGTTAATAAAATATATTAACCGATAAGTTTAGTGCTATAACTGAGATATTAGAGACTAATGCTGGAACTGAATCCTTGAGTAGAAATTACTAGTATTGTTTTTTTCTTTTTTTTTGCGTAGAATGACATGAATTGGAATGTTATATAGGTGAAGATGACTATCAGTCAGAAGACACCGCTGCTGATGTTTTTGGAGCGAATGATGATCTAGCCGCAGGTGAAGATGATGCCTTGGCTGAGTTATTTGGTGCTGAAGAAGATGAAATACAGGATGAGGAAGAAGGCGAGAATCTCTTTGGGGACGATATGGAACGGTATTAAAATGCATAATTATTACAACTACTCGCAATTTTTTTTTTATAGTAAATTTTTGACTAGAATTGTTTTCCAGAGATTATCGTCCACATCCAGAGTTGGATGTGTACTCACAATCGGGCATGGATGATGCCTCAGAATATGCGGAATTGTCAGAGGGAGCACGTCGTGCTGCTGAACGTGAGATGGATGAGCGAGATAATTTGCTGGATGAAGATGCTTTACTCTACGAACAAGTTCGTTGGACGACTCCATTATATCCAAATTTTCCCTAATGTTGTGAGATAATTTGTGATTGTAGAGGTGAAATAAGAGTTTGCTGGATCAAATGTTCGCTGCACAACATCTTCGATACACTGCAAATTTTAATGCTTGCAGGATGACATAGATGTTGGACGGCATGTTCGACGTCATCCTAGAAAAGATCGAGGTAGTGCTGATGAAATGGAAGTGGAGGAGGAAGAAGACATTCCCATTGACATTTTGGAAAATTTTCGTGGAAGATCGACACGTGAGCACGTCTCAGATGATGCAGTAGGACGAGAAATAGTAAGGCGGTTCGTAAGCTGAATAGCCTATGCCTTAGTCGAGGGTTTTTTTCACCCCCATAGTTTTATTAAATTAATACATTCATTTTGCTTAGCATTACGATTATAAAATTCTATAGAAACTGTTGTGGCGCGATGCAATTAGCAATACTGGTATACATTCGTCGGAATGTTACCCCATAATCCATTATTCTTTGCAGCTTCAAAAGCTTTGTTCGTGGTTATAAAGATCCAAGGACCAAAAAGCTAAAGTATTTGGAAGCGATAAAACTGATGGTTGCGGAAAACCGTGAGTCGTTGGAAATCGATTATGAAGATTTGGCAAGTGAGAATGGTGAGCAGAATATTTGCTATTTCCTACCAGAAGCACCTTTGCAGGTATATTTTGACATTCTGGCCATGCTTGGGCATATTTTTTATCATTCGAGTTGGAGATATGTTTCACACCTAGCGTGGAATAAAAAATGTTGTTTTGCATTGTAATTTATTTGATGATCCGCGTCGGTATTAAGTTTTCTGATTTTACAGGTGCTGAGTTATCTCGATCGTGCAGTAACCGAGGTTACACTTTCGCTATTTCCATTCTTCCCCCGCATTGCTTCAGAAGTTAAGGTATATTTTTTTTTATTTTTTGTCGTTTGATTTGTCCAGAAAGTAATAAATTTTGCTGCTTAAAGTTTTAACATAAGAATTAAAGGTACGTATTCGAGGGCTTCCCGTTGAAGAAGATATACGAATGTTGCGTCAATTACATTTGAATATGCTGATCAGAACTTCCGGTGTTGTCACGGTCACTACAGGTTTACTTTCATCGAACAGCTAATACTAGTTTATTATAGTTATATCAACAAATCTCAACTAATTGTAGTTGTTAATGGAACTCTTACTTCTAAGAAAACTCCATTTCCATATAATTACATATATAGTTAGTTTATGTTTAAATTAGGAATGCTACCGCGGTTATCCGTCGTAAAGTTTGACTGCGTTACTTGTGGTTACCTTCTGGGTCCGTTTGTTCAACACCAAGATGAGGAAGTAAAACCTACAATGTGCCCATCCTGTCAGAGTCGTGGACCATTTGAGCTAAATATGGAAAATACTGTTTACCACAATTATCAGCGAATCACTGTGCAAGAAAGTCCTAATAGTGTTGCCGCTGGAAGATTACCAAGAAGCAAAGATGTGGTACTTACGGCTGATTTGTGTGATGCATGCAGACCAGGTGATGAAGTAGTAAGTTTAGGTCTTTCATTCTAATTAATTTAATAAATGAGAATGATTTGCATGCTTTGCGCATATAAGAAAACTTTAACGTATGTGAAGTTCAGTTGATGTGAGATCTAATCTTTATTTCTAGGAATTGACTGGAATCTATACTAACAATTATGATGGGTCGATGAACAGCAAACAAGGCTTTCCCGTATTTAATACCGTTATATATGCAAATTATATATCAAGGAAGGATAAAATTGCTTCCGACAGTCTTACGGATGAAGATATACAGGTTATAACTTCAAGTTAATTTCAACACTGTATGGAAATATATTCAAATAAAATTGTAAAGTTTGAGCTTTTATAATATAAATATGGCGTCCAGGTTATTCGACAGTTGTCAAAGGATCCACAGATTGCGGAGAGAATATTTGCAAGCATTGCGCCGTCAATTTATGGTCATGATGATATTAAAAGAGCCATCGCATTGGCACTGTTCAGGTGATTTTTTTTTCTTTACTAAAAATATTATAATAGGAAGAATAATGGTGACTGTGACTTTTTTTTTCTTCTGCGTATTTCGATTTGTTGCTCTTTCAGAGGGGAGCAGAAGAATCCTGGTGAGAAACACAGCATTCGAGGTGATATTAATGTTTTGCTATGTGGTGATCCTGGTACAGCAAAGTCTCAGTTTTTACGCTATGCCGCTCATGCTGCTCCACGAGCTGTGCTTACTACAGGCCAAGGTTTAGTTTTTCATTTTCTTTAAAATTTTTCTGAAAAAATTTTTATTTTAAGAAAAAAAATAAAAGAGAGGTAAATAAATATTTTTAGGGGCTTCGGCTGTCGGTCTTACTGCATATGTGCAGCGTCATCCAATAACAAAAGAATGGACGCTTGAAGCAGGTGCAATGGTGCTTGCAGATAAAGGAGTTTGCCTTATCGATGAATTTGATAAAATGAATGATCAGGTTGAGTTGCTGTTTTTCTAAATATTACTCTAGAAGTATCATTACCATTAGATTAAGAATGAGTCTTGTTTTTTCCTGCTTAAATAATTTTCCTGACATCCGTGTTTCGAAGCTTAGCTATTGCTTAGCTGTTTTCGAAACTTACCGAATTTCTCCAATTTAGGATCGTACTTCTATTCATGAAGCTATGGAGCAGCAGTCAATATCCATATCTAAAGCTGGAATTGTTACTTCATTACATGCACGCTGCACCGTAATCGCTGCTGCGAACCCAATCGGTGGTCGGTATGACCCATCACGTACTTTTGCTGAAAATGTTGATCTCACTGAACCGATTCTTAGTAGATTTGATGTACTTTGTGTGGTACGAGATACGGTGAGTGGTATTGTAAGTTTCAAAGTTTAGAGTTTTATGCGAATAAATTCTCTGAAGAGTGTAATTTCAGATAGATCCAGTGGAAGATGAGCGACTAGCCAACTTTGTTGTGGACAGTCACCGAAAACATCATCCAAATGTGAAAGAATCACAAGAAAAAGAAGTGAAGCAAAATTCGCAACAGTCATGTGTAAATTGTTTTATTCCCATTAATTTTCACAGCACTCTCAAATTACTTTGTTTTGAAAAGAATATCAAGTTAATATTGCAATTTGTTAAAATACCGAAGTAGTGCAGTAATATAGTGAAATCCATTTCAGAATAGTGTTACAACTATTTGCATATATTTGATGTTATAAAGATTACATTACTCATTATGAACCAGTTTGTGGTGCTGGCTATCTGATCATTGTGAGTAATACCCTAGTAACAAAACTCTCTGTGAAACTCAACTTGCTGATGCTACATTTATATTCCAGCAACCAGAAAAAGATCCGACGACTGGTTTAGAGTTGATACCACAAACTATGTTGAGGAAATATCTGATGTACGCCCGGGAAAATATACATCCAAAACTGGAACAGTTACCGCAGGATAAAATTTCAAAATTCTTTGCTGAAATGAGAAAAGAATCTTTGGTACGTTCGGATTTGTCACTTTTTTTTCCAAGGAAGAGGATAAATATTTTAGTTAATGGATTCTTGATATTGACATGGTCACTGTCCAATTATGCAGAGTATCTATTCTATTCTGAACTTTCCTTCCGTATTTAAGTTATTCCAGTATGTTAACCTTAATTTGTTGAACCAACCAGTGCCATGAAATTAATGAAAGACTTCATTACGCAGCACTAAAATTAGCTAGATAATATGGAAAAAAAATCACTTGATTTTATGCATCTGTTTTCTCAAAGGTGTTTCGCTGCCTATCTCGTTGGGTATAAAAATATGTGCCATAACTATCTGAAATGGGAACCGCCTAGAAACATCTTATTCACTGTGAATGAATTTAGGCAACAGGATCAGTTGCCGTAACGGTACGCCATGTGGAATCACTGATTCGCCTAGCGGAAGCGCATGCTAAAATACATCTTCGTTCCTATGTATGCGATCAGGATGTTGATGTAGCCGTTCGTGTAATACTTGAGTCATTTATCAACACACAGAAGGCATCTGTTATGCGACAAATGCGAAAGGTATCTCTGGAATTATGAAGAATGTGAAGTCCTGAAGTTGTTATAAATTCTTAAAGTCTAAAACCTTTCTGCTCTATTTAAAAATGCATACCTTTTCCCAATTTTTTTTTTCAGAACTTTGACAGATACATCTATACCAATCGTGACCACAATGAATTACTATTATATCTCTTGAAACAGTTAGTCAAAGATCAATTATGTTATGAACGAGCACGACATAAAAAGACGACACTATCAACTATTGGCATTCCTGAATCTGATTTTATTGAAAAAGTATGTGTAGCTAGATTTCTGAAAGGAATGCATTGTTCTTCAGGAAAAAACCAAAAATCACCGAGTAGGGCCAAATTAGCCCTTTATTCGACTGATAACACTTTGCACATTGTGCTTTATTCATGTTATGGTCGTCTGTCTTACGTTCAGTAGATCCCTGTATTACTTATAACAAATAACAAATGAATAGTTTGTCGCTCGTGTCAGTTTTGTCTTGTCTCAGATTCCTGCAACTCTAAGCCTTATTTAAAATAAGTTGTTTTAAAATTTGATATAAATTCAAATATGAGTAGTACCCTATTGATGATAAGTTATTATGATGTGCGTATTCATAAATCCTTTTATGCTTTCATATCTTAACGCTTTCAAAAAACCAATTACTTTTTCAGAATTTTCAACTTTTTTCCGTTTTTTTTCTCGTTCGTTTTTTTTAGGCACAACAAGTTCATATTGAGAACGTGAAGAATTTCTACAGAAGTCAGCACTTCCGCACAAATAATTTTATATATGATTCGAAGCGGAAGCTAATTGTTCATAACTTATAGCTGATAACCGATAAGTTCTTTTCACTCCTTACCAATGCATCAATGTTATGTATGTTGTTGAAATAAGTTAATGTCATACCTTTAATTAAAATGCATTTAACTATTGTTACACATTAGAGGCAACTTCAGTGTATTCGTGCTTTTTTTATTGGTGAGCATGGAGTTAAAATTGTTTTAACTAGGTTTTATGCATTGAATTCGAAATGTATCTGCGATTTTGCCATGGTTAGATAGTGAATTTACCCGATAGCTTTTTTGGATATTTCATCAACTCCATGATTTCTGTATCTTTTGCATCTTTGACTTAACATTTCCCATGCGGTTGGTTACATGTGCTGTTCTTCCATATCAATTTAGATATCATTAAATTAATCTAGGTATTGCAAACAGAGTTTCTTCTTGAGATAGACAAAGTGGAAACATCAGTTGTATGTGTATGTACTAAAGGCAGAAGATTTTTGAATTGTTTATTGAATTAATGATATTTAAATGTATTATTTTGCTTTTGAATTTTCAAAATTTGTATTCCCCTAATTTTCTCACTATTTCACATGGATGCGCCTTAAAGAGTTGCTAGAAATTTAAACGTGAGTCTTTACAAGGCTTTTGTGGAATTTTCCATTCCCACGCACGATCTTTCTAACAGTTTTTTTTTAACCTTCAGTCGATCAGCTAGATTGCTGCAGTTCTTTCAGGGATACTCCAATTCGTACTGATCTGCCTTCCATCTCTGAATACTTTTCTAATCTCTGAATTCCTTCTGAATTGTTCCTCAGAAGAACAAATTGGAATAATACAGGCACTTAACTAACAAACAGTGATTTATGGCTGGTTTTATAAAATGTCAAATGTAAAAAAAAAAAATCTTTTCATACGTTTTCTCAATTTTTTGGTCATCTTTGCTGCTGCTTGATGTTTTATATTTCTCATTACAAATGCAAAGATATTCAGGAAACTTTCAAAATATTAATATTCCTTTTTTGTGATGTGATTATGGCAGCTAAAGACTGATCATATCAATTATGGGAAGTGTTTAGTAGCTTACTTCCCTTTCACTGAATTCAAGTATTTATATTCATGAATTTTACAATAAGTAGGAAAGCTTTTTCTAATCGTAGTTTTAAGGATTTACATCCATGAATTTTCACAATAAGCATTATAGCTCTTGCTTCCGAAATGTTCATTAACTCTGCGAAAATTACCTCACTATCTTAAATATAATGCGGTTTTCATAGTTTCGTCTCATTATGTTAATATTTTAATAAATGATTTCTGCTTCTTATTTTGATTTGTTTTGGCACCTTTTTTATACTCTATTTTGCTAGCTTTTTTGAAAATTTGAAATTTATTAACACTTTTGATGGTGTGGTAATAAAACACTTGTTTGAATAATGCAAACTTCAGAAATCATGCGCCGAATTTCTCTCCAGCAAAATAAACATTTGCATTAATTAGAATCACCTCTCGATGTCGCATAACATCGTTGCAACCTGTCTTGTGGAGAATTTGTAGCGTTAATTGCCCCTTCGAATGATTTCCTCTTTCACTCATATTTAAATATCCCAAGTAAAGGCTATCCCTCTAAATTCAAACGAATTTCTATGATTTAAATAAAATTATTAAAATGTTAAATAATACTAAAATTGTTTGCAATAACGATCCAAATAAGTTGCAGTGATGATAGGGGGGAGAAAAAACGAATACATCTCGGAGCTAATTATTTCTAATGATACATGAATTGTCATGTGTAATTACTGCTCATTTTTTCCATGTTTTTTCTTTTTTTTGTTCTGCCTGACATACATTTTGAAATATTTTGTCCAATGAAAATGTGCTGCAAACTTTTCAAAATATTATGTTTCTTTTAAAATGATTTTTCGATCTATTTTTCCTATTAGAAATCTAAGTGGAAAAGATCGATTCCAAGCATTGTGATGAATAAAAGTAAATTTTTTTTAGGCCAAAGATGACTGACTGTAAATATCTGATAAAATGCTAAAATTATCCTTTTTCAATATTCGTTATATTTTTTCTTCTTTTGTTTTTTTGTTTTCGTTTGCTTTTTAGAATTGAAACTCGTAGCCTATTGTCATTTTTCATAGCATATATTTACTAATTTGATTAATTTTTCTCGTTTAAAGTATCATCGAATTAAAACAATTCAGCCCACAGAGACAATAAATGATAGTTGCTCATATGAAATTGATGTTAAATTTATTTAAACTTTTTTTTTTTGTTTATTACCTTTTAGAAAAAGGGAAAAATGCTTTGGTATAGTTTATTTCTACTCTGCACGATATTATCAAATGCAGAAAATATTTCTGCTATATCGATAAGTTTTTCTTTTTTCCTTAATTTAAATTACGAGAAATCATTATTGATAATTATTTTTTGATATTTATTTGGTTTTGTGAAGAAATAGTTGATAGAAATGGAAATGATTATTTTTAGGTAATTTGCTAAATTAAATCATTTATAAAAATAATCTTCCCTATTTCTCAATTTATATTTTTTATCAATTTCAAAATTGCATCCGCTGATGATCATCGATAATATACATTCATTTTGAAGATATTCAACATTTTTACATTTAAAAATAATTGCTCTTCATCTTTCTTTTTTATTAAATTCTCTTATCAAATCGTATTCAATTCTTCCTTCAATTGCTATTTTTAGGCTTAATTATAGTGAACATTTATTAGGCAAAAAATTTTCTCATTCTTAAGTAGCTAGATCTTTTTCTATAATCAATTTCTATTAATTGCGATTTATTCTTCCAGTAGATAGTGCAATGATCATATCAAAAGAACAAAACGAATATTGGCATTTTATTGAGCTGTTTTGTAGATATTGTCAAACTGAATATTATTAGATCTAACTGTCAAAACTATTCTTTTCCTGAAAAGAACTACTTTTTTTTTTTTTAGAATAGAAATTAAACTTCTTTATGACTATATAAGAGCTTTTTGAGTAACTTCTTATATTTTATGTTGGCTTAGATTTCGGAAACGAATAGGAATATCATCCTTTCTATCGTTTTCATGTAATTCCCCATTCCCTACTATATCATCTTTATCACTTGATCTAGATAGTAATAATAAAAAAAAATCATCTTTATCACTTGATCTAGGTAATAATAGAAAATAAAAGAACTATACAATGTTTTAAGAATCATGCTTCATCCGTTTTCATTCCTTTTACTGCAATTGATAAGATGATACTTTCACATCGTTGATACTCCTCAAATAGCTAAGATTTCCATGCAGATTTATCATAAAACAATAATTGATAAGGAGTATCACTACTAAATAACCCTCTTCCAGAAATCATCCATGAATAATGGATGGTAAAATAGTAAATAAATATTGATTCCTTTCCCTCTGTCCAAAATTAATCTCATTACAAAAATAAAAATTATAAATATATATATATATATATACTAAAACAGTAGTGAGTTAAAAAAAAAGTTTGCAATTAAAAGCAATGTGAAAATAATTTTTATTACTTATTTAATTTGACAAAATTAGGTCCTATTATCACGATTATTTTGAATTTATTTGATTTAAACCAGTTCATTTCGATTAGTGATGTTAGCAAAGTTGTATTTACAGACTTTTACTCGAGATCAGTTACCTTACAAAGATGAGAGTCTACTAACGTATTATGATAATTCAATGGACGATTTTCTCGGCAATGAAAAGTTCAAACGTAGTTTTTATGGCTTATTCAAGTAAGTTAATTCCTCCTTTTTTTTTTTTCTTTTTTTAAGGATAAAATTTAAAACAAACATAATTAAAAGCTGAATTTGAATTAATTTTGATTTCGTTTTGTCCATAGACCGCTTTTTCTTTCTTCCATGATTATCATCGCAACATTCCCATGGATTATTTATTTATCAGTGTGATAATGATTAGTTTGAACTTGAGGAAAAAATTTTATTTTTTAAAGATTTAAGCTTGAAAATTTACTCGTTTTATTCCTTATGGTTACGATCTACCCCAGTTGATGACTGAAGTGTTTTTTTAAGTGCTTAATTTCTACAACTTCCACATATTCCTGGAGTTTTAATTTAATTAATTAAAATTGTCCTCTTCAAATATTAATCATCATTTTTTGCTCATTATTTGTGATCAAATTTTTCACATGAAATGAATCAATGAATTAAATTTCAGAAAAATGAATGAAGGATCAAAATATCGAAGAAAATTCGGGATGTAATCACTCAAGTTGCAGCAGCAGTGGTGGTAATATAGCGCTGTGATGCTTTTTCTTTTTAAATTTCGTGTGACTCTTTTTTTTATTGCTTTTCCTTACTCTGTAAAGCAACAGATTTAAAGGTATTGTGAGAAAGAACTAAAAACAAAATTCAAATTTTATCAAAAATTTCTTATTTTTTCGTTTTTGTTTTTTTTTTTTCTTTTTTTTTTTTTTTATTGAAGCATGTTTCCGCTTCCTCTTTATGATAATCGTAGCAGTGAAGGAAGACAAGGCTGAAAAGTTTTACTAACATTCAAGTGATCAGAGATTAGCAAAACTTTTATTCTCACTTATAATTTTATTTTAAGGAAAAATTACTTATTTAGTTGTCCATGCGTATACTATGAAAGCACAGTGTATGACGACTGTCTTATTAATACCTTTAAACAGCTAATAAGTGCTTAGAAGGTTTGAAAATTAGAAAAATGAAATTACCTTCTCGTACCACATTCACTGCTAATCAAATATATCGCGCAGCTAGCTACCAATCAAGTGACAATCATCTCCAGATAGCAAATATTCTGAATTGAAATAAGAACGTTTTATCATATGAGGTTGATCATATGAAGGTATCAATATTTTTTTCGTTTTTATTCAAATTGGAGCAAGCATCATTCACGCATAATGAGTTTCTCCATTACTGACCCGTTAACTTTTTACTTGAGATGTGTAATTTCCTGGATAATAATATTCAGCAATTCAATGTACGTTAACGAGATAAGAATTTCCTAATTGTTCAGTGGGTAATATTGGCAAGTACTTTTTCGTCAATGAAACATTAAAAAAAAAAAAAACTGCAAGAAAGAACAGTGTAGATGGAATATTTACAACGAAACAACGTATGTAGGTAGTAACATTTCGGCTGAAATAAACAAGTAATTTCAAATACCCAAAAAAAAAATCGATTGATTAATCTTTTTATAAGTACTAGCCAATCTTTTCATATTTAAAAATAGTCATATTTGAAGCTTTGATATGCCAATTATATTACTAAAATCAGTATTTAGTTGATGAAAAATGGACCTTAGCTTATTCATTTCAGATCTATTTTATATATTTTCAAGATATTACAAACCGTACGATTGGTAGAATTTACATCATGATATATAATAAAGCTGCAACAGTATTTCTAGTTAATGCAAAAGAATGAGCTGGGATTATAGTCGAAAATTCATTTTCAAAATTTTAGACTTTAAAGTATTCAAGAGTACATCCAGATACCACTTGAAATCTCGAGAAGTAATACAAGCAAACTAAATTGTGCAGAAAAGAAAAAAAATAATAAACAACAAAAACAAAAACAGTACAGACGCACGCAACACATATATACACATAACGACTTTTCGTTTGAAAAAAAAAAAAAAAAAAAAAAAAATTCAAAAGAAAGACTTCAAGCAAATGCAGTTCTGCCTGAACAGAATAGTATCCCTTAGTATGAAATATCAAAATATATTATAACTTAATCTATTCTTTTATTACATTACTATTTTCTCGGATGAAAAAGGAGTTTTTTCTTTTCTTTTCTTTTTTTTTTTTTTTTTTTTTTCACAAAACAGAACTTAAAACGAGATGAGCTAAATCCGATTGAAATAGAATAACCTCGTTCCAATTTCAAAATTTAATCAAACCTGCTATCCCACTGCTTTGCTAATGTATTTGTAATTTAGATTTACTCTATGAAAATAATTATTCATAATCAAAACAAACAATTACAAGTGTGAGGAATCTTCAATGAATACATGCAAATATATAAATAGGACAGTTTACATCGTTCACTGCGTTCAAAAACCACGCATTTCATTACCAACGAATACGTCATTAAATGACACAATAGTTTTATACTCAATATTAAATTTAAAATTATGTAAAATGCTGGAAAATAAAGAGATGCAGTAAATCTTACAAAATCCTAAACATATGACTTTTAAAAAGCTAAATATGGCGCTTCCAATTACAATAAACATATTTAAAAAGCGGTTGATAAGTCTTTAAAATATTCAAAATGCTATACGAGGTGTTGAATTTCAGTGAGTAAAAACCTGAAGAGATGGTCAAATGTTTAAAAGTTCTGGAATGGGATGTGAGGCAAAGAAATAAAAAATGACCGAAAAGAAAGGCAAAGGGACACGGAACAAGCATTTACAACCGGCTTTTTGTTTCATTTTCATTCATCGTCATCTATCATTCCTTCTTCATAGCTATCCAGCACTTGCATAATTTTCATTCGTGCCTAAAAAAAAAGTAAAGCAAATGAAAAATTTCCACGAAAAACTTCGCGTTAAATAGATCCCATCAGAAGCGATAAAAACAGGTATTGGTCATTCAGGAGGAGACATTTCTCTATTTTTGGTGCATTTTTATTCCGAATCAAAATAAAAGAAAAGTATCGAAAACTGAAATTCGGAAACATACCATACTTCTACAGTGTGAATTCATTTTCTTCAACCGCAAGCCAACAAAACGAGCAAAAAGCATTTCTTCATCATTAATCCAGTCAGCATCAGTAATATTTGTGCTATTTATTGAATTTACTTGTTGGAATGTTTTCGTCAAATTCATCTGTTGTTGCTGTTGCTTCTTCATATTCCGTGCCCGAAACCTAACACTTGAATAAACGGGTAATCGGTACGGTGAGTTCCGAGTAGGATGCGATATCAGTGATTTGAAAGTAACAGGATTACCCGTCCTCGCTAATGCTACAGCTGGGGCACCAACAGATGAGTTCTGATGCTGTGGAACAATTACGGTTGAAGAAGATACGGTATTTGCTACATCGTGGTAATCCTGAGATGTTACAGCACGTGGTGCATGCGTATGTACATGCACAATCTCTTCCGTTTCAAGGCCTGCTTCAGAAGTACATGGTGATGAGGCTACATTGGGCCCGTCTAATATTGACAAATGAGATGACCCATCACGTAATTGCTGTGTTTCTTGAGATGGTGTCGAACAATCCCTGGGTAACTGAGAACCTCTTAAATTTCCATCTTCCTGTATTGAAACAACTGATGCTTGCGGTGATGAGGGCGATGGACTACCACATGATTCCTTCGAAACTTTACCGTTACATGCACTTATATCTGAGCAATTCATATCGCTCTCTCCATCCGTTTCAAAACCGTCTGAAAAATAATACTGAACAAGTAAAAAGATCATCATCAAGTAGGATAATAAAAATCATTCCATAAAAAATCTGGTTAAGTTCACAGTTTCAGAATGTGCCCTGCAGGATCCATAAAAGAATATTTAATAGCATTTTGTAAAAGGGTATGTTATACCGGAGAAAATACCAATCTTCTGTAGTATTTCCAAATTCAATTTGCTTAAAGATTTACTTTCCAGTGCTGCAGATAATTCTCTTTTCTTTCCGGCCATGGCGGCAGCTTCTTTTTTCAAATTTGCAGTAGCTTCAGCGACAGCAAGTACTGACTGAAGGGTTGACATCACTGGTTTCAAATCATCAAAACAATCCGACAGTGTGCCTTCATTTGCTATAAATTAAGATTAAAAAAAAAATATAGAGACTGAACAAAACGATGTACTGTAGCAAGAAAACATTTAAAATTTACAGATAATAAAATTGTATGCAATGAAAACAACTACTTTAGTACGAACTTCAGTGCAATGTTCTCTTGGCACCCTATGATAAAACTATGTGTTATATGCAACTGAATTTTTGATTAAATGAATTAAATTTCTACACTTAAAAAGAACTAAGTTTAACAGTATTATACATACCGCCAGTAGACAATTCTGCAGATGACAACTTGACAGCAAAGTTTTCGTAAAATGCATCACTGTTACCAGTAGTACTAACATTATCAAGAGTGTAGCAAGGAGCCGAATTGTTTGGTGTAATTGGACTGTAAGTGGAATTTTCAAACATGTCGAAAAGAAAAAAGTCAATAACTAAATTTAAAGATCACGAAATCGATAGGTATCATTTCCATTACTCCATCCGATCTTTTGTTATTTAATATTCACTATAAAGATGACAATGATGAAAAAAAAAATCTACAAAACAAGACGTAAAATGCTTACATGGCTCCTTGAAGATATGGATCAAGCCAATTTAGCAAAGGAAAATGGCTCCATTTTTGAGGTTGGCTAAAATTTTGAGCAATCGATATTTTCAGTTCCTTTCGATAACGATCACGAAGTTGTAACCAGCGCTTCTTGGCAAATTCTCCTATAAACTGGCTTATTCAGATAAAAACGTGAACTAGAAGTATTTCCGAAATTTAAAGAAATTTTTTCATCTGAGAAAAAAAAACACTGCAATGTGAATGATTTGTGATAATTTGATTGTGTAAATGAACAACACGTGTTAATCGATATTGAAAAGAAAAAAGAATATAAGCAAAGTTCATTAAAACCGTTAAAGATAGTTCCCGCTATCAATGCTATATCTAGAACGATAATGAAGGAAGTTTGACATCCTGATACCGGATACGTGACTGAACTGATTAGGGGAAGAATAAATGACGCTGAGACACGCTCTTTTAATTTAAAATGGAAATTATTAAAGAAATTAAGCATATAAATTTGATAACCTGTCACGCCACGGCCTATTTTAGCTGCAACTTCTTCCCAAACTTTGCTCCGATCAACATTCTCGAAAGTCCTACGTTGATTGCTGTACAACGCAGGATATTCCCGAACAGTAGTAATAAGAATTTCGTTAAATGATGGCTCACCCGGTGGGTTTAAATAACACGGTGAGGGCATTCTTGATAATACGCGCTACAACAAATTAACACTGTAAGTAATGGTATGTTTTAATTGGGTAATTCTTTTCACGCTTTTTTCAATCAAAATTATAACGATATTGTTCTTCTGTAATTAATCATGGACTAATAAAGAATGACAACACTTCTTACACTTACTGATGTCATTAAACAAATAAGTAAATGCATATCAACAAGTACTGCTAATTTTCACAACTTACTTAGTTGTCGGCTTGAGGAATGAATAAATAAACAGTGGAAAGAAAAGCAAAATTTTAAACAAAGCAATATTATTGATATCTAATTAAGAACTAAAGCATAAAAAAAGAAAGGAAAAAAAAGAAATCTAAGTTCCCATATTTATATGAAAAAATGGAAAGGTTAAGTAAGAAACCTGAGGATGAGCGAAAAAGGAATTAAGAAATAAGTAAAGAGGATAAGAAGGCAATAACAAAATAATGTAAGGATAAGAAGAGCTTAGCAAAATCATTTTGACCTTTTTTTTTTTTTTCCGAATTTGTCCATTAAAACATTAAATAGCAAATAGCTGCTAGCTATGCGGCTATTTATTCTAGCAAATAAATGAGCTACCACTTTTTTCTTTTTTTTTTTCTACATATACAAAAATCAATCTCGTCAAAATTCTTATGAAAATTCACCATTCTTAAATATAAATAGTCATCGAAAATAGTTTTACATTTTTATGAAACTTTTAATTCTGAACAAATAAATAGATATGCATGAAACTTATAGCATTAAATCAAACGCGTAACATTACTCTTATGCATTCTTTCTACAATAACATCCGGCATTGTAAAGAAAAGATTTTTTAAGTTTTTCATGATATTTATTGATTCGTAAATAGGAAGTAATAAAACTGATGTTGAAAATTTGTAAAATTCCAAAGGAAAATACTAATATAATGTAATATTTCGCTTTTTATAGTTTCCTAAATACTCTAAATTTACGAAGAATTAGATGAGTGGCTAGGTGATAAGAAAAATAGGAACAAACGAGTTGAAGCTAATGCTTATCATATCACTTATCCAAAGCACAACATGAGGAACTGTTCGAGAATTCAAGAAAAAGAACGTGACAAAGATAGACAAAGCAGGGAACGGGCGGGAGGAAGATGAAAAAAAAAAAAAAAGATTGAGAAACAAATACTTTCCATAGGAATTTTCCAGGTTAACCTGAACCATGTACCTATCCTCTAATAATAATTTGATAAAATGCACACACATAACTAATGATAATAGCGTTAATTACTGAAAATTTGAAATAATAAGCAACATTTCACACTGCAGCATCGATTCTAATTTACATTATTATTATTATTTTATATATTTCCAAGCACATCAGATATATATATATATATATATATGTTGAATGTTCAGGTGTGAAGTGATAAGCACCTGTTGCAGATGTCATTTTCGAATAAAAGTAATAATAATAAATAAAACATACATACATGGTATGATGATGATCTGATGTGCTTGGAAATTTGCTGCTGGGTAATTTTCAATTCAAACGGTATTTTTCGTACAAAACTTGGTCCTGTTTCGTTTAAACGCACCTCTCAGTTGAAAAATAAGAAGAATGCATGAAAGAAATCAAGAATAGTACATTAAATTAAAATTACCTGTTTTTTTTAATACTGGCCAGATGAAAGATGAAAAAATGATCAGAGATAAGTTCGTTAAATTGAAATTACTTCACTGCACTATAGCTAATTTACCAAATTTCATTGCAAAAAAGTACTCTTTAAAAAGCGCAAAATATCAGTAACAGTAACAGTTGAAATGATTAGCAGAAGAGAGAGAAGAAAACGGCGATGACCAAGCAGGTCAGGAAGTATGAATCTAATGAAGCAAATCATTCCTTCATAATCTTTTCCTGGTCTCCATTCCATCACCTTCACCAGATACTATTCATGCGACATATCAAGAGAAAATACAACAATGCAACAGGGAAAGATAATATTTGGAACGAAAAACACAATTTCGCAAGTTTCAAACGGTACAATGCAATATGTAACAGTAACAGACATAACTGCAAATACACACATTGAATTACGATTACATAGATAGATGAGAGAGAGATATCCGGAAGGGTTAGAGGTCAACTTTTGTCTAATCGCGATGAAGAGAGTGCAAGAAATGAAAGACGTTAAGACTAAGTACGATAAACAACAGTTATGGGAAGTTATGAGAAGAGTTCACGATCAGTCTCCAAGATTGAAACGAGGGATGTAGTAGGTCACCTTACGGCGAAGACAATATGGTGAAGAGGATCGATATTTTCGTGAGGCAGAAAAAGGAAAATTGGTGGAGGTTAATTACGGAAGGTAACTTTTAATATCGAGAGGTGTGGATTGTAAGGGAGGCATACAATTTTCATCTCCTACATCTTGGTAATTAGCATTTTAGCCATGCTGAGGGGAAACTTCTGTAGTGCACTGCTGCTTACATTCTGCAATTGTGGCAACTTCAAGTTCCAAGAAATCCTGGTAGGAAAGGAATGCTATGAAATGTAGGAATTAGCCCCAGCAGTGGTGATAAAGAATGTGAATATTAATCGGGAAAGTTTTATGATTCATTACCTGTACAGGTAATACAGTGCCGTTTATAATTCAAGAACGGTTTGCTAATTTTAACACCACTGTAATTTACTTACTCAGATTGTTAGTCGATTAAAGCAAACTAACCATTTACTTCAAATATTCGACAGCGCAAAAAAGACAGTAAATCAGGAAAATGCTTAATGAATGCGAAGTTAGAATCAGAAAAAAAAAAAAGGAAAGGAAGGAATTGAAAGAGTGTGCCATTAGAGGGACAAAATGAAAGGTGACTGAATGGCTTGATGACAACGATCACGACAACGATGACAACAAACTATGCCACAACAGGATGAGGAAAGAGGGGGAAGTGAAATCGGGTAGTAAAGCGGATGATGATAAAATGACAGGAGTTGAGCAAAAGTGAAATGAAGCCAAGCGAAGCAATGCAAAGCCAAATTGAATCGAATCAAGCTAAGCCGGCCCGAGCCGGGACGGGCAAGCTAAGCTAAGCCGGCCCGGTCCTCTTCCTACCCATGCTAGTTTGCATATAAATGACCGAAACGGACTAAATGATGGATTAGTCAACTGGAACGGATAGCAAAAGCTGATCGAACCGGCCAACAACAACTCTGCGCCTGTCGCCCGGCTCAGGCGAAACGGACAGACGGACGGATGGACGGATACGTTGTGAAAACGGAGCACAGGATAAGAGTGTATAAGTGTGTATGTATGTATGTGTGTCTCTGTATGTTTCTTTGTATGTGTGTGTCTGTGAGTATGCTTAGGAAGGAGTAAATGCAGCAGCACTAGCAGCATCCACAAGTTCCAGGATTACCGGCTAGGTCCTTCCAGCTATAGTTGCAGGTGCGGTACCGACACGGAAGGAACACCGAAGGGACAGGGATAGTTACACCGGTAACAACATCCACACCAACACCGGCACCAGCACCAGCACCGACACCGACACCAACGCGCACTACCCACCGCTTGCCCACTTCTCCACTCTCCTCCCTCCGTATTTCCGGTTACATCGGCATTACTGACATACACATATATAAATATATATTATATACAATCCTGTTATTGGACATAGACAGACAGACAGACAGATATGTGTGCGTACGCCTGTGTGTGTATGCATGTGTCTGTGTCTGTCTGTGTATGTGTGTCTGTATGCGTGTGTATGTATATGTGTGTGTCTGTGTGTATGTGTATGTGCGTATACGTGTATGTGTGTGTATGTGAGTGTATGTGTGTGTATGTGTGTGTGTATGTGTATGTGTGTGTGTATGTGTATGTGTGTGTGTATGTGTATGTGTATGTGTGTGTGTATGTGTATGTGTATGTGTGTGTGTATGTGTGTGTGTATGTGTATGTGTGTGTGTGTATGTGTATGTGTGTGTGTGTGTCTGTATGCTGCAGAGGATGGATGGAACCGGCCGGCCAGGTGATTCGTATTCGTATATATTTTGCCGACTTGTTCCATCACACTGAATTCCGTTTATGCTCACACTAACAACAGGAGAGACTCACTCTTCCATTTTTGCTATTTGCCCATTGAAACATTTTTTTTTTTTTTTGAATTTTTTGAATTTCCAATGAGTTTTTTTTTTTTTTTTGGTTGATGTAGTAGAAATCAAAAATTAGCAGAAATGAGAAGTATAAATCGATTATGGATAAGATTTTTCAGAAAGAGAAACCGGAAAGAACTAATTGTTTTATGGTTGGCAATATTTTAACTAATTTGTGAAAATATTGTGTAAAAGTTTGATGAAATCTCAATAAAGAAGAAAAAAAAAAAAAGTTAACTAAAAGCACACTATTTGATTAGGATGAAATTTCAAAAGTTAATTTAATGTATTTGAAAATGTTTGAAATTTCCGAAAGAGTAACAGTTAACATTTTAGTGTTAAAAATAACCATAATGACAAGGAATGGTGAATTTTCTTGTAATTTTTTGATTCTAGGCTAATAGTTAACAGAAAAAAAAAAAAGAAAAAATTTACATTACTTCACATATAGCACAATACAAACTTTTCTTCCTTCCTCTCCGCTCCTGAAATGACTAAAACAATGAGAACTGAAATTGGATAGGTTTGCTTAATCCGATTTAAATAATATTAGTACCACTACATTACTAGGAATAGTCGTATTTAAAAATAATGAAAGTAATTCACGGACGTCTTCACTTCTTGTATTATATATTTTTCATGCGAATCGATTCTCATCTTGAAAGTCCTTAGGGCGTTTCTTAATTCTCGCACATAACTTTTTCCGTTTCTTTATATAACACATAAATAGTGTTCGGGAAAGAAGAAAATGGAAGGAAAAAATATGATAATTATTCCTTTTTTTTTTTTTTTTTTTTTTTTTTTAAAATCATTTCCTACGGATAAATATTAGGCGGAGTGTAAATGATCCACAAGAAAGAAGCATAATTCAATCAGAGTTTTGAATTTTTGAAATCAAAATTTATTTCTCAGCTGCAGTAGTTTGTAAAATTAGCTTGATTAGAGATGATGGTAAAACTGATCAAATAACTGAACATTGAAACAATTTAAATTTCATGAAATTTAATTCATCTCCATCTAACTGCAAAGCAAACAAAAGGTATTAGGATTGATTAGATGATAGAATGATACTTCTGAGTACAATTCTGACAAGGTGAGAAATGAATGATATCGCCTAGAATGAATGATTTGATTCGATTACAATCTTTTTTTGCTTTTGTTTTTCTCTAAAAAAAAAGAAAAAGAAAAATGAGGAAAAAAAAAGAACTGAAACTGGTAAGTAATGAATGAATAACTGGAAGTTAGAAGGATATGGATCAGGAACGGTTTTTGTCGTTAGCCGGTTTGTTAGTGAGTTATAGCTGATCGAGTCGGATTGTTAAAAAGAATGGATTAAATGTCGATTGAATAGCAACAACAATAAAGGGACAGGGAGTGTGAGCAATAAATGAAGCATAAAAACAGAGTATGTTTGAATCAGATCAGGTTTTATTGTCATAGTAGTATAGCAAATGATTGTCATCATATTGGACGATCGACAACGGTATAACCAAAATCAAAACGTACGTCTCTCTCTCTCTCTCTATGCTCCTCTCTGTTTATTTCACTCAGGTTGGTTAATTCATTCCGGTTATCGTTTTCTCAACGAGGATCTGAAAAGTTTGAACAGGTACGATATCCGAAACGAAACAACTTCTAGCAGAGGAACAACCAAACTGGCTGTCTTCCATTCAATTCAGCAATCTTCTTCTGCTACTGTTGCTATTTCATTCCTATCCCTTTTCCAACATCTATCCGTCGTCCACTTCCGTTTTCCTACGATAATAATGTATTAAATGATCGGTGATATTATAAAAATTCCTCCTCGAGAATTGTGCTTCTTTCTCGTGGAAGAAATAGCACTGAGAAAAGAGAGGAAAGGAAGAGAGAAAACAAAAAAAAAAAAAAACCAAAAGAAAAAAGAAAGGAAGAAGACATACAAATGCTATGGATTTCGTTTTTTTTCCCCTCACTGAATGTTATATTATCATTTAATGATAAGGTGATATATCTTATCATAATGTTATCATGAAATCATTCAGTTTAGATTAGATTGGATTAGCAGCAAGTGCAAAAATTGCATGTTTTGCAATGCAGGAAAAGTATTATTACACTGATAATTTTACTTCTAACCATTGATCTAAAATTATTACGTCTAGTGATTTATTTATAATATTTTTTTTCAATTTTTTCCTTATTAATCCAAAAAAAAGAAGAAAAAAAAACACGTAAATAGGTAAAAACAAACAAAAAAAAAAAAAAAAAATACACACACATAAACATGTGGAAAAAAATATGGTATTTTGTAAACACATGTTTACAAAGATCTACTCTTTCTTAATTAAGAATAGATTCATATTGACTAAATGCTATTTTACATCGATTATTTTCATGTTATCATAATATCAAATTGAAAAACTCTTTCGATATTTCCTGTACTATATGAGTCACAATGATGAATTGTTTGCCATTGAGCTGAAAATTAAGATCAAGAAAATGAACATGGAAAGATATCATCATTCACTGATACTAGGTAATAAGTTAGCAATTAAAATAAATTAAGAGAAAAATCATTAGTAGTTATCATAATGACCAACCAAATTTGCACAGCTTCACAGAAACTCACATATAAATTGAAAGAAAAAAACGTCACAATTCACCTAAGCGTATTTCATTCAACACGTGACATATTTATGATTCATAATTTATAACGTAACTTCAAAAATTGGGGAAAAAATTTGGAACGCTTCACGAATTTGCGTGTCATCCTTGCGCAGGGGCCATGCTAATCTTCTCTGTATTGTTCCAATTTTAGTATATGTTCATCGGAATGAACATTTACGAGTTCTTACACGTCTTATATATTGACTACACATTATTTTATTTCCATTATTAAGTGGGATAGATAGAAATGAAAGTGGAAAGAAAACTGTTCATTGGTTTTTAAGAGGAGCAGACTGCTAGCGTAATGCTCTTTTTTTCTTGGATAGAAAAGTTTCCGAACCTCCACAATGTTGTGATGCATTTCGCGAGGTTGCAAATGTCAAAAATTTTGCTCTTTTAAAATCGACTGACCCTTGACCTCAGCTTGGTAAGGAAAAGTTTTGGCATTAATTCAAAAAATTTTGTCATAATCTCTTACGTTTGGCCTATCCGTCAGAATGATTTTATGTTAACGTAACATTATGTAACCATAACCATTGAGGTCAAGTAATTACTGTAATATGATATACGTGAGATGTACGTAAGATGTTCATTTGTCAGCAGTTACGTGAATGTTCACGTATCGTAAGTTGCGTGAGGTGTTCATTTGTCATAGTTCATGTGAGATAATCAAATCATTTATCACATACGTGTTACTCAACTTTTTTAACTTCGAAATTCAGCACGGAAACAATCAATTATGGAATTAATGATTTTGCTATTTTCGGATGCCATCAACCAGTTATAACATGAAAAAAAAAAAGGAAAAGGAAAAGCGAAAAGATATGAGGAAATTAGTTAACACTGAAATTAATTACCAGTAGGATGCAACATTTCACTGTCCATTCAATCTCAGCAAATTACAATTTTTATCATATGTAAAATAGCTGGATGTTCAACTGAATGTGAATGTGAATGCCGATGGCACTGATATGATAAAAATTAACAGTCTCAAATACTGATTAGTATTACATTTGATATTAAAATAGTAATCATAACATTTTTGCAAGCCTTCCAACAAGTTCTCAATTAATTGATTAGATTCACATCTTCATAATGATATGCAGCAATTACTTCAAATACACACACACACACACACACACACACATATATATTGGAATGGGAATTTTCCATTTTCAAAGGAAAATTAATTAATAACTTGATAGACATGGCGTAGAAATAGACGGACTACTTGCTGCTACGTCTACGGTAAAATGTTCTGGTTTGATGATGGAAAAAGACGACGACTGCATTATAATAAATCTAAAATATAAGATGAAACTGATCATCTAGAACTGTTATCATTTATTTCCCTTTTTTTTATCACCAGATGATCAATGTCGTTCACAGAAATTTAATATTATCCACCACGCATGCGATACTGCAATAATATTGTATAATGAATAAATATTTGGATCATTATCGTTGCTATCATCTAGAAATAAAATGAGCTAATACATATTACTGATAACGGTTTTATCGTAATTATAATAAAGCGATATGTAATAATAATTTTTTTTTTTTTTATCACACGATATTAACAGCTACAATACTTAAATACTGCTCCTCAGCAATACATTATCACAGTAACTGATAAGAAGTTTCAATATTGTTGTTAAAATATCAGCTCATAAAGAATGACACGAAATTGACAAATTTCAACGAATTCTTCCACTCACCGATATATTTTAATAAAGCAAAAAAAAAAAAAAAAAAAAACTGTGAACAAATTTGTCAGAATTAAATATCACTCTTGTAAATAGCTATTAAATAAACAGATGTCATTAACAGATAAAAAAGATAAGAAGACAAGTAAATAATGAGATGGGATGTCAAATACGAGTCGACAAATGAACTTTAGTCACACTTACCTCTTATGAACTTTTGAATATTACATCGAATTAGTCTTATCACAAAAACCGACAAAAATAGTTTCAGCATAATATATCTCTGATATGACAAATTTCCTCAGCAATATATTCGTTACGTACGTGTATTACCACGTTCCCTCACTTTTACGTTCCTCATTAATTCATTGCATACGTGCATTTTCACGTTCCCTTAATTAAAACACAATCAGACTTAGGGAATTGAATGAGTACACAGCACTAGACAAAACGTGGTTGGAAAAGAAAGACAGATTATAATTAATTTAATGATATCGGGATTTTCTGGACATATCAGAAGCTTATCAACAGATGAAACTGGGAGAGAGAGAGAGGGAGAGGGAGAGGGAGAGAGGGAGAGATAGTGAAATGATAAACAAGTTAGTGATACTTTTTCAGCTAGCATAGATCTATCCATCTCGTTCCATCGTTTCAGATATTATTTCAAACGCATTTTGTTAACCAATTTTGTGGCTCATCGATTGCTACACCGTTACGTTTACGATGTCGCCAGCAGCCATTTGCTTATGTAATAATAATGGGCCCATGGATGGTTGTCCCTTTCTCGAGCCTTATCACTACTCTCATTTCTTATCATTATCACCATTACTACTACTTCTATAAATGCCGATAATACTCCGTCAGTGTTATCGCTATTATTCTTATTACAGTTTCTCTAACTGCTAATAATACTGTATATCATTATCACTACTCTCATTCTTTATCATCGGCGTTATTTTTCTTATCATTGTTTGTATAACTGAAAGTAATACTGTAAAAGATTACATTTCAAGTGTTACCTTCAACAATTATTATTATTATTTTTTTCTTTCATCACAAATTTTCATAATTCTACGAATAATTTTTTTTCCCGGACAATTCAATTAGTTATATTTTAATTTCGCTATTAATAATTTCATTTATTAATTATATGCTGCTATTAACAATTANTTTTTTTCTTTCATCACAAATTTTCATAATTCTAGGAATAATTTTTTTTACCGGACAATTCAATTAGTTACATTTTAATTTCGCTATTAATAATTTCATTTATTAATTATATGCTGCTATTAACAATTACATTCATCAAATAACTGCATGTCCATATGTAATTCTTGCCGTTAATAATTACATTTATTAATCATTACATGTTAACAGCAACTGGAAAAAAGAAATCTAAAATAGCTTTAGATATTTTAATTCCTATCAAAATGGCTCGATAATTTAACAAATTTTCATTCCTGCACGGACAAGCTAGCAATATATATCTGGAATAGATGAAGGAAAAGAGAAGGAGTTAAATTTTGTACTGAAAATTTTTTTTTAGATAGAAAATTGACCTGAATGATTTCTTCGAAATTAAACTTTCCATTCCTCTGCGTCTATGCCACAATTTGCATATCTGCTACTAGCCATCTACCTATCTATCTATCCATCTATCTAACTATCTATCATTGCAATTAAACATTTCTTTTCGTGGCTTCTTGCCGTCCGTTATTGATGTAGAAAATGAAATGTCAATCAGTCTATACATTCCCGATTAATTCATCCATTCTGATCGGATCGAATGGACTCGATCATCCGGTTTAGTCCAGTCTGACAAACATCAGCAGTGACAATGCCATCCTCATCATCGTCATCATCAGCATGACAGGACGGGGGATATGCAGCCCCCCCCCCCCCCCTCCGTTCCCCGTAGCATCACAGCCTACCCTTCTCACCCACTTTTATTGATTTTTCGAAACTTCACTTAACATTTCTGTCCTGCCATCTTCCAGCACAATTACCGGTGAGGGAATTGTGTGTCTTCCCAAAATCGATTACTGGTTTACTTAATTAGACCAGCGTGAGATCGGAATCAATTAAGATTAGTCTAGGATAAGTGATAATTTGCAGGAGCTTTGCGTTATTGCTAGTATAAACGGATATTAATGAAGTAATTTAAGTAGGAGAAGATGGAAATGAATTAGATAGATGTAAGCTTAGTCTAGAAATTAGAATTAGAAATGACTTGCAGCATCTTTGTGCATTTATCACATGTCCATTGCAACAGTTGCTATTGTTATTGTTATTGTTTTTTTTTTTTGTCGGTGCAACATTTTTAAAATATTTGTTTTTAGTGTATTTGAAAATCAACCAGCCATACGATAGATCTAGTAGCTGGTATTCGAATATAGTGTGAGAGTTATGTCGGATGAGGATATGGAACAAACTACTACCCATACCCAGTCGTCTCCGCATGGTAACTTCCTCTCCTCAACTACTAATTTTCCATCATCCTTCTGATGCAGCTGCTGAAGGATTCATTAAGAACTGAAGAGGTTAAATATCTCGGGTTGTATATGGCAGAAAGCTATAAAAAGTGCTTTGGTTTCATCTGGTAGATATTATGGTTCAATTAATAGCACCGTTATTATTAATGTGAAATGCGAAATGTAGCATAAAATATGATTGTTTAAGATCGAGTTGTTAAGGTCATAAAAAGGAGTAGCATGAAAAGGTAAGTTTGTGTGGGGAAAAAAAAAAAAAAAAAGAAGACGCAAGATTTACGTTATCGTGTTTGATGAAGTTTATTTTAATAATGATCAGTATAAAACGGTTGTAGAAGAAGCGATGGAGGAAGATTCGGTCCATAGTAATGAAGGTGATGCTGCTGAAGAAGAGCATGATGATGAAGATATTGCCGAAGAAACAAATGGTAAGTTTTTTTTTTTTTTCTATTTAGCTATTTAGTAATTTCATCGTATCATCCTATTTAGTGGAAATTGTAGAGCAGTTTAGAGTATCACAAGTTGTCCCAAGATCGGCATGATTTACACACAGATCATTTCCTTTATGGAAAAATAGTGTCCACATTGTTCTAGGAAATTTCTTTTTTATTTTGACAATTTAATGTTGTGTTAGATTTTCAAATTTGTTGATTCAATATTATTTAATGAAATGGACCATCGTTTCTGTTTGTTCTGTAGTTTCGTTCACGCAGTAGTTGATCTAATTTTCAGCATCAGAGCATTCTCGTTCTACGAAACGTAAAAAAGGTTCTAAAAAAGGACGGTTAAAGAAAAGGAGAGAAAGTACTATTGAACCAAATGCCAGCTCAGCTGAAATTTGTGCAATGCTTGGCTTGACTGATGTACCAAATAATTTTACAGAAGAAGATATAAACTCTATTACATCTGCTAAGGTGATTTCGGGTGAAATTCTGATTTTCTCTATTACTAGCCTGATATTTTCAGACGACACATATTGAATGCTTTAATGCGCTGTTGTAAAATGCTTCTTGGAACATTTTTTTTTTCCGTAGCATAGTCTAGAAAAATTTGGAGTGAAATCTTATTTGGATAATACGTTTTAGGTAATTACAGGCATTTGCTTTGCGAGTGAGGCCACAGCTGCAGGCTGTGAATCCCAAGGCACTTTTCACAAAGTTGCAGCAGTTAGTACAGGCAAAATATCGAGAATTTCAGGTAATTCATTCTGAAAGAAAATTTCTGGATATCAGATAAAGTTAGTCTGCGATGAAATCTCATTAGTTGGGAGTAAGGGCAGAGGTAGGAGATAACCAAAATCATTTTTTTTTTTATTCAGTTATGTAAGTCTTGAATAAGAGCTTGCTTTTGGCACGCCAACGTTCAGAATCAAAATATTGGAATTCAGAAAATGATAAGGCCATTTTGTAGGATAATTTACCCAATTTTATGTATTTATCTTCTTTAAGGAAGAGATGGCAGCACAAGGACGACCAATCGGTTCGGTGAAAAAGTCGCGTTCATCAACTTCTGGTGATAAAGTTGTTGCACCAATCAAAATTCGAATCAGTGCTAGAAAAAAACGGCGTAATGATGATGATGATGATGACACTAATCGTGAGTTAAATTAGTGGTCTTTACAACCTTTCTTACAGGGAAAGCTGAAAATGATTTCGTGGTAACTTTGGTTGCATATTTTGCTAAAGAATAAATTAAACATGTCGGGAATTTAGGAAGTGTGGTGGAACGAATGTAGAAAAGTTGTATTAAGATTATTTGTAAATTATTTTCAAATATAGTTTTAATTATTATTTGGTTGTTCAGAAGATAGTGACCAAGAGTTTGAACATTTGCTGAAAGAACATGAAAAACAATTGGATGAAGAAGAAAGAGAAAAGGAAGAGCGTCGCGCTGCTCGAGCTCGGTCAGCAAAGAAAAAGGGGAAAAAGAAAAAAGGCGAAGATGGATATGAGGTTTGTAACTATTTTCGTGTATGATCGAAATTTTTCTAGATAAATTGTCATAAGCTTTTGAATTAAAAAACTCCATTAATTGCTGTAATTATTTCAATGATCTCTCATTTCAGAGAGGCGATACTAACGGTAACTCATTGCAGACGGATCATCAGGATTACTGTGAAGTTTGTCAGCAGGGAGGAGAGATAATATTATGTGACACATGTCCGAAAGCTTATCATTTGGTTTGCCTAGATCCGGACATGGAGGAACCGCCGGAGGGGCGATGGTCCTGTCCAACTTGTGAATCAACAGGAGCAGCGAAGGAGGATGAGGAGGAAAAGAAAGTTACTACAAATATGGAATACTGTCGTACTTGCAAGGTTGTGCTTGGATGGATTTTTTGATGAGATTCAACCTTCGAGACTAAATTTAAAATTTGGGGAATAATTAAATTGAAGACAAAACTGGATTTTTAAGGAAGGAGGCTGGTTGTTATGCTGTGATACATGTCCTAGTTCATACCATGCCTACTGCTTGAATCCCTCACTAACGGAAATACCGGAAGGTGATTGGTCATGCCCACGCTGTTTGTGTCCGGAGCCAAAGAATCGTCCTGAAAAATGTCTTTCGTGGCGGTGGACTGAAGTTGCTTATCCACCACCAATGACCGAAGAAGAATTAAAGGTTAGTTTTTTGTTTTTGTAAACAAAGTAGTTTTTGCAAATTATTTTAACTAAGCCAGGTAGCATTTTATTTATATTAACTGAAATCTATTGGGATTTTTTTATATAAAATGGCATTTCGGCTTTTTTTTACACTGACAGTGTATGTCTGCTCTGTTGCAGGAACTGGAAGGACAAGAAGGTGGCCGAAAAATAGCTCTGAAACCTCCCAAGGAACTTCCAAATCGGAGAGAACGTGAACTGTTTATAAAATGGAAATATATGAGTTATTGGCATTGCGAATGGGTAAATGAAATGGTCCTTGATGTACATTTTACTCAGGTACTTTATTTTACATATAACACTGTGCACTGATTAATTCTTATTTTTTTTTTTCTGAATACTTCCAGTTTCTTCGAATGTATTGGCGTAAAATGGATCCAGAGACACCACCTGAAGTGGATGATGGAAGTCAGGAAGATCTGCAGAGTGGGAAAATCGAAAAAAAAGATAAGGAGAATGATCCTCACAATCTTGAAGAAAGATTTTATCGTTATGGTAAGTTTTGAATAAAACCAAAAAAAAAAAAAATCATACTAAGCGGTTAGATAGAGCGATTTGACTTACTGGCAGGAAGCCCATAGATTTTCATTTTTCTATACAATTGCACTATTAGGAAACACTATGCGAGCTCCCAGTATCTTAATTTTAATTTGCTAGGTATCAAGCCAGAATGGATGCAAGTACAGCGAATCATTAATCATGTACAGTACGGAAAAACTCAATTTGATTATTTGGTTAAGTGGAGAGAATTAGTTTACGAGCAAGCTACTTGGGAACGTGATGATTTCGATATTATGGGTTATGAAGATGCTATCGTCAAGTATTGGGCACATAGGTAGTTTTTTCTTTTTTTTTTTTTTTTTTTTTTTCATTTTAATATGAGTTGAGCATCTTTGTACTGTTCATTGCATGTTTACACAATACAGCGTCGTCCATAGGTTCAAATAACTTTGATAGCAAAGTAGAGACTGCATTGTAAATAATATTCATTCCTTTTTTTATTTTCATTTTATTCTATAGGCAGCGTATGAATGGCGATGTGTTACCGAAGCATATAGCCAAAAAAATAGCAGCCAGGAAAGTTGAAGAAAACAGAGATAAAGATGAGGAAGATGAAGAAGACTGTAAAAAGAAAAAAAAGAAAGAACCCAAAACAGACGTTTGTTTTTCCTGTTTGAATTCTTTCAATACTGTTTATTCCCTTCATATTGAAAGTCTTATTGCTATATTTTATTTTGCTTTGCAGCTCCGAAAGAAGTATGAAACTCAACCGGATTTCATAACAGAAACAGGTGGTAAACTGCATGATTACCAGTTGGAAGGTATCAATTGGTTGAGGCATTGCTGGTCGCAAGGAACAGATGCAATTTTGGCTGATGAGATGGGTCTCGGCAAAACTATTCAATCTATGGTCTTTCTCTATTCACTAGTAAAAGAAGGGCATACACGTGGTCCATTCCTGGTTTGTTTTTTTTTTTTCTTAATTTGACACGTCGTAGTAAATCTTCAAGTTTTTTTTTTTTTTTGTTACTTATAAGTATTAATTTTATTAAGTCAATTCATTCAGTTAAGAGATCAAATTGAAGCGAGAAATCATTTAGCTCGATTTAATGCAGTAACATATTTACTGCTAGTAAGCTTATTTTTAGGTGGCTGCTCCACTTTCAACACTAATAAATTGGGAACGTGAAGCAGAATTTTGGTGCCCTGACTTTTATGTTGTAACATATGTTGGTGATAAAGATAGCCGTACCGTTATCAGGTTGGATAGACGTATCTTGAATATATTACAAGTTTTCTAAGATATGCTTCAGTGGATTCGAAAAATATGCAGTTTCGTTCTTTGAGACATTTTGTTATATGTTCTTCAGTTAGCAACTATTGCATAATTTGTTATTACTTTCCAGGGAACATGAGTTCTCATTCATCGAGGGCGCTGTACGGGGTGGCCCGAAGCCTTCACGCCTGAAAACTGACCAAGGAATTAAATTTCATGTTTTGCTTACTTCTTACGAACTGATTAATATCGATAAGGTATTTTTTGTATTTCCGTGTTACACTTAGTGAATTGATTGTGTTTTCTAATGTAGTTTCATGTATTTTATCTTGGTGTTTTAATAACTTTTGCATAGTCAGTTGAAGATTTTATCTTTGGTCGAGGCAATAAAACATTTAACATCTGTTGATGAAGTAGTAATATTAGTATTTATGAAGCCAATTTGTGCTCCTTATCTCTTCATTGTATTTTCCAGTCAATACTGTCATCCATTGAATGGGCTGGATTAGTGGTCGATGAAGCTCACCGTCTGAAAAACAATCAGTCATTATTTTTCCGTACTTTACGCGACTTCCGAATCAATTATCGATTGCTTCTTACTGGTACCCCGTTGCAAAACAATTTGGAAGAGCTGTTTCATTTGCTGAATTTCTTATCACCTGATAGATTTTAGTAAGTTATAATAACTTTCAAATTCACTTTAATTAATACGGAGATACGCAACAGTTATATTTAATTCTTCTGAATCCTTTTCAGCGATATGGATTCATTTACCCATGAATTTGCTGAAATCTCGAAAGAAGATCAAATCCAGAAATTACACTCCTTGTTAGGCCCTCATATGTTACGTCGTTTAAAGGCCGATGTGTTATCTGGAATGCCATCCAAAAGTGAACTTATTGTCCGTGTGGAACTTTCACCTATGCAGAAGTATGCTACGTTCGATATTTCGAAATAGCACCTTTTCGTTTTCGGATTGTATTTTTTTTGCAGCGTTCCACAATTTCAGAAAGTATTATAAGAATATTTTGACACGGAATTTCGAAGCACTAAGTCCGAAAGGAGGTGGCTCTCAAATTTCCCTAATCAATATTATTATGGATCTCAAAAAATGTTGCAATCATCCGTATCTATTTCCTAAAGCTAGTATAGAAGCGCCGAAATTGAAGAATGGTATTTATGAAGGCACTGCACTGGTGAAGGCATCAGGAAAGTTCGTATTACTTCAGAAGATGTTAAAGAAACTGAAAGAACAAGGTAAGTTTAGATTAGATTTTATACAGCATTTCTTTTTCTTTCTGAAAGCTGCAATAGTTTTTTTTTTTCCTATATTATAATTACAGGACATCGAGTACTAATCTTCTCCCAAATGACTAAGATGTTAGATATCATGGAAGATTTCTGTGAAAATGAAGGATACAAATACGAACGTATTGATGGTTCGATTACTGGTCAGGCACGACAAGATGCAATTGATCGATTTAATGGTATGTGCTATGTTTTGTGGTGTGTGTGTGTGTGTGTGTGTGTGTGTGTGTGCTGATTTTCTATTAGAATCTTAAGCTTTTCACATATTCTGAGTTTACTGATTTCTCTTATGTGCATTATTTGCAGCCGCAAATGCTCAGCAGTTTGTATTCTTGTTGTCCACTAGAGCAGGTGGTCTTGGAATTAATTTAGCCACAGCGGACACTGTTATTATTTACGATTCGGATTGGAACCCACACAATGATATCCAAGTATAATTTTATAAACCTTGAGTTTGCTTTTTTTACCTTTTTTATTATGTAGTGATTTTTTTTCTTTGGCTCTGCAAATGAAAAATTTCTCTTTTCAGGCTTTCAGCAGAGCGCATCGCATTGGACAACAAAAGAAAGTGTTGATTTATCGTTTCGTTACTCGAAATTCCGTTGAAGAAAGAATCACATCAGTGGCGAAAAAGAAGATGTTATTGACTCATCTTGTAGTTCGCGCTGGAATTGGGCAAAAAGGACCTTCTATGAGCAAAAGCGAATTGGATGAAGTATTACGCTGGGGCACCGAAGAACTTTTCAAGGTTTTGAGATATGTCGGGTGTAAATTATAAGTATTTAAACAAAGATGTGCAGCGTAGTGCTGTTATTTTATGAAATATTTGGAAGTATTTTCATATGACACACTGCTTCACAACTATGAATCAATGTTTACTACATTGTTTTGTTATAATCAGATAAAATTTAAGGAGGATGAAACAACGACTGCTGACGGCGAACAAGGTGAAAAGAAAACAAGTGAACAAGAAATTATCTGGGATGACGAAGCAGTCGATGCATTGTTAGATCGCTCTGCTGACGATCCGAAAGAAAAATCAGGCGAAAAGAAAGAACACTGGAGTAATGAGTACCTTTCTTCATTCAAAGTTGCGCAATACACCACACGGGAAGCTGATGAAGAGGAATTGGAAGATGAAGTAAGTAATCGAATTAAATTGAGCAAATTTTGAAGTGATAAAAATCTTCCTGAAATTTTTCTTCGATTTAATTTATAAGAGATCGCAGTTGGTAATTTTCTAGGACAAAACAGAAGTGATAAAAGAAGCAGCTCAGGAAGCTGATCCTGACTACTGGGAAAAACTTCTTCGTCATCATTATGAGCAGGAACAAGAAACGCAGGCACAAAAACTGGGTAAAGGAAAACGCGTTAGGAAGCAGGTAGTGTAATATTCATGTTGAAGTTAGGAGATTTCAGATCTTTGGACGGTTTAATTTTTCGCATCTTTGTGATGAAGTCAAATAACTTCAGAGCTTTCTTTTATTTAAGTTTTCAGATAATTCTCTCATATTCATGAAAAATCGAGGATTCTTGTAAAAGTACATTAATTTAGGTCAACTATGCATCAGAAAATATGCAACAAGATTGGCAGCAAATGCATCCAAATAATGATGATTTTTCATCGTCATATAGTGGTGATAGTGGCCGTTCGGATGGTGAGGGAGAGGACGATGAATTTGACAGCAATCAACAAGGAAAGAAACGACATCGTGATCGTGGAGACGAGAAACTCCCTCCACTTCTCGCGCGTGTAAATGGCCAGTTAGAGGTTAGCTCCTCTATTGTAGATTATATTTTCTTCAGATTTTATTATGAATAATGGGTGGAAATTATAGCCGGTTCTTAAGATATTGTAATTTTTCTGACTTAACCATTTCAGGTTTTGGGTTTTAATCCCAGACAGCGACGAGCATTTTATAATGCTGTTATGCGATGGGGCATGCCTCCCCAGGATACTTATCAGTCTCAGTGGCTTGTGCGAGATTTAAAGGTAAGTTCTCTGAATCTTTGGACAAGAGGAAAAAAATTAATCATATTGCAAAAGAAATATTCGATGACAAACAAGAATTTTCTCCCCAAAATATATTCTCGTCAGATAAAATTATGCAGAAACTAACGTGTCGATCACATAATTAATGTCAGTTTAAGGGTAAATCAGAGCGGGCGTTTAAAGCGTATACGTCCTTGTTTATGCGTCATTTATGTGAACCTGGAGCAGATTCGCAAGAATCTTTCAATGACGGTGTACCTCGTGAAGGTTTAAATCGGCAACATGTTCTTACCAGGATTGGAATTATGTCACTGATCCGGAAGAAAGTTCAGGTTAGTCTTTTTATATCCATTTTCTAGAAATTCACACATCATAATATTGCTTGCGTCTGCCGAGAATAGATTTTTCTTCCTCTTAAAGTCACCTTACTAACATATGTTAGAATGTCACATATTAAAAATTTGCTTTCTTCGCATCTTAAATTTTCTTTTAGGAATTTGAGGCGAGTAATGGTGAATGGTCAATGCCAGAAGTGCGAGGAAGGGCATCACAGACCTTTGAAAGCGAAAAAGAAGGTTCAAATAGTAAAGCTGGCTCAAAAACGTCAAGTAGAAGCAACACACCAGCTTTAAAGGAAGGTGTTGCATCAGGGGAAAACGTTGACAAAGTATAATATATGCCTAACTTTAATTTATTCGATTATTTAAACTTTTTCTGCCTATGATGTTCAAAAATATAAAAACATGATGAGATTCTTGAAGTAAAATAGTAGAGAAAAAGTAATCAAAGCTATCTATGAAGTTTGTTTTTCAAGTGTTGTAATCAGACAGTGATCGCTTTGATAAATTAATACACTGCTGATGATATGCTGTCGTTAGAGAAGGCAGTGTACAAAGGCGCAGTGAAACAAGTTATCAAGTATGATTGATTTAAAGGCGAATCTGAGGCAGGTTTTATTTTAAGGAATCCAGAAAGCTGTTAATATTTACTTGAAGTAAATTATTTTCAGCCTGATATGAAGAATGATAGAGAGGCTGGAATGATTAGGAAAGAAGGTGAAGAGGAAACTCCAAAACTGAAGGGTCCTCGACCACCATTTAAATTTAATATTGCTGATGGTGGTTTTACTGAATTGCATACACTTTGGTTGAATGAAGAGAAAGCAGCTGTACCTGGAAATGAATTTGAAATTTGGCATCGTCGGCATGATTACTGGCTTCTTGCGGGGATTATCACGTATGCATTTCATGGCGTATTTATGCAACTTCCAGCATACAAAATTTTACGTAATTTATGGGCTATTTTTCTCGAAAACATTAAATGGCATTTCTGTGAATTTAGAGTTCTCAAGATAGTGAGGGAACAATCTGTAAATAGTACAAATATTCCATTATTCCTGTAATGAAAAAACACTTAAAATTGTTGTAAAAGATTGATCGGAAATTTGTTATGCAAATGGAATTGCTTTACCATCTATTTTTGGTACCTTAAATCGCTAATATTAGGTGTAATGTTTCAAACCGTTTTATCCCCTCTCCCCAACGATGTAAATCATTTTATTTTCTAGTAAATCAGTAACTGTTTTACAACCAGCGGCAGAAACGGAAAAAAGAATCAGTTCTGAAACCAGTAGGCTTTCAATTTTTCAAAAATTCAGGTATGGTTATGGACGATATCAAGATTTACAGAATGATGTGCGTTTTTCAATTATCAATGAGCCATTTCGCACCGAACAAGGGAAGGGGAATTTCTTGGAAATAAAGAATAAATTTTTACAGCGACGTTATAAGGTGTAGTTTGAAGTTCAATTTCAGTTAGTTTACTGCGCATGTAAGTATTTTGACAGGAGAAGGTAAGGTTTTTTTCTGGATTTAGCAGTGGTTATTTTCAGCTTCTAGAACAGGCTCTGGTTATTGAGGAGCAGCTACGACGAGCGGCATATTTGAATTTAGCGCAGTCTAATACAGATGGCACCCAACAGCTCAATGAACGCTTTGCTGATATTGAATGTTTAGCAGAAAGCCATCAGCATTTAGCAAGAGAGGGTATGCAAGGGAACAAAAATGCAAGTGCAGTACTACATAAGATAAGTTTTATCATGCAAATACTATCAAACTGACGACTGCCTTAAAGGATGATGTTGCATCGTTGAATTTGTTTCATTACTACAATTTCGTGCTTTCTACTTCCTAAAACTGATGATATATACCATTATTCAGGCAAAGAAGTGCAAGTGAAGTTCTGGCGTTTTGATAATTTTTGGAGATGAAAATTGATTTAATCTGACTATGTAAAAAATTATGTGTGACGTTTTTAATAATTTTTCAGGTACTGAATCAGTTGGAGGAACTATTGTCCGATATGAAAGCAGATGTATCAAGGTTACCAGCAACATTAGCACGATTACGTCCAGTAACCGAACGTCTAGGGATGACGGAAAGAGCGTGTGTTATTAATTATTTTGCTCCTTGCTAACTTTTAACTTCTACATTTCTCAGAGTTTTGTTACTGCACGTGGAAAGTGATTTCTTTTTTCTTTTTTTTTTTTTTTTTAGTATATTAAGTCGGTTAACAACGCGTGATCCAGAGGCAGCATCGGGAAAAAGTCCCTTACCTCCGCCTGGTCCCTTTGTCACCCCTACTCTTGGACAACAGCTCTCAGGAATACAGCCAAAGTTCGCCGCTTTATCGAGGAATTCGGTAGCTGAAGCAGTTACACGTGAAGAGGAAGGGAAAAAGGAACAAGAACAAAATGAAATAGATGAAAAAGAAAAAGCTAAGGAAGAAGAAAGCGACTCCAATAAGGAGGAGAAAGGTTATTTTTTTGGTCTTTGATGGAACAAAACGCTCTGAATAAAATACTTTCACTGTAGACTATTAGAGGATACAAGCACGTGTTGTGATGTCCGGTAAGCTGGTTGTCATTATTTTTCCGAATAGTAATTTATTTATGGAAGCGTCATTGAATTCAAAGAAATATTTTTACTGATCTGAAGATAGAGATTCTTGATGTTCCCTACTGCATTTTGCAAATCATTGTTATTCATGTTTTCTTTCAAAATATTCTCATCATTTTACGGGGAGATTGTTGCAGATGAAATCAGAAATGATGGAGCTGCCGAAAGTGAGGAGGCTAAGGACGATGATATTAAAGATGATGAGCCAATGGACTGTACAGTTACTGGTAGCACATCTGGTACCGTTATTGCATCTGAAAACATTGGAAAACCAGAAGAATCTATGGTAAATAAGTCGGAAGGTGAAACTAAGATAACTCCTAACGCACCAATGGAAAATATGTAAATTTGTATTAGTTGTTAGAACGAATATTTTTCACATATAATTTGGGGTAATTTAGATCACTTAAGGCTATTTCAAAATATTTGCACAGCTGTGATATCCTGAATTGATGAGGCTTGAAATATTTATATTCGGTGTGCAGCCACATCTCAGTAGCATCAAAAGCTATTAATACATACATGATTTTGATGACCTCACTGGGTCGTGTGCACTAGGTTGATGAGTTTGATCTCATAGAATTATACTGCATGTTGTTAATGTCATTTTATATGGCTGAACACAAAATGTTGAGTGTTCTTTTTCAGTTTTTGTTCAGTTGATGTTCTTTCTTTGCTTGTATTGTTTTTCTTTACTTATATAATTGATTCCCATTTGATCTAATAAAATATCCCATGAATAAGAATTCTGGTATTTTAATTGTAACATTCGAACATATTTGTATATAAAACGGTGATATTAAAGAAGATGAACCGAGGGATTGTACAGTTACTTTGCTTACGTGGCACCTCTTTGAATTATAGATTTCAGTTCCATGCTTCTTCGTCTGATGGACTTAAAGGAATGTGGTGACAAAAATTTTTTAATAACATTCTAATCGCATGAGCGTGCCTTGCAGCGTAAGACACTGCCGCAAGGCACTGTCTTACGATACGGCTTTCGGGTGATATTGGTAGCTACGGGATTTTTTTAAAGAATATTTTCACCTAAGGAGGTTTTGCTGCGACAACGGTTCGTGTGAAAACTAAAATATCTGATTTATTCAGCTGAATTCGTAAAATTATACGAACGTAATGGATAGTATACGTTGGAAGAGTTTGGTAATTATAAAAGGTAATAGTTATATCTCATGGAAGACTATTCTTCTATACTGTTACATACTTTTCATTCATCGAGGCATATTGTGAGTAAAATTGAGTATAACTTAGATGTTAAAGCTGTTTGATCTATTCTAAAGTAGACCTCGGGTAATAGGTTTTGTCGGGATTTACCATAAGCTATAATAGCTCATGAACAAGACCAATTTGCTGTTTAATTTTTTTTAATTTTCTTTAATTCATAGACTTTTTTTTAAAAAAAACACAAATACGAAGTAGTTCTTCAGCATTTCCTATTATCCTTTGTTTATTGTTGACCGGTTGAAATTGGTGGGTATTTACTTTTTACTTTTATTTTTGTTGAGTTAGAATAGTGTTTGGAAAGCATTGAAAATCTCAGTAATGCTTTCATATTTCAGAAAGTTAAGAAGACATGCTGTAGGTTTTGTAATTATAAGTGTTAACTATAATTTGATTATAATTCATATTTGCAGATACTCTACAATATAGTGGAGAGAAGTTATGGGCCAGTTTGGTACATAGTGCAATTGGACGTAACAAAGGACCGGTATCAGTGTATTTATTAACATCATGTAAAAAAACATTATTAAAACGTTATCCTTTCTTGTTGAAATGTATTGCGGTGGAAGAAGTCGATTCAGTCGACAACATTTTTCATAAAATCCCTGATATACTAAAAAATGTTGAAGGAGCAACAATTTTTTTGGATTCGATTGATGCCGCATTCCTGGATAACTCCTTCGATAGAATAATTGTATTATTGCGAGAAATTTCCCGTAAGTTTCTGTGTTTTTTCTTTTAAAGTTATTCCGACTATAGAAAGATAAAGAAGTATGCTGCTATGCAATCTTATGTTTAAAAAAAAAGGAAAAAAAAAAGTATACTCATATCACTACTTTAGAACTAGATAAGTACAACGCCAAATTAAGAGATCTGTTGCAAATAAAGCCAAAGCTAAAGAAGATATTATCTTGTATTAAAAAATTTTCCCTTAATTTAACATAATGTTAAAATTGAATTAATGCGAATTTTAGAGTTATGAACTTTCTCTGGTTTATGGTTATCTACATATTTTCCAGGGTATGCGACTGTTATTGCGCGAATTCACGATGAGTGCATCTCTGTTCAGAACTGGAATAGATTAAGCTCAGTTTTCCATATGACATGTTCATTAGAACTCAGAAACACAACACCGTTCTATACAGTAATTTCATACAAGAATGATGGGAGTAGAATTGTAAAGGTGCTCTTTTAGAATATTTGGAATTTTTAATTCATTTTATATCTGTGTAAGTATATGATACTAATAAGTCTCTTTTTAATCACATAATTCATTTCAGATAAGTTAAAAAGGCTTTTGCTTATTTGTATATTAAAGTTTCTTGAATGACACAGATTTCATTTCTTTTAGTGAATTATATTTCTTATTATCTGCTAAATGCTTCATTCATTACTATGAACGTAAAATTATTTCCCGGTTATCATGAACAACTCCAATCCATGTTTTGAAATGACAGATAATGAACTTTCTCATTTTTCACTATTATAATTAATTGTATTATAGGTGGGTACGGTACATATCGATGACTCATTCCACTCATCTTTCAAGCAATATAAAGCGCAAGATGTAAGCTCGTCTGTTAAGGAAAAGAATAACTTATTGATACCTGAGAGCTCATTCGATATTGGTCTTCATTTGAAAAAGTCGGAACTTGAAGCCAAAAAGAATCTTTCTTTGCCTTATGAAGCAGCTCAGAAAGAAGAAGGTAGGAACACTAATTAATTCATAACAAGTGCCAAATTATCTTCTGCAACTATTGATCTTCTGAAAATTTTTTGAGTAATACTAAAATTGATGTCGAGATATTCATTTTCTTGTTATTTTTCGGCGATCTTTCAGAATTGGTAAGGTTACGTGTGAAGGAAAATCAAAAAATTCGAGCTGGTGGTCGCATTATTTACACTCCAGATGAAGCGGATGATTTAGATGAGAGTGACCCCGATGATGATCTTGAAATTTAATTCTTTCCTTTGAATATTAATGACTGATTCTAACTGTCTGTGTTGTTTATTATCAGTCTTTCATTTTTTTTTCTTTTTTTTTAAATCGCGGTTTGTTACTTGCATATCTGATCTCTAATTTTGCTTATTTATAATTACAACAGTTGGTTAGTCTCTGTAATTTTTGAGGCATACTGCGGAAATTCCTGTATCAGCATACTCGTTGTCTTCTAGTTGCTCTCTGTGAACGAAACTTTTCTGATTATAATTCCAGTCTAATATTTACTTCTGTCTTCTCTCAAATTGCACGTGAAACAAGACATAAGCTGTTTCATCTTTTTTTTTTCCTTTTTTTTTTTTTTTATTGTCAACTTTTCCCGAATCTCGTTATCCATCTTAATTATTACGTATTTTCTTTCAGCTGGAAACTCGTAATTATTTAATGTTTCTAATTAAAGCATTCTTTTCTAGTTAAATATTTGAGAAAGCCATTTATCTGAGTCAAATGTACAGCATCCACACATATATGAAAACTGATGTAAGTCAATTAGTAGTATTTCGCAATGAATAAACTGTAATAGGAACAGAAAAATTCTTTTTTTCCTTTTTTTTTTTCTCTCTCTCTCTCTCCCTTTTTTTTAAATGCTAAACAGTTAGTGGTTGCAACCATATGTTACCCGATTTTGTTGATTGCCTTTCGTGTGGCAATCATTTCCTTTACATATGGCTTTTCCTACTGCTTATTTGTATTTGCATGACAGAAAACATCCAAGCAATAATAAGCCTGCCTTACGAATGATTCCGGATGATTAATTACACTTATCTTTTAATTTTATTCGTCGTCAACATTTTGTTTGATTCTAATAATTTGTTATTGTTGGTTACATTCTGGAATTTCAGTTGCTGGTTTTTTTTTATTGTTTTATTTTTTACAATTACATTTAATAAATGCACTTCTGTAATGATATTCATCGTACACCAATTTCCTAACGATTTCTCAGTTCACTTATCAGACTATTTCTCTATCAATTTTTCTCATATGAAAATGAAGAAATAAACCGGTATTATCATTGCTTAAGTATTATCAATAATTTTGAGAGATGAGGGAATTGCAATTTGACAAAGTAATTTCGGTTCAACAAGAGGATCAGATTCGGAATGCTTCTGCATTTCCATTGGATTTTCAGAATCTTTGCAACATGTATTTGCGGTTAGTATTAGGCATGTATTGGAAAACGCGGAAAATACACTGAACTATGCTTCTAGTTTAATTAAACGGTTTTATAATTACCAAATAATTGAACCATAATTTAACCCTATTTGACCCTTTCAGATGTTGCAAGTATGGTTTAATTCAGTGTATCTTTCTGCCAACTTCAGAAAACATAACAAGTGGACATAGATAACTGTTATATGTTAAAGCAGTTGGGTCACTTTTTAATCACTGTTGTTTTCTTTTTCTTTTTTTTTGGATAAAATGATGTCAAAATTTGTAATACGTTGAAATCGAATTATGTTTTTGTTAGTTCTGATGAATTTTAGACCGAAATATGTTTCTTTTTTTCTCTGTCTTTTCATCCATAATTAGTAATCTTTCCGTGAATTCTAAAGTAGATTTCTAACAGCGGTTGCATTATCATTACACTGTTCTATCGTCGTATTATTTTGGGAAATTGATTTTTGAAGAAAAGCACTTTTAAGCGATGTCTGTCTTGGTGGAAGTCCTTCCGAAACTTGATTTCACGGAAGCGTTAAAAGATTCGCCGAGATTCAGGTCATTTTTTTTTTTTCAGTAGATTTTATTTTTCTGCAAAACTATACACAGTGATTTACTTCATCAGCATCCTTTATATGAATGTGAAACAAACAGTTGGGATTGACGTGCGTCATATTTTATAAATTTGATTTTCTGAATAGATCATATTATATTTGGAATCAATTTTGGTCATTTTGTTTCAGACAGGCAATTTTGGCACATGAGCAGTATTTTGCTAAATTAGACTCAAAACTTAACGAGGTAATTTTATCATTTCATAGATCACTAGAAATTTGAAGCACAGTTTAGTGGTATCAGGAACGTTATATCCTAAATTGCGGAAAGTTCTGGTAATTGATAAAGGATTATTCGTTCTAATTTTTAACCCGACATCATGCAGAAATTTTACACATTATATTCTTATCAATTGAATGTGCGAAACAAGTAATAAAAAAAATACAATTTTATCATTTCTTAACGTTTTCACTCTAGAAAGAAACCAATTTTCACATATTGATGGTACTTATTACAGGTATTGCAATTACTTAATTCGTTAGCAGAACATGGAAAAAATTATGTAAACGATTTTTAGTAGGTTTTTTCTTTCCCCGTGACATTTATTTATTTGAAGGTGTACATCCGAAGTCTTGGAAATATCAGTTAAGTAAATGTTCTCAAATTCGAACTGTTTTAAAGCAACATGTTAGCTTTAGTTAATAGTAAAATTGTATAATTCGGAATTATTGTAAACTTTGAGCAATGTTCAAATTTCAGTGCTTTATCAGTTGTTATCAACCAGTTATGTTTCGAATTATTGCCTCAAGATCCATCTCTTTTGTTGGCACTCAAATCATTGTCGGATGTTTTCGCCCAAGTTGCACATATTTACAAGTCATTTGTTGAGCAGTCCCACTTGACTATTGCTGATAATCTGATTTCATTCCTCAAAAAGTAACTAAATTAAAGAAAATATACATTTGAAGTGTTGCTAATTGCTGTTACATTAATATTTCCTGCGTTAAGTTTGATGATTAGTTCTCTAAGAAATGAGTGACGGAGAGATTAATCTTACGTATCTTTGCGATAAATAATGACGAACAAAGATGTTAATCTCAATATCTATAAGTAAACGTTATGAAAGAGATGTTTCAGTGAACGATCAAAAGTAACGGAGACACGTTGTCATTTTGAAAGTTTGTCAAATTCGCTGGATGAAGCACTTGCAAAGCGTGCTGCTGTACATCGTGCACGACCAACCGAAGTTACAGATGCTCGAAATGCACTTACTGCTATTGGTACATGTTTTGCCCATACTGCACTAGACTATGTGGCACAGATTAATATTGCGCATGCATATAAAGACCACACTGTTTTAGACGCTGTAAGTTTATTTTTTTTTATACAGTATTTGTGGATTTTGTTAAAGTTATATTAAGCTTGTAAATCTTTAAGAAATTGAGCTTAGAATTTATATATGCTGTACCCATCGATTGTTCATGAAAAATGCTCATTTAATTTAGTCTTGGTTTCAATGCTAATTTGGTTTTGGTGATTTTATTGTTTGTTAAAGTTTAATAAGTTAAGTTTAAGCTTAAACATCATTAAGTTTAACTGCTTTATAGCTGTGGTCTTTTGTTAAAGAATGCAGCACATTTTTCATTCGTGGACACGTATTTTTTGATGAATGGACAGCAGTTGAAAGTGGTGCAGTAGCTGATACCTTATCGCTGCTTGCAAATAAAAGTAAATATGTGAAAAGAAAGATGCAAGATCGTCATGCTTTAGTACCTAAGGTAAACTTTTCTTTCAAATTCAAGGTAGGTTATATTTCCAGGTATTCCTTTAAGAGTTTGAAGTTCTTACTGTTAAAACCTGTGTGAAACTTGCTGAACCCAAGTTCTTCGCAATACAAAATTTTTTCAACTATTTTTTTCTGAATATATTGCTATATAACTGACAAGTTTATTTTAGGAGGTATTTCTACATCCAACAGGTATTTCGCCTGAAGATGATGTTGTAATGGAAGGTTATCTTTTCAAACGAGCTACCAATGCTTTCAAGACGTGGCATCGGCGTTGGTTTCAAATTAAGGATAACAAATTGGTAAAATTTCAGGAAATTTGAAGGGAAAAGCTTTAAACAGTCAGTGCAGCAGTAACTGAGACTTCCAGTCAGTTTCGGAACGAATTTAAATATCCTTTTCAAGATATATTCTCATCGATCCGACGCGGTGGAGACGCCTACTGTTATGGAATCAGATTTAAAGTTATGTCTTGTCAGGCCAGCTCCCACAACATTTGAAAGAACATGCTGTTTCGAATTGGTCACACCAACAAAGTATCAAACTTGTCTTTTTCGACCTGAATACATGAAATAATGGCTAAAATGGTTTAATCTAATTCTAAATTTTTGCCATCATCTATAGATTAGTCGTCGTGAGCTTACCAATGTTAGTTTTTGAGCTGTTTTCACGGAAAGGATGTTCGACATTGCTGTTTTGCAGGAATCATTTATTACAAGCCGATTCGGATACGTTGTGTAATGCATGGATGCGAGCTGTTCAACGAACTATTCATTACTTACATGAAAACGATGATACGGTTTTTCAGCTAACAGCTGCAAAACAAATTAACGATGGATTTCCGGACTCTGCTTCAAGTTTACAACATGAATCATTACTGGCTGAATTGAGACGAATTCCAGGAAATGATGTTTGTGCTGACTGTTCTGTGGAGTCTCCAAAGTGGGCTAGCATTAATCTCGGTGTAAGTTTTTTAATTTTTAAATGCATTTCATATTTTTGCACGTAAATTATTTTATATAACATTGTTTTAACTCTGGAATGATAACTTCAGGAAGTGTCATTGGGAATGTCGTATTTTTAATGAGGAATAGAGTTAATTTAATGGATTAGAGGAAAGGCTGGGGGAGGTGGATGAATGAATATTATTCTGTTTGTGTTACAGTGCGTAATGCTTACTGCGATTCTAACAGTAGTTGAGAGTACTCACTTTGCTTTCGGGTTTCATGCTAACGCAGCTACTGTGCTGGCGGTTCTGACGAATTTTTAGGAATGTCAACATGAAACATTTTAAGACAGTTTCAAACACAAACCATTTTACTTTTCCAGGGCATCAATTTCTTTTTGTCTTTTCTTTATTAGTGTCAAATCGAGAAGATAAGGATCCAGAAACAAAACTTGAATCATGAGTTTAACGATGAAATTTTAGAACAGTTAGAAGTTAATTGTTTATTAATTACTTTCCTCATTTTTAAAAGAATTCCTCATAATTTTTTAAGCGACCGTTTTGTTTTATTTAGGTTTTATTGTGTATTGAGTGTTGTGGAATACATCGAAGTTTTGGTGTGCAAGTTTCGAAAGTTCGTTCGCTAGTAATGGATACGTTAGAACCGGAACAGAAAAAGGTACTGTTAGCTTTGGGAAATCGAGCAGTAAATTCAGTTTATCTTGCTCATATTCCCATGGTAAAAGTAGTGCCACCGCGTCCTATTGCTACTTCTGCAAGGTATTTCACATTTTTTTCTTTTGTTTAATAAAGGCATATTTTTTTTAAGCAATATTGCAGACCTTGTTGGGAAGTATCAGTTATTCTTTGACTGAGAATAACAATTTCATATTCTTATGTAAATTGTTAAACATGCAAATGCATGTGTCCTAAGTAGTTGCAGACCAATACGAGAGGCATGGATTAGAGCTAAATACATCGAAAGACGGTTTGTAAGGAAAAGTAGTGAAAGAGCAAGAAAATCGGCTATCAAGCGTGCAGAAGGTTTTAATCATAAAAATTCTGCGATATGTAAGTCCTCAAAAGCCTGTTAGAGAAAGTTTAAAAATATGCTTGACGAAACAAGGTTGGAATAACTTTTTATTCAGCACCCTATGGATCGTCCTCAGATCAAATTTCCTCTCTCATTCGTTGTTTGTCAGAACCATCATCATATTGGGATAATGAACGAGAGCAGTTAAATGGGTATTTTTCTGATACAGGATGGAAAGTCGGTGAAATTCCCGACAGAGGTTCTTCCATTCATTTTTTTCCTACTTAACATTAATTATAAGTTAACTGTTAAAAAAATTTTGCTGTTAATATTGTCTTTTAATTTATCTTAATAATTACTATAAACTGAACCGCCTAAAAAATATAAATTAACAGTGATCCAGTTAGTTCCTCATCACAAAGTGTAGTGCATGAATCTTTGTATTTCATTTTCCTTCAAGCAGTAGGATGATTTTAGTATATTTTGAAAATTTTGATGAACAAATATTTTATTTTAATATCTCGCTTTCAAGATATTGTGTTAATTTGTTTCAGTAGGCAGAAAAAAGATTTCTGCATGTGGATCTGATTCAAATTTGGATACAGCGCACGAAAAATGTAAGTTTTATTTACAATGTGACTATCAGTGAAACTACTGCTGAATGCTGATTTTGATTTTCAGTCATTTGCAGTTAACAGCGTTGATCACAATAATCGAGCTGTATTTGCTGCAGCTACAGGCGATACTTTGGAATTATGTCGGCTTATTGCAGAAGGATTTGATGTGAATACTTCTCTGAATGGTGCAACAGCACTCCATATTGCCATAGAACATGTACGTTTACACAGTTAATTCATTTTTTTTTTTTCGCCTTTTTCCTTGGTCGTACTTTCTTCTCTCTGTTTGAACAGTTTATTAATAACAAATATGCGACCTTTTCTGGACTTTTCGAGATATATTTTGAATTCAGGACCAGAGTGTAGTGGTAGAATTTCTCCTATTAAATGGTGCAAAAGTGAATGCATTGGATTCATGTCTTAATACTGCACTTCACATCGCAGCATCGAAGGCATACACACTGTAAGTTGTCCTTTTCTGTTCACTTCCGCAGAAGAATATCCTTAAATTGTATTAAACATTTGATTCTCAAACTGGTGAAAATTTTAAGTATCAGTTTTTATCAAGTTTTTTCTTCTTCAGGATTGTTTGCCAATTAATGAAACGTGGAGCAGATCAGCATTTGCGGAATCGATTGAACGAAACACCTTTGGATTTAGCTATCGAAGGCAAGCATGCAGATATTGTAACACTGTAAGTCATTTATTACTCGGTATTCTAGTGATATGGTGAATGGGATATCCTCATTTTGATAAATCTTTGGAACTGTTAGTATATCAGACTAGCAGTTTTACAATACTGTTATTAATTTCGAGTTTATCAAAACTTCGCCATGTGAAATTATTATTATTATTAATTATTATAATTAATTATAATTTATTATTTATTATTATTATTCGTTATTATTAATTATTACTATTAATTGTTACTATTAATTGTTATTATTAACACAGACTGCGAGTGCAAGAAATGCGTGATGAATTTTGTGACGAATTCAACAATCCAATGGATGAAACTGTAGATGACGTAATGCAGGATATCAGCCGAAAAGTTAATCCTTCTCTGCGATAAATTTCTTTTTTTTTGAATATCTTTTCCTTAGTTGTTTCTTTCATTTTGTAGAATTTGAGGATAATATCCATTGCAGCTGGGATAGCTGCTATTGAACTCAGTTGCATTTCTTTCAATCTAGAAAAAAGGAAAGAAATTATTCAGTGATGCTATATCATGCTTGTTGCCCTTTGATCACAAGAATTTAGCAGAATATTTGAAAATGATGCTTTGGCAGCATGGGTTGCTTTCTATATTACACAGTAGTGTAAGTGTATGGAAATTGTATTGAAGTATCGAATACCTTTCTCGGTATTAGTCTGTTTTGAACATGTATGTTAAATCCAAGTCCATTTACCTTACTAGTTTATTGAGTGTTGGATATAGAGGTATTTATATATATTTTTTCACGTATGGTAGTTTCACTCTTTCTCAACGGTAGTTGTGCTTCATTCTTTTGAACACAGAAAATTTTCCAGTTGGAGTTAAGATAACGATTTCAACATTAAATTAAAATTAACCAGTACGAAACAGTAATTTATATCACTAATGGTAACTATGAAGAGTTTTCCTAGTCAGTTTTATTTTCTGGGTTTTGGGATAAAGAACTAAGGAATGAATAAGAGTCCGACAATACACATTTATCTTTCAGGACCGTCCTTAGAAAAGGGAAATGAATTGTTCCTTTAAAACTGAGAATTATGGTATATTGTTTTTATAACCACCGTAATTTCAGTGCACATCATTCCACAATTTTCTTATTGTTTCTTTCTGTTTTAATTACTTTCTTGTCCTTAAAACCAAAGTATGAGAACTTTTATGGGGCCAATTAATAAGAAATTTGCACTCTATGCAAATTTGTCATTTTTCTCCATGTTGTTACTTCGAGTTTACTTGATCAGCTCTTTAATAAGTCCATTTTGCTTTATTGTATGATAATATGTGTAATAAAGATGCTTTTATTACTGGATTTTCTTAGTTACTAAAAGAACAAATCCTGAAAGAGTCTTGGAGTTCGTCTATCACAAACATCATCCTCACATTGAGTTATGCCTCCTTCTCACTTGCTTTGGTAATTTATTACAAGTCTCATCGTCTTAATGATAAGCATTCTAATCTTCACATATGTAAAGTGTTAATAGAAATTGTATTTGGTGTTAAAATTGGTCATCAAGGAATAGCAAATAGTATAAAATTGCACATGCATTATAATTTGCACATCACAAGAATATCAAACATTACAGTTCACTCAGCTGTGCAATGGAGTGATATAAATTGAACATAGCAAATCTAGAAATTATCGTTTCAATACAATAATGAAATAATAAAATGGAAATCTGTATTAGAAATTATTCAGACAGTTTACTCGTTCTGTTCGGCTACTGGTGCTACGTGTCGTAGTAATCCTAGCTTACGGATTACGTTGTATTGATCCGGTATTTCTAATAATGATTGCACTGCGAATGAGAGTTCACCGGCATCGATACTATCTGCTTTTTTCATTACTTCGTGAAATTCAACAAAATGGAAATTATCCCACGGTCTTCTTGGCAACGATTCATCAAATACCTGAATTAGCAACCATAAATTTTTTCTCAAGTTTATTTTTCGATCATTGCTGAATATTGACTGGAAAAAAAATTTTTTTTTAAATTTGAATAAGAAATTAAAATAAATGAATGAACTGAATAACTAAACCTTCATCATATCCCATGGTCCATCGCCAACGCCAACAACGATAATTGATAAGGGATACTGACATGCTCGTACAATTGCTTTCCGAGTAGCTTTTTCGTTTGTTACTTGTCCATCTGCTATTATCACTAATATGTGGTACTAAAATTAGTATTTCTAACAATGTAAACAAAATGAAACTAACAATGCCCTATTTCAACCGTCATTTTTCAATAATAAATATGTAGTTCTGATCTGACTACTTATGTAGTTCTTCTTGTTGAGTCTTCAGAATTATTTCTTTTCATATATGATAGTATATAATGCTTAATTATAAATATGCTTAGATGAGCAACAAACATTTTGCAATTTCTCACAAATTCCAATGGCTTCGTAAATTAGAGGCGCAAAATTTGTTGGACCACTTAAACTTATTGTTGGAGTGACTGTATCATATACCCTGCAAAAAGTGACCAATTAATTACCATTTCGAATGTAACTGTTATATTTCAGAACAGGAACAGATTTCAGTAATGATATGTTTTATCATTTTGTCGAGAATTTTTGATAGTCGATTCCGGATAAAAAAAACCGCCTAGTAGTTTCAAAGTCCCTGAAAAATATACTATTGAAAAATAAAGATCAAGTCTGATAGGTTAGATCTGATAAAGTCATCAAAATTATGAAAGTTTGTAGAATTTTCTGGATAGTACTAATGAATGCGTCTATTAGAATCGAGATTTTTATGAAAGAATTTTAAAGAGAATTACTGCAATAAATCATCGAGATCTCTGCATTCTCCCTCAGGCTTCAGTTTGAACACAGACCAATCACTGGTTTTTACATCTCCAAAACCGTAAGCTGGTATATAACCGGATGTGGCAAACGGTGCTAATATCCGTCCCATAATTTTAATTACCTAAATCTTTTTTGGTTTTTTTAATTGCTTAAAATTTTTTTCTACAGCTTCACTTAAGAGGAAAATTTATCATTCCTTAGTATGCAAAGAATGATAATGAGGAAGGAAAGAAAAAAGAAACTTTCCTTTAGGACATAAAACAATTTACATACTTTTTTACTTCACTTACTTGCTGATAAGGATTTTCTTTGAAGGCATCCAGTGAATGCAAAGATCGCCCTTGAAAGCATCGTTCACCTTGATACTTATTGCTAGCTGTATAGTCAATACCTGAATATATCGTTATCACTACCAGTAGTTGATTAGTCGTTAACAGGATGTTAAATTCAATGCAAAAAATAATTTATACGATCAAATTTCGAAAATTTAAAAATGTTATCCAAATTTTTTGCAGAAAAAAGATTCGCTGAATGATAGAATGTAAGCGATTTAGTAATGGAAATACTTGAATATTTATTTAAAAACTGAAAAGACTTTACCAAAAATTAGATTTGTAGATTGTAAACCAGCTTTACGCATAGCATCCGAGAGATCTTCAAGTGATGTCAGAGCTAGCAACATTTCTTGCATACTTGTTACACCGAGTACACTTAATAGTGAACTTCGTTTCCTTATCTGAAATATTGCTAGACAATTTTCAATCCTAAATTCATCGCTCCATTCATTGCTTTCATTTTTTCCTATAAGTCTAACATTTATCAAATCAAATCAGCATAGATTAATCTCGTTAGACTGTTGTAATTAATTTTTGAAACAACGAATGATTTGTAAATTTTTATTCATGTATATTTCTTTTCGTGCTTTAAATTATTTACCCGTGGTTGACTACCGCTTGATGTGTAACTCCTTGAATTCCGCAACAAAGATACAGACTGTGATGGCTGCTCTAATGATTTTGAAATTGATGAAATTCCAGCAACTGGTTGTAATAATGGCATCTGTAAGTAAAATGATGCATGCATATCGTTGATAAGACAAAGATTAATATTTGTTTTGATAATATATTATATATATATAATTCACAGTTGGATAAAAGAGTTTAGAATTTAAACTCTTTTCCAAAATTTCGAACAAAATATTTGCAAAAAGTTAGGAACTAACATTAACGATATCGGTGCATTCTGCAGCAACTTGATCGAAATATTCCAATAAATTTTCACTGTTAACGCTTGCTTGATCGGGAGGAATTTCGATTGATTGTATCTCAGGCGCATATGTCATCGCATCATCCATTTCCATTGGCTCTTCAATTTTTTCAAATACCTTAAAACTGTATCAATAAAAAAACGATACTTGATGATGTGAAATTGCTAGGCAACGAATAAAATGATTTCATCCAATCTTTTCTCAATACTGAATCTTCTCTAGTATTTTTTTTTTTGTTTGATCTTGAAGTTAATAACATTTTAGCGAGACAAAAGGATTAGATGTTTAACTAATAGATGAATTAATCTAGGGAGCAACTGACTGCTAATTAAGCAAGCTGTGAAACTATTAACTTCATTCGTTGGAATCATTTCACTTGTAGCTTCTGAAGATACTGGCAACTGTAGTCGTTGTTGTTGTTGTTGTTGCTGCTGAAAACGACCACCGGCATCATCATCATTTCGGTCTCTCTTGTGAATCAATGCTTCTTCAACCATGAATCCAACAGGTTCAGGACGAGTTTCACTGGCCACGTATTCAATTGCATCTTGTACGTATATTTCCGCTTCTGCAAGTCGCTTTCGCTCTGCTTCCGTAATTGGCTCATTTCTTGGTGTTGTAATTAGTCCTTCTCTATTCATCATATCGATATCAGTTCCCCTCCCGGTGAATGCTTCTGGAGCTATTTGACTAATCGACGCATCCATTGATGCTACTGGCAAAAATACAAAAGCTTCATCATCAGGCTTTCGTGATCGTCCCTGCAAAGTTGGTAATAAAGATTAAGTGATTTGCAATATTAAACTTATGATGTGTTTTAGTTTTTCAAAAGTCAAAAGTGAAACAAAATAAAACCTGAAGCATTTCAGGGAGTGCCTCAAATATGCTTGGCTATGTCTAGTGTTATCTAAATTCCATCAGAAGATAAACACTTCATTGGTAAAAAAGTTAAATTAATCGAAATTAGAAGCTGACAAAAGAAATTAATTCTACATAGAAATAAGGACAAGGAAAGATCAAGGAGTAAAATCAAGGAAAAATTTTGCTAACTTAATCTGAAAGCCAATTTAAAGGAGTGAGAGAGAGAGAGAGAGAAAAAAAAAAACCAATACCTGATGATATTGTGAAGCACCTTGTCGTTCTTCTTCCGCAGTCATATAATTTGCCAAAACTACCGGAACAGATAACTGATCAGCTGAGAGGTCAGTTATTGCTGACTGTCCTTGTTTCAGCACTTCGGGAATAGCTGGATCAGGAAGATTTAATGCAGCTGTTTCTCTACTTAATTCAGCACCATTACTCATTTGCAATTCATCCTTATAAACCTTAACAAAACCATCATCGTTTTCCATTGATGTATGAATATCGCTTATTAATACATTATTCTCGCCAATACTGCCAGGTTTATAAATGAATTCCGATGCATTCTCCACAAAAAATTCCTAAATGTAGAAAAAATTCCCCCAATTAAGTATCACAATTTCATTACTTTCATATTTACAGTTAATTAAATTTAAACAGTTCAAATTTTCCCAAATCAATCAATAAATGATGGCTGATTTTTCTAGAGAAAAAAAAACAAAAATTGTTAGAATAATATTGTTAAGTCAAGTTCTAAACATTTTTTTTTTCAGACAAGATCGAAAAGTTACCGATTGAGCAGGAGCTTCCCAACCATTCGTACTGCTAACACTCCTGTATGAAAAGACAAAAAATTAAAACTTATCTAAATTAATGAAGCTTGAAGTTTTTTCGATTTTTTTCTCAAATTTATTTAAAGGCAAACATAAAATAAAGGAAAAAATAGCAAAATTATGCGAGAAACTAACCCATTTTCTCCTTTGCTGTCTGTCACTAGTGTATTCGCTGCATCCTGCAATCAATCATAGCTGCTATGCAAATTTAGCTAATAAAAATCAACAAATTTTTTCAGTTTCAAAAAAGCTTAATTAAAGTAATGTTTCCTTTTTTCAATTTAATTTTAAACTAAAATTAGTAACCCTTATGCGGGCGATTAGTTCCGCATTAGCATTTTTTACATCTGATGCCAAATTAACGGCTGCTTCTGTTGATGCTTGAACGGCAAAATTATTCGATGCCATTGGGAAGGTTCTTTGATTCATTAGCCTACAAAAGCCTTATTTTAAAATAATAGTTTGATTTTCTTTTTAAAGTATTTTAACATCATGCCTTTTTCCAATTTATTTACAATTTCTTCTCGTTAAACATTTTCCTCATCATTTTTTTCCCTATAGTATATTTTTACCTATAGCAAAATTTTCATAGTCAAGTTCATAATTTAATTTTCAAAAGAAAAACTATGCAAAAATATTTTAAAACTCACAGGAACGATAATGTGCACTTTCGCCATAAATTTTACATTTTTTTTTTTCTTTTTCATGAAAATCTCGAACATATATATCACTGTCGTTCTTATTAATCTACTTAATTTTACATTTTCATCAAGACTATTTTGTTCACTTCTTAACCAATATCACTGAATCATATTTATTTCCTTCTCTTCTTTATAATTTATATGGAAAAACCTTTGAGTTTGAAATAGTTCCATTTCACCACTATCAGTTTCCAGTGATATACGATCAGCAGGTAACAGATGATCAATCAGTTGGGATTCTGTTTCGGTTTCAGACATCATTCCAGATGCATCTATTACATGTTCTACAAGATCCTGCAAGCGTAATTCTTCCATTCGTGCCACTTCACGTTGCCATTCTTCCAATGCTTCCGTTTCCTCCCTCAAATAATGCAACAAAACTTCGTTTCCTTAAAAACTATCATTACAACAATCCAAATTCGTTAACAATATCATTGTGTTTCTTTAATTTAAACATTTTTTAGGAAAAAGAAAAAACAAACTTGCTGAAATTTGCTTCAGATTGTCCCAATTTTCCCAGTTGTTTTAGTTTTTCCTTCACAGTTTCCAATTTTTCCAGTTTTCCCTCATTAATATTCTAAAATAATACTAGCACGATTAATTCTGCCAAAATTGATGATTTAAATCCGAAAAACTGTTCAAAACTTAAAAATTCAATGACAAAAGGGAAAGAAACTAATCACTATAAAATCAATTATTAATTTTATTACATTGCAATTAATTACCTTAACAGAAACTTTTTCCACTTCACGAGATTTATCGAGTTGTTTGCGTGCCTCAATCAACCAGAAAAAGAAAATTGTGAAGATAATTGAAGTAAGAGTAAGAAACATTCTGGTAGTAAAACCAAACAGCATAAATTGCTCCGAATCCGAACATTCTTCCCATTCATCCGGATCGTAACCTAGCTCCTTCGAAAATACCATCCCTTTCCTGACAATAATTATCATCCAAATCAATCATTTTAAAAATCAAATTTTTGAAAAAATACATTTCTTTATGTAGGAAAAAAAAAAACGATTTCAATTTTTAATCAAAGATATATTACATAACTTTAAAATAAAATATGGATTGATGATATATACTAACTTCAAATTAAAACATTTTTCATTTACAAATTTGTAGGCAATGATTAAATTAAAATACGTTGGTGTATATTGAAAGAGAAGGAATAAAAGGAATGGAAATAATTTAATAATCACATCGATAATCATAAAAATTTCCACTCAAGATAGAAAAGAAAAATTCCGATTAACTAATCTAATTCTTTTTTTTTCTTTTTTTCATTTTTCTCTTCATCATTTTTCCGTCTAAATTTTTTTCAAAAAAAAAATTTTACAAATTAATTTCATCTAATTACATCAAATCTGATCAAATACAATCTGATAAATTATCAATAAAGAGATACAAAGAAGCACACAAACGATGAAAGATAAATTCAGAAGCATATAAGCATAAAATCTCTCTCTCTCTCTCTCTCTCCACCTTTACAAGATGAACTCGACATAAATAAAATAAATATAAAAAAAAAAAGAAAAAAAAAAAACTTCCCATCTCGAAATCGAATCCCAATGATTATGCTGCTATCGTTAACATTTTCTCTATCTCAAGCTAAATCTCTTCTCTCCCTCTCTCTCTTCTCAATAATACGAGAATTGTTAGTAGGCTAAAGCAATATTTTTTGATTATAAAGCTTTGTGTGTTTGTTTTATATATATATATATGTGTGTGTGTGTGTGTGTGTGTGTGTGTGTATATATATATATATTTGTGTAAAGTAAAATTTTAACTTTGAGAAATTGCTAAGCGGCATGATTAGAAAAGTGTCGTGTCAAGAACACGTATGCATCAGTCTTTAAGTAACGCTTACTTACGTCATTTGCTAAATTAATTTGCCATCCATTAACCTCATTCATATCTAACCAGTAATACCACAAGCAATTATTAACAATGTTAATTATTAGGGATCTTTTTTTTTTTTCTTTTTCTTTAATTGAGTTACATTTCAATTAAAATTAAAACTAAGTTAGCAAATTGAAATCGAAAGGAAAAAAGAAAAAGAAAAAATGAAGCGTGTACAGCAATAATATTTACGTTTATTCGCATTTAAACTCACATAATCTTTTTTTTTTTTTTTAACAAAAAAATAGCACACTTAGTTTATATACAAGCAATCAATAATACACTAAACATTAAATGAAGCTCACTAAAAAAAAAAAAAAAAAAAAAAAAAAACATGAAAACAAGGATTTCTACAGTGGAAAGGAAAAAAGAATTATGACAGTGAATCAATTTCTGAAACACAAAAAGAAAAAAAAAATGTAAATTAAAGTGCTTTTANCAATAATACACTAAACATTGAATGAAGCTCACTAAAAAAAAAAAAAAAAAAAAAAAAAAAACATGAAAACAAGGATTTCTACAGTGGAAAGGAAAAAAGAATTATGACAGTGAATCAATTTCTGAAACACAAAAAGAAAAAAAAAATGTAAATTAAAGTGCTTTTAAGTGTGAATCTACTTGAAAAACTAAAGAACCATTTTGAACAATTTAAACTATTCCATAACAACGCATATTAAAAATACCTCATAAACGAATTTAAAAAAAAAAGGAAAAAGCATAAAAATTTTAGAGATATAAAAGATTTGATGTAACCTTCATTTTAAGCGTTAAACAGTAGATGAAATTGGTAGGAAAGAATGGTTCGAAAAACAATGGGAGTTTAAATGAAGTTAATAAAACATGAAAATTCACAACCAGCGATATACGGGGCTAAGCTGACACATTCGAAAAATAAAAATTGTTAAAAGCAAATTCTTGATCGTTCATTAATGATACCCGACAAGGTGAATGGAAAGCATATAGAACACTTGAAAAAAAGAAAAAAAAAAGATCAGAAGAAAAATTTAAAACATAAATATTGATACAAACTTTTCTTCACAAATGCGAAAAATGTCTTGATAAAAGCCGACAGTTTTACAAAATCTTCCTTCATTAACTCATAAAGTCAAAAAAAAAAAGGAAATTTAGCAAGGAAAAAAAGAATGTCGAAGCATCTGCTTGCAGCTTAAAAAAAAAAAAAAAAAACATTTCTTCACACAGAAGATTCAAGCACCCTGAAACGATAACAGAGTATATTAACAGGCTGGAACCTGAAGTAGCGTATATGAATAAATCGATTAAATCAGACAGCTCAGACTAATAAAACAAAACTTCCGACATATAGTAATTACGTTCCATAAGCTAACGCGCTCAATTTAACAGATGCACAGCACTGAAAAGTGCTTCGTAAATTGATATTTCACTTAACTACTTTAAAGGAATGTCCTGCTCTTTCACGTTTTAAGATGATACAAACAGAACAAACGAAATATGAATAATTCTAAAAATAGGAAACAGCAGCTTCACAACTATCCGTCACACATCAGGAAAATACTGCTTCCAGTATTCTCCTGTGGTCATAAGGTCAGAATTCAGATCTAAATGCCCACCAGAGATAATTTTACTCATTATTTCACCTTTGCAGAAAATCACCCTACGGAGATACACTCACATATACATGTATATATAGACACTCACGTACATATACATATAAATATACACAAAAGACAAAATTAGAAAATTCGTTAACTGAGCAGAGGTTTTTTTTTTTTTTTTTTTTTTTTTTTTTTTTTGGTATGTGTGTGTNTTTACAGCAAAATATCAGATGCTGTCAGAATACTTCTTATCAGACGTTCTTTTAATCTATGTGACAAAACAAGCAGATATCATCCGAATTTTTACAATTTCAAATTATATATGTATATATATATTTTACCTTACGTCAGAAGTGAAGCTATAAAGGAAAAACTGAATGAATCAGTTAGGAAGAAGGCGGAATATTGTGATGTACACCAGCAGTGGCCGGAGAACAAGCCAATGCTTCTAAACCTCTAAGTGTATGTGCAGCAAACGATGATAACATCGCTGAATCGACAGGTTCCATGCATGATGGACAACTAAATGACCGCATTAACCAATCATCCACACATTTCTTATGATAGGAATGCATGCACGGCAAGTAGCGAATTGGATCACCCTCTACAAAATCTACCATACAAATTGGGCACCTGAAAAGATAACAGCATTTACCTGTCACATTATTAATTCAGTTGGCACTGGAAATTGACAGTGGAAGAAAAAAGACACACCTTTCTAAGGCAATTTGTCAGCTAACTATTCAATTTATCAATATCAGCAGAATAGGAAAGATTAAGGGAATGCATGTAATGACTTTATGACTAAATTGTATTATTCTTCATTAAATTACGACCATTTATAGTCAAAACAAATGAGATGGTGTGCGTGGATTCTTCGAAAGATTTTCTTTTTCTATCTTAGAAAAATAAATAATTTTTGAGATTCCTCGCAAACTACAAAAATGATGCTATCTTGCATTTATCAGTTACATTAAAGCATTCTATTTTCATCTACCAGTGATTCTAAATGCATTATCATAGATACAATCCAATAAACTGATGGGAGAGGAGCATTTTCAGGGAAGAATAAACAAACTTATTTACTCGATTTCTCTCATTTTTCCTTCTTTCTTGTATGTATCAGCAGGAATCTGTTCCAATAATGCTGAAACATGAGCCCTTTCAGGATCTTCTGAGAACACTTCTTGTCGCCTTCGTTCATTATTTGCTTCCGAAACCCACAGATCATTTATATATGCACTTTGCTGTAACTGAAAAAAAAAAAAAAAAAAAAAAAACCAATGAATAAAGAAAAATCTCGCCTACATGAGTCATAAAAATGACTGTCATAGAACAAAAGAAAATTCTTCAGTGCAAACAAATCAAAACAAATTAAAGAAATTTTAAGAAGTCCTTCTTTTCTCTTAGTTAACATAATTTTATAAAATTGTTTAAAAAATAATGCATTTTAGCTTAATCTTAAATTGTCCTATAGATGAATGTGCAACTAACTGTTCATGAGCAAACAGTCATACTGAGACAAACATTAAATATCCAAACTATCATTCCTTCCCCTCAACCCTCCTGATCTTTTCAATTTCTGGGAAATATCATAAAATAATTGGTCATAAATATTTTCCAATAATCAGTAACAATCGTTGAAAGCATGAAATAAACCATTAAAATGTAAAGCTTCTAACTCACCTCTGCATTTGGACGTCTTAGTATATTACTGCTGCCGCTAGTATTATCAGTAACTTCTTCTAACGGAGAATGATCGTCGCTGCGTAGTAAGTTCGGAAATAATAACGGCAAACAGTTCCCCATATTTGCTCGTTCTCACATGCATCGATGGTAGCACCAAAATAGCAACAAGAAAATTAACGAAAGAACCTAGCGAAATACGACAACAATACGACGACAAATCCTGCAAAATAAAAAACTAAAATTAAAAATTGAAAAAAAAAAAAGCTGTTAAATTTTCATTTAATATGTTACACACAAATTGATGCAATAACTATGAAGGTCAATAAGCAAAGTAAACTTTTATGATTCAGTAGGTAATATGTGACGCACTGTGGCACCTAGTCTTATTATTTGTTTACTGACGTACGTAAGGAACTAATTCCTGCAAACATAACGTGAAGGTAGGGTAGATTTGACTTGCGTGAAATGATTCATGTAGAAAGAAGGAATAAAGAAATAAGTTACATTATGTAAAATCCTTATCTCTCAAATAAATCGAAAGAATTTCCAACTTATTTAATGAGTGCAAATTAAATCAATGAAGCATGAAGTCACGTGATGGACTTACTTCTCGATGCACTGTGACACGACGTGATATGGCGTGACGCAACGTGATGTGACTAGGAGTAATCCTCCTTTCAGTGATTCTTCGATCAATACTTCACGCTAATCGTCGCGCTGCGATCAGCAACGCGGCGACAATCGATTTATTGTTATTGGGGAATTGTTATTCACCAATGACGCCACAACGGACGCTTCGGAATCGTACACCTCGATGACGGTGTGTATGTATGTGTGTGTGTGTGTGTGTGTGTGTGTGTGTCTGTCTGTCTGTCTGTGTGTGTATATGTGTATGTTATATAGAAGTCTGTGTATTCTCTGGAAATTATGAAATTAATTTTCAGAAAATAAAGTTCCGTTTGAAAATTTCAAAAATTTCCTAAGGACAAGTTGGTGAACCTCAGTTACATCGTCCACATATTATATTGCTTTTTTTTTTTTTATTGATCTTCTAATAAACACATTTCCAACGGATAGCATTCATCTAATCATTCACGTTTTTTTTTTTTTTTATTTCGCATTTAATACGTGCGTCAAATTGTAAACGTATTAATACGTATTAATATATGGAAGTATTTTGCTTTGACGTAAGTGATGTAAAGAAGTAAAATTCTAAGTGAGTATTATTAACAGCAATAATAGGGATGCGTTATGAATGATGTGATGTAAAATGAAATGAATTGAAATTGATTGTGTGTAACGTAANAATACGTATTAATATATGGAAGTATTTTGCTTTGACGTAAGTGATGTAAAGAAGTAAAATTCTAAGTGAGTATTATTAACAGCAATAATAGGGATGCGTTATGAATGATGTGATGTAAAATGAAATGAATTGAAATTGATTGTGTGTAACGTAACGTGATAAATTAATTTTTCCTGATGAGTAATCATGTTTGCAAAGATTATCAGGAGGAATAGGTTAGATGTAATCTTCAAGCAGACCACAGCAATACTTATCATTGATTTTCAGGGGAACAGACGTAAGTTTGATAATTTATCATTGATGATCCCTGCATATCTTGTTTATCGACATTATCAGAAGAAGAAAGGAACGATGGCAATGGAAACTTTGGATGATGCCACCAGTATGCATTCTTCTTTCATCTCACGTGTCAGTTACACTTCTTTGGTCTATGCTTGAAAACAACTTGCTTAATGCTAGTTTTAAATTCGTGTACATATGTTAAGCTGGTAGTAGTAATACGTGTGAATTTTTAGCTAAACGTTTTTCGCCTTCATTTGGTGTCCTTTACGCAATTTCCTGTAATCTCGACCACCTGCCATAATAATGAAATATTCATACATTGTTATCAGGAATGCCCAGTAGTTATTTAGTATCCTCCATCGTGGGAAGAAAAAGGAGAAAGCATATCTGATGTGTATAAGTTTTTCGTTCATACGTTTTATTGTCAAAAAATCTTTTTTCTATAACACAGATAGCTATTGTGTAAATAGTTTTGGTATTGTTAAGTGAGCATTACATTTGAGGCAAGCTGCAGAGAAAACCTCCTAGAAGAAAGAATATTATTACTAAATTAAAAAAAAAAAAGAAAGAATAGAAAAAAGAATAGTATTACTAAATTGCTTTTTATAAATATACACCGTTTGTTTTTAGGAAGCTTTTACGCTCCAAGGAGTTGCTGCAAAACGAGTTGTTGAGGGTGAAGAGACAGAAGATTGTTACATCAGTGGACGATTATCGTTGGTTGAGAAAGTATGTGTCTCTCATCTCCCCTTATTATTTTTATTCACATCATATTGAAAATTTTCTTAATCAATCTACAAAAAATATCCAAAAATTTTCTTTTATTTACAGCCATACGGTGTGATGATCGAGTGGCTTCCTATGGAGGAAGATGGTTGGGTACTTGCAGCCGAAGATGACAATGAAAATCTTTCGAGATCATCAGACAGTGGCGAGTCACGTCGAGATTACATAAATAAACTGAAATTTTCGGTTGATATTAAAGATTTGCGTTCATTCCAATGTGTCGAGCCTAAGAAAGGTATTTTTTTTTTTCTCTAAAGCGATTGTCGGATTTGTTTTTTAGTCGAACTAGTCGAACTTTCTGAACTTGGAAATGATTAATTTGATTTTTACTCCTCATATCATTAGCGTACTAGCGGCTGTCACCGGAGGAAAAGCGCCTGGTCTGATTTATATGAATTATGATGTCTGTTCAATTTCTTGCATTAATTAATTTAATTTCTGGCTTAGTATTGGAACAGTTGTTAAAGCGTTAAGTTGTATGTAAGCTACTAAAATAAGATTGCTTTACTTTCTTATGCAGTAACTCTTGTTCTGAAGGATATCCCTGGGTACGCTTTATCGGCAAAGATGGTTCAGGTTACACGCCATTGTATTTTCGACAAGGTGGAATATCATCTTTCACTGATAATTTGCAGAGGTAATAATACTTTCGTAACTATTTACGACCTTCATTTTGTACTCATTCTCCTTTTTAAAATTTTCAGATATGCCACCCTAAAACGCTCGGCTCGAGAAGCAAATTTGGTACTATTCACGGATGAACGCCTCGAAGCTCTAGAACAGTCTGTTTCGATTTTGGATTTGAACAGTGATTTCTTTTCGGTATTTTCAGTTTTAACTTTATTCCTTTTTAATATGAATCAGTTGAGCTTAACTCACCAAACACCTAACTCACGTATATGTACATCTAAGTTTCTGTTGCAGCGTATGATGGCACAACCGTACGCAACAGCAATGACAGGACTTGGGAAAGTAGCAACATTTGTTCAGGAACAAGTTTGTTTTAAGACTTTTCCCGGTTCATTGATTTTGCTGATCATTCTGTTATTTTAATAGTTGACATATATAATAAGTTATGCATTTTATAAATGAAATATGTAGTAGAGAGACTTATAAAGAAAGTGTCCATCACTTTCTTTATAGATTTAGTCCTCATCTTTATAGATTTATTTTTTCTTTTTCATCTCACATTTTAGGTTATACCTTCTATATTGGAGTCAGATGCAGTTAGCGCAGAAGAAAAAATCAGAGCAATGAGAGAACTGAGTGAAAAAGAAGATGAAGCAGCAGGCATTCTGAGGCACGTGCTGATAGAACATAATTTTTTCATTTATCAAATTTTTACATATTATGTTGTAAATTTATTTGATTTTGCAGATCACATGATGATGGAGGATTTGAGCTCATAACACATTTAGAACTGCCACAACGTCCAGAGTTCACAAGGGAGCAACCACTGACCGAAGCACTCTGGCAGAAGTATAAGTAAGTAAAACTTAACCTTCTCGTATGATTTAAATCATCTTTCTAAATGTATTTGATTTACAGAATTGAAATATTTATTAAAACTGGAAATATTTAGAATGCCCGACGGCTCGATTAAAGATGTTCATTCATTGAAAGTACTAATATTCCGTGGTGGTTTGGATCCGTCCTTAAGGAAGGAAGCATGGAAGTATCTTCTAGGCGTATATGACTGGAAGAAGTCTTGTTCTGAAAATGAAGCTGTAACTATTTAGTTTTTTCACGCTCGACATATTTAGTATGAGATTTTCGTTTCGTTTTTTTTTTCTTTTTTAGTTTTTATTTATATTTTACAAATGAAGCTCTTTTCAAGATGTACAAAACAATGTCTGAAGATTACTTCCGCATGAAATTGCAATGGAAAACTATAAGTAAAGACCAGGAAAGTCGATTTACCGAATTTGCTGCTCGAAAGGCTTTAATAGGTATTTTGCGAAAGATCTATTGAATCTTTAGGTTAACTTTTAAACCTGGATATGTTTATATCGAACTTTTGAACTTTTGAATCGAACTTTTGCATTTTTTTTTTTAGATAAAGACGTATCACGGACAGATCGTACACATGCCTTTTTTGGTGGTTGTGATAATGGTAATCTCACACTCCTTAATGACATCTTAATGACGTATTGTATGTATAACTTTGATCTCGGTTAGTCTACCTGGCATTTTTTTTTTTTTGTTTGTTTATATTTTTTTCCTCCAGTGTTAGTTTTTTTTATCTCGAAAATTACTCGAGGCCTTTTCCTTAACTGTGTTATTAAGTTTGGATGTTAAATTTTTGTATGTTTTGTGGGCTAATCAATTTTACTTTTGTTATAGGTTATGTGCAAGGAATGAGTGATTTCCTTTCTCCCTTGCTTGTCGTTCTGCAAAATGAAGTTCACGCATTTTGGGCTTTTGTTGGACTCTTAAAAAGAGTAGTAAGATTTTTTTGAATAAGTAATGAGAGCTGCATTTTATTTACTGATAATGCAAAATACCAATGTAAAGAAGTTGAAACTAAGTTCCAATTCTGCTCCTCTTTTTTCTTTTTTTACTTACTAAATTACTAAACTAACAAGAAAAAATTTGGAATTTTTCTAGCAAATTAGAAGACCTAACCGAATAAGCTGCCTATTTGCTGTTATAGATTTTATTTCCATTTACAGCAGAAAAATTTCGAAATGGATCAGTCTGCTATCAAGAAACAGTTGATGGATTTGCGTGATCTCCTTATGGTTGTTAATCCCAGATTATCTAATTATTTAGGTTCATTCTTTCAGCTCTTTGACTGACTCTTCCTAGTGCGAATGTTTATGTTATCTGTGTGGTTTTCGTTTACTTCCAGTTGATTACTTTTATATCTGTGAAGTTCTAAAAGGCGCTTCGGATTGTCCACTTTTCACACTTTTTTTGCAGAAAGTCATAATTCTGATGACATGTATTTCTGTTTTCGTTGGGTGCTGGTTGCCTTCAAAAGAGAGTTTTGCTTTGAAGATATTATGCGCTTGTGGGAGGTTAGTGATTTCAATTCATTTGCTCATTTTAATCCTCTATATTGACCTAATCGTTCCAGTACAGAGTTAATTTCTCCAGGTTCTATGGACTGATTTACCATGTTCGAACTTCCATCTCTTAATCTGTGTTGCTATCCTAGATCAACAAATGAATTTCATTATTGAAAACAAATTTGGCTTAACAGAGATTCTTAAGGTTAGCTTCATTCTGCTTTCAGCTTTATCGTAGTTTAGAAATATCTTCAATGAGCTATTTAAAGCTTTATTGTAAGTCCAGTTTCAATCGTAAGCTATTACTCTAAATATTTGTTGTGCTAAGATTTAGTTCTGACGAAAAAAAAGACATTAAGAATCTCTTAGCTACAATTCTGTATTTGCAGCATGTAAACGATCTATCGATGCATATTGATCTAAATGACGCACTAACATCGGCAGAAGCTATATTTCATCAGCTTGCAGCCAGTCAAGACAAACTTCCAATTCATGTATGTAAGATTCTCTCACTGGGTGACTCTTCTGATTCCAGTGAAGGATGAAAATTATTCGTCCATTCAAGATTAAAATGTATTCTGAGGAAAAAAAGATGTACTTTATCAACTATTTCTATAAAATTGTGAAAATTCACTATTTCATCAGGTACTTGTGCATATAAATAATAAATTCAGAAGTACTCTGAAGTTAAACGTTTTCCTAGTTTTTTATTCATCTGTCTTTCTAAGTGAGCTACGGTCTAATCATCGTGATTATCACAGTGATTAAAAAACAGTTGCCAATCGATCTATCATTATTGAAAATACAGAAAATTATAATAACTCCTATCATCTAAATATTCAAAAGATGGCTTTGAATGATAGCATCTCTTAATTTTTTTTTTCTTTTTTTTTTTTTTTTTTTTAACTGTCGCTCTACCCACTCTTTCATGAAAGGGCACAAAATTTAAGCATCTTATTGCGTATTAGACTATAATGTGATGTATGCCGTTCATTTTAGAAGTGGTTTCTTTTACTGTTACATCACTTCATATGTCACTTTAGAATACATCACATGGTGCTTCTTTTCAATCCATTAGAGAATTAATACCTAATTAAGCAAAAAATGATTATCATGACTTGAAAATTTCTTGTTTTTCCTACTGTTATTATATTGTTAAAAAGAAAAAAAATAACTCTTGTCTTACTTCAAGAATTTATAATTTTTGTGACTTCATTCGTTTCAACTTTCTCCTGTTATTGAGGAGTCTCCTTTCGGGTCCTTAATTTCATTTCACAATGCTTCAGTAATAAAATATATATATCAATGTATCGACCAATCCATTTACTGTCTCTGTGCCCTGATGATTTCTTGCATAGATCTTCCTAACAGTGTTACATTTTCAAAGGTTGTTCAACAATGTTGTGTTCATTATATTCCCCGTTTATATGGTAATTTAATGCTTAATGTTTTATGAATAAAGCATAATTATATTGACATCCAAATACCTCGTCGTATTTAAACTGAAGTAATATTTGGTGTTATCTTACAGTGACTTATTAACCTGCGAAATTTACAATATGATTTGAAATTCTTACGGAATTATTTCAATTTCTCCAACATTTCTTTCATATTTCATAGCAAGCAGTTGCTAGAATATTCAGCGAACAGTCCAGCTTATAAATAAAACTTATCAACTAAGTAAATTTAATTCAAATTATTTTACTGAAAAATTTGAAGCCATTTTATTGTTTACACAGTCATATGATTTAAAAAAAAAAAAAATTTCTTTTTTTTTTTTCTTTTATGGAGTTCTCTTTGCAATGTTTGACCAGAATATGTCAATAGAGAAAATGAAAAGTCATAGAGATTGTGATAAAAATATTTTAAATGAGAGACCATTACTGGTCGGAGATGTATATATATATATATATGTATGTATACACTGTGAAGCCCACCTTTTATACGGCAAATGTTTGTAATCATCAAACTGTGAGTAATGTCTGATAATGATGGTGACAGAGTGAGCATTTTGATGACTGCTAATAGCTGTGATGAAATAATTTCAAAAATTTTATTCAATAAACCAAACATATATGAGCAATTATTTTATTTCAATTGTAAAATGAATGAAGGAAAAAAAAAAAAAGAGAAAGAAGAATCTAACAATGATGATATTAGTCAAATGTTAACCTGAAATATATGGATATCGTTTTTTTTTTTTTTTTTTCATTTTTTGTTTTTTCATCTGAAATTCACTGTAAGACTAGATTAATCGATTGGATAGGTCATTTCATGTACTGTAATCATCATATAGTTAATTTTTTTCGTTTCTTTCCTTTTTAAATGACAAAACGATGAATTAAGTACAAAAGAATTACAATTTAACAGGAAACAAAATTTTAGCAATTTTTTACCACGAATTATTTGCAATTTGTAAACAAAATTTTCTTATCATAAATTTTATCAATATTGAGATAACAGGTAACGTAATGATAGATATGGCATATTGAGAGCATGTATGTATTAAAACTGAGCATCGTAATTATATTATTTTCTCAAGTTTCATTTAACCAAATCACAGTATCATTTTCGGTTTGCTGAAATTTCTTAAATAAGCATACTCATAAGTCTGTGAACATCATACATTTTTACCTAAATATCAATCGAAATGGTTCATATCGGATTTTCATTTTCAAGTAAGACGTATAATGATTCATTCGATCGTCCAATAAATCTGAAATTATAATCAATTTTTTTTTTTTTTTTATTTTGCTCATCTTTCAATGTACACATCCTATAGTACAGAAATTAAAAAAAAAGGAAAAATCGTAAAAAAAAAAAATCCTTTTGGCTATATCAAATAAATTTATGAATATGAAAAGACCGATGTCATGGTGACATAATTCACATATGTCCAAGTACCCTTTCTTTTTACCTTTTCTTTCGTAAAAAATCGAAATTGTTTGTAATGTGGGAACAATAATGATATTAGCTGTTACAGTATTAAAATCTACAGTATATCAGGGCCAAATTAAGCCTATTCAGTGAAGAATATCATTGTCATCATAAACCAATTTACTTACTGTACTCGATTTGTTGCTTCATTTTCTAATAACTTTAAGGCCAGTTAAATAACAGAGTAGTTTAGAAATTAAAGAAAAAAGAAAAAAGCTAACCTTGGCAGATTAGAGATAATAACTTCATTCATTAGTGAATGAATGTATCAAGCAAAAATTACTATTTCAAACAAATTAAGTTCAGAGCAGAATTTTCTGCAGCTTTTTTTTTTTTCAATTAAAATTGAGTAGTAATATATAGAGTTAAATAATTATCCAGTAAACTTATAAAATAATTGTCAAATTATTTGCTACAAATTTGACGTTTCGAAAATTTTTAAAAACAAAAATTTTTTCAATAATGAAATTAAGAAAAAAAGAGCGACTTACCAAAATAACAACAGCAAAATGGCGAAGAATTGGCATCAACAATTTACTATTGAAATCCAACAATATTATACTTTTTTTTTTTTTTTTGAATGAATTAATCGAAATTATCAAAAATTTTTTTTTAAAAAAAAAAAGGTAGCTTATTTCTTTCTCATTTTTTTTTTTTTTTTATTTTTCAATTTTTTTGAAATGAAAAAATTAAACAAAACTTACCCAAAATGAAGAAATTTTATCACTGTAAAAAAAAAAAAAAAAAAAAAAAAAACAAAAACTCAAAAATACACACACATATACACGCAGAGAAGTAAAGAGAGAGAGAGAGAGAGAAAGAGAAAAAAAACAGGGAAAAATTGGTTAATAGGATGGGAAGGGAAGAGGGAAGAAGGGGGGGGGGGGGGAGGAGGAGGAAAAAAAAAAAAGAGTAAAAAATAACAGGTAGGAATTAATGAGAAATGCGAAAACTTGAATACTTTGCATGAAAATGTGCATAATATCACTGTAATAATTATGAATGGATTTTATGCACAATTCAATGCTAAGCAGCCAAATTTTTCTTTTTTTTTTTTTGCTTTTTTTTTTTTTTTTTTTTTTAAATATTTTTTTNACAGTAAGTGTCATGCAGAAGAAAGACATGCCACAAACAATGTCATCCTATCATTTGTAAAACATATAAACGGACTGCTTTGCTTTGCTTTGCTTTCCTTTGCTTTGCTTTGCTTGCTTCAAGCACTTTTAGTCTTCCGTCCTCTTTTCTTTATGCCTCCTATAATACAAACTAAAAGGCAGCCCTATTTCCTCTCTTATCTTATCAGTTCCACCAAATAAGTCATCTCAATATATTGCCAATTGATAATGATAATTAACATCATTTGATGATGGATTGGATTGCACAAAACTACTGTTTACCATTAAGCTATCGGCATTTACCAATAAATTGGTATAAGTGAAAAAAAAAAAAAAAAAAAAGAAAAGAAGAAAGAAAGGAAAAAAAAAGAGAAGAAAAAATTAATAGAATTGCTTTTTTTTTTTTTTTTTTTTAATATACTATTTACAATTTTTACTTTATGATAATTCGAAAAAAGAAAAAAAATCTAACGAAAGAGGAAAATTTCATGTGGTGAATTTGTGAAGCCTTTCATTTCATTTTTAAAAATTTCAACGTAAGATTTGTAATTAAGAAATGGCCAAATAAAATTACAAGGTACAGACAGCAAGAATTGTTTCAGTCTTAAAGTAATAGAAATATCATCAATAAATAACCGTCAATCTATGAGCACTTCTTCTGTCATCTATTTCTCACAGGATTAAGTCAGCCCAGTAAATAAACAGTAAATAAACGCATGCACCCATTTCATGTCTGAGAATTTTATTTCAATCAATTATGACCGAAAACAAATATTTGCAAACATTTACCAATAAGTAAATAATTGTTCTGCCACAAAACAATGCCCAGGAATTTCCTAGCACCTTTTCAGCAAATAAAAAATTAACCGATTAATACTATGCTTGGAGAAGCATAATTTAATACATGATAACAAGAAAGTAGCAATGATCAAAATCACACGACAAATGCGGAACCTTCTATTTCATCAATTATGCCGAACTCTTTTGCTTCTTCTGGACTCATATATCTATCACGATCCAGTGCTTCTTCAATTACTTTGATATCCTGTCCTGAAAGCACGAAGATAATAAGGAAAGATTCCTTCCTTACTGTTTTCAGTCCCAAATTCCTAATTATTTTCTAATGAAATTATTACGTTTGTATTTATTAATAGTCAAATAAGATGGAAAATACAGAAATGAGAAAATTCGAGCATGCACTCAATAATATCTTGAGAAAATACGAGAACATGAACGCATCAGAAAATCAGGTGAAACTGGTAAATTAATCTCTTTATACAAAGTTTATGAGAAATGTGTAACACTAAGTGAAATAAAAAGTGAATGAAAGTGAAAAGAAATTAATAAATTCGTTAATCATATTTAATTTTAAAAGGCATTCAAAATCAATCAGTATCTCAACCAGTAAAAAGCATTCAAAATCAATCAGCATCTCAATCAGTAAAAAGCATTCAAAATCAACCAGTATCTCAATCAGTAAAAAGCATTCAAAATCAATCAGTATCTCAATTTTTATTGGCAATCCTAAAATCTTTGAACTGCTACCATGCTTAAAGAAGTTAAACATGCCTTACCTGTATGACTGGCATAAATCTTGTTCAGTCGCGCCTTGAGCCTACCAATTTCTTCTGCTCGAATCAAAATATCAGATGCTTGACCCTTTAAAACAAAATAAATGGAAAGTCTAATAACTCATGAAAGCAAAAAAGAAATTTGAATTCCAAAGATCATCAAAATGGTATGTGGACCGCACTAGACACCTCAGCACCGCCACTAGGCTGATGAACCATTATGCGAGCATTAGGTAATGATGTACGTTTTCCTTTTGCACCTGCACATAACAGAAGACTGCCCATACTTGCTGCCTAAAATTTCAAAGGGATAATTACTAAATAATCAACTTAGTATGCTTCAGCTTAATTGAGAAGAGCGAAAAGAATAAGAAACAACAATAATTTATTAATGAACAGTAAAAGATTCAGCTTGGCAGATACTGTTACAAATCAATCACCTGACCAATACACCATGTTGCCACTGGAGCACTGATATATTGCATCGTATCATAGATACCTAAGCCAGCTGTTACACTGCCTCCTAAAAATGGACTTCAATTTCTAAAATTATGATTAACTTCGAAATAAAAAAAAAAAAAAAGACGAAATGAAACAAATAAAAAAGACCTACTTACCTGGACACATTATATACATATTGATAGTACTTTTCGCGCTCTCACCTTGCAGAAAAAGAAGCTGTGCAATAATGGAAGCAGCTACATGATCGTTTATCTAAATTATAATTTACATATGCATCAGATCAGAGCCGTTCTTCCTATTAATTGAAAAATCTACAAAAAGATCACAAAAAAAGGACTGAAATTGTGATCCAGTATTTGACATGTATGATATACAGACGAGAATCTAGAGCTAAAAAATGATTTAAAAAATTGACAAAACGAGCCGGTGTCATCACGCAGATAATGCGATCTTTAAGCAAACGCGAATAAATGTCATAAACTCTTTCAATGCGGCCATCTTGATCGACTACCATTGGTATTGTTTGTGGATTCAATAACGAACTGTGCAACTTCCGATTAAAAAATAACTGTCGAATGAATGATAACGATTTCATTCTAAAATTACTTCTGCCTTAAGCATTTTTGTTTATGATTATTAGGAACATCGTTTTCCAGGCAGTTTACATCGAAAAGGTTGATATTATTGTCGGAAGTGAAAGTCACTAACAAGAAGACAATTACTCATCCTTGTCAGATTAAGGGAAGAAATGAGTGATAACATTTAGTGATGCACAATTAATGAATGATTGCTACATAAATAATTGAAAGGAATACGATACTTCATTTCCTTACTGATTTTCCTCCAGAATATTTTTTTCTGTCCACATAAGTGACTAGAACTAAGCGCAAAAATGACAAGCGCATCCAGTGATAGGGTAGGAAAAACAAAGAGTCCAATGATTAATATATAAAGATTTCGAAATCTAAATAGTCTCTTTTGTATAGGCAAAAATTACACGAGAAAAAACGATGATAGTGAGAAATCCTAAATAAAAAGAAAAAAAAAGAAGAAAAATATGAGGTTTTCAAAAACGGATTTGAAGGGAAAGTCTATGTTGCAGGAAGGAAAAAGAGAAAGAATGGAAAGTAAGATCAATAAATCCTTATATTTAGAATCCCACATTTTACTTTGGTCCTGTTCATTTAATAAATGTTTTCATATCTCTTAAGTCAAGATATTTAAAGCTTAAAATCTCTGACTGTTTTTCTTTAAAAGATTATACATCCAACTTTTGAAAATATCATTGATACTAAGCAACGTCCCTACACTAAATTCCAGTTAACACCGACATTCAGTTCATTTTCAATTACCTCATCTCTTCTAACGTGATAATTAGTCACCAAATAAGAGTATGCAATGAAAAAAATTAGCTGCCATCAGTCACTAACCAGAATTAATCTCAATTTGCATAGAACTACCAACATTTGCATAATTCATATTAAGTGATGATCAGAAGAAAAAATAGTATCACTTCATTCTCAGCATCAGTGTTCATCGAAAATCAAGATCACCTATGTGGTGATAGTGGATAAGACGAAAAACCGAAAAGAGAAAATATAATAATCAAAACACGAACTGTTCACTGAAAGCAAGTTATTTCTGTACTGCTTTGTTGACGAACAAACGATAGTAGTTGCTTTATCTCTATATTACAATTCTCAAGAACACCAAACTAATCTATTGGAGTTAGCTATGTAAAACAGATGCATCCTCATTTGCAAAATTGGGAATATTCTGTGCAAAGCAGGTCGCAAAAATACAAAAAATTATCTGTTTTGAGGATGCATTATCACTTTGAAAACAAAAACATTTCTTACGGTAAATTTCTCAATAAAAACACAATCACTGAAAAGTCGACTAGCCAAATTATGAAAATATAGAATGATATGCACTGAAAAGAGCACTCAAATATAAAGAATCAGCGAAAATCATCGGGATTGAACAGCCCTTTAGCTCGGCTCATTATACTATCCTGAAAATACATTTCACTACTTGTGAATACCCAAAGATGCAACAAATATATTTCAGGAACTTGAAGCGGAATAAACTTGAAAACCAACACCACAAACATTTATTCACAACAGATCCTAAAGAAACAGCCTAATTTCATTTCAGCAGTAAAACAAAATAATTTTGAAATATCCAAACCAAAAGAATTTAAGATCTCAGCCCTTAATATATTCAGAAATGGAAATGATCGCAGACCACCATTTCACCAGCTTTGCAAATATCGGATTTAACAGAATTTTGTAGCACCCATTACTGATGGTCAACCCACTAAAAACAAAGTATATCAATGCGGACGAGAAGTAAATTATATCACTTCTAATTTCGAACTAACTTTTGTTGGATCATAAGGAGCCTCTTTCGACGGAATCTCCAGGACGGCAGGTATACTCGCAGTATATTCGTCAACAGCAAAACGTATCTGTTCAGCAATATGTTGATTGATTAAAATTATAGCAATATCATCACGAGAACAAAAATCTTTGAATGTTTCTTCAATTTCACTAATCGACGTATTTTTATCCACAATAAAATAGTTCGGTCGACGAGCCTATAATAGTGGCATATTATTTTAACTCTCCCTCTCTCTGCAATGCATACAGTACTATAAATTACAAAAACAGATGAAATATGAAATGAAATGAACCTTATTAAGTTCGCCTATTCCACCAAGCAGAAATCCAACCACCGTATCTTCGTCCCCTATCACCGCGATGATTTTTCCTTTTTGGGCAAAATGACTCATTTGAAATACTATTTTCAAATTCCAGTGCCTAAAAATCTACCAGTAATCTACTAGTAGAACACCACTAGAATCTACGAAATAAATAATTCACACAGTCCAAACAAATGATAAACAATTCACATAAATAGATAAAAACCGAATAATCCAAATAAACAAAAAACAAAAAATAATCTAAACCGAATAATCCAAATAAACAAAAAACAAAAAATAATCTATCTACCAAATAAAATAAACAATCAACAACGGAACACCATCACTCAGACCACCAATGGTCACCGGAGATGAAAGGGAAAGTTGAATGTCGAGTAGCCAAAAATCAACAAATCAAATAACACTATCATAGATTTTGTTTACTTCTTTGTCTTTGTTTATCAGTTCATTTATTTATCCATGAATATTTGCTTGCTTCTCTGCCCTTGCTTACTCATTCACTTATTTATTATTCAGCTTTCTATCAACATTTTGTTTACTTCCATTCCTTTTGTTTGTTTATTATTGCAGTTGTAAACAAACAAGAAATTAATATTCGAGGGAATTCATCTTAAAATTCAATAAATTTGGAGGCTTTTAATTTAAACAAGCGTTCCATCATAAATCAAACAGCATGCAATCTTTTTTCTTTCTTTCCCACTATTTTTCTCTTTTCTGTTTCTAATAAGTTAGACTGCTTTTTTTTCATTAATTTAGCTACTTATTATACCTGTGAAGAAAATGCTACAGTGTTACTTCTGTCGATATTATTGTGATTACAGTGTTCCGGAACTTTTTTATCGTGATTTTCTTGCCTCAGAAATTATTATTGAGAGCAATGAATAATGGTAGAAAATGTATCTAACTGATTGCATATTATTATTCTGACAGTGATTGGGAGTATTACATTGCTAGAAAGATTTAGAAACATACGTATGTATAACTGAAGATAACGAATATTTCTAAAGATAGAGATTGCGATATGAAATTGTACTGTCTGATTAATTGATTATTTTTCAGGTATTCATTGTTACAGCAATGGCTTCAACTTCCCTTGGTAAATCGTTAGTTGAAATTGATTGCACACAGCGTAATCCTTTGGTAGATTTGTCGAGAAGAGTGATTGAGGGAAGTACAAAAGACGACTTTGATAAAACCTGGGATCAGTTTTTGGCCAGTAGTTCAAGTCCTCAGAATGTAAGTGTTATTGAAAACTGCAATGTAATTCATTTGTCATATTTTTTTTCCACAACATTTTATCCAGTTATGGATTCAGTCAGTTCATCCATAGACTCAACTCTTTGAATTACAATTTTTCCATCGCATTTGATTACTTTAAACATCTGTTGCCTTTAGCTGCATGATGAATATTTGGAGAAGCTTACAATGTCTACGAAAATTCCCAAGACAACCAATTTGTACGAATTGGTTGATCAAGTGGACTCTATGCAAAATCTGGCCGAACTGTGGACTGAGGAGTATATAACAGAACAACAGCAAACCAAAGATTTAGTTGAACAATGGGCCAAGGAAGCAGAACAGGAGGGCTATTTACCCGAACAATGGGCGGAGGAATTTTCCAGTTTAAACTTTCATGAACAGAAAGACGGGTACAAAATAAAGTATGTAACTGACAAAATTTTTTTAATCTTAAATACAGTGTAGCAAATTGCTTCAGATATTTTTCATGTTGATATTTTTGTTGTGAGAAATGAAATTCTTTCTGAAAACTGTTGGAATTGCACTGCTTAAATATTTTACTTCAGGGATGAGTCTGAGATGTGGGCTGCTGAATTTCTTGATGAATTCGATCAAAAATTGCAAATGGACGAATTTGCTACCAAGGCTGGTGGTTGCAACATAAAGTTTAGTAAATCATAAAACGAACATAAGGCGGCCTTGCATCTCAGTAAATAAAAAAAATTGTACTTTTCAGGACACCATTTCTGCCGTTGCAGCGGAGACTGAAGCAAGTACTAAGAAATTTCCAAAAAGGCAATGGTTCATTTATTTATGCTTAATTTATTTTTTCATGTATTGATTCGGCTCTTTGAATGATAACATCTTTATAAGCTATCTCAGGCCAAAAAAAATCTTTGCTATGTTGAAAGCTATTATTTTTTTTTCTAATAAAATTTCTACCTTTTAAGTAAATATTAGTTTCAGGTCATCTCTTGATGTTTCCGAGGTATATATTTTCGAAAAAAACAATCCTTATTTTAATGAACTGGGTGCATTCGAGAAAGGACAACAAGCGCTGATTGATGGGCTGATAACTGATGCAATTTTATATTTTGAAGCTGCTGTACAACAAAATCAAGGAAATTTTGAGGTTTTTTCTTTTGTATTTTTTTTCCGTATTTAAAGCATCCTGTAAGTACGATGAATTACTTGATTGTGATGTGAGAAATAAGGTCTGTAATCCTTCCTAGGTGTTTTTATTGCGGACTTTGCTTGTAAGAGTGTTTGTCAGATCATGAAGTTTTTGTATCACGAGCAGTTCATTTCCATTCTTAAATCGTTATTAGATATCGCTAATATTTATAATAATTTTTTTCCTTTGATAGGGCTGGTATCTACTTGGAAAATGCCAGACTGAAAACGAGAACGATAGACGCTCTATTGCTGCATACAAAACGGCCATAAAGCTACAGCCAGATCAGAGAGAAGTAAATTTTAGTACCCTTAAATCAGTTCTTAAACATTTTTTTTCAGAAATTTCCTGTCAGTTTGGCTTACAGTATATAAGATTTTCCTGCTTTATATGGCATCTATTTCAATTATGAATAGAAGTAAACGGATTTTTACGTGCATTCTAGAGCATATGCTTTAGCTTTTGAATTTTTCTGTCGAAACGTTTGGGTCAAACGCGGAAGGTGGAGGATGGGCAAAAGATTTTAAAGTCCAATAATACTTGATATATATATATATTTTTTATTGAAAAGGCCACTTTAAACTACTGATCATATTATTTCATTTTTGCCAAATTATTGTTAGATTTGCAAAAGTTACTAAATTAAAAATAAGCTGCTTGTTCAACAGATTTATGTCGTATGTAGCTTCACCATTAAAAATTTGTTAAGAATATATAGATATGTCTTCGGCTTTTGATTTCATAAATCTGTTGAAAATTTCAGTGTTATAAATTTCATAAAAATGCATTTTAATTATTAAAGCATACATTTTCTACTTATTCCCCTCTTATAGATACAACTTGCACTTGCTACAGCATATATTAACGAATATATGGAGTTGGAAGCACTAGAAATTTTGAAGGAATGGATTACATCCTATATGGATAGTGATTCGGCTCCATTCGAACTGCAGACAGCTCCCACTAATCTAATAGAGGACCTAATGCTTCGAATAGAACAGGTTGGCCATAAGATTATAGTTTTACTGCGATGTCTTTCCCTTCCTGAAAAATAATATTGCAAAATATACCGGGAAAATTAAAAGTGCAGAGAAATTGCTAATCATTCAACAACATTCATCAGTGTCTGAAAGAGAGTTTGCGTTAACGAAATTTTGATTCTTTGAATTATATCTGTTTCAATAGTGATTCTAAGCCTTTTGAAAACCATTCATTTTATCCTTAAATTAAGATTATACTCTAAAGGATATCTTGCTTTCTGTAGTTTATGACATTATTAAGCCAGTATTAAGAAATCAGTGAAAATATTATTTTGAGTAGGGCTTTGGTTACCTTTAACGAAGTAAAACCTTAAGAGGAGAGGTAGTTTAATTTCTGGATTGAATGGCAGTCCTAGAACTTTGTAATTCTAGTCACAGAAGCAATATTTTCAGAAATTAATTGAAGTAATGAGAATTAGAGTTCTAAAAACTATAAGAATCTATAAAAAATTATAACTAAAAAAATACAATAAAGATGATGCTCAGATAGAGAACCTCATCCAAAAGGTGCTTTCGAAGTCGGACACAGCTAATAAAGGAGTTTTTCATAATGCGTTAAGTTTGGTATATAACATGAAGGGTGATTATGATCGAGCTGCTGAAGAAGTAAAATTGGCACTCATGGACAATCCTAAGGTTTGTGCCATAATAGTATACTTCGAACCTCATAACGAAAACTGTCTACTTTAGCCAGGAGTGTCAAAACGTATCTCTGGAATTAGCTTGATTTTTTTTTTATTTCCTATGTTAACTGAAAGATGGCTGGATTTTCAAAATTCAAGGTGGAATGTAGCTTCTTTATTATAATACTATTACAATGCTACCCGCAAATTACACATTCCCGCCATACCAACTGCTAATTCTTATTTCTCAATGATTAGTAAGAAGAGATAAAACCTGAATAAATCATGTTAAGACAGGATAACATTTCTTTCGCATATTAATTAGTGAATGTGGTCGAAGTGTTGTAGGATTACGTACTTTGGAACCGTTTGGGAGCAACATTAGCAAATGGAAAACACGCTGCGAAAGCAGTTGTTGCTTATCGCGAAGCCCTCGAAATTTGTCCGAACTATACACGTGCCCGTTGTAATCTTGGGATCGCCTGCATTCAGTTGCGGAACTACAGGTATGTATATTTGAATTATTTCTTTTGCTTGCTTTTGGAATTAATTCTAGTCTCATATAAAAGTCGGTTAAAGCTCGTGAAGCTGAAAGACATATGTTGGAATCAGCTACGTATGCTTATAACGCGATTAATCTTTCTTCCTTTCTCTTGTTAGAATTGACAGATAAGTTGGTCAAGATGTGGTCTCTCAACTATTGTTCCCATTGATCTTTTTGAATATATTTTTTCTGCCACTGTTTGCCCTTAACAGCTGTAGTTTATTACTTCACTTCGGCATGTTTTATTTTTCCTGCTCTCCCTATTGCATATTTTACTTAAAAAATAATTTTGAATTTTTTTCAACTTTATCATATATTTCAGGGAAGCGATAGAACATTTTATCACCGCTCTTCAGTTGCAACAATCATATAGCTCCATTTCATCGTCCACAGTTTGGTCTCCGTTACGCGCAGCTGTCGTTCGAAGCCATTTGCCTTGTGCATTAGATTTGCTAGCAGCTGTCAATGAACAAGATTTGGAGAAGTGTATTCACTTGCTGAACTGATTTATGCGAAACTGTACAGCAGCAAAATCTTGTCAAATAGGAACTGCCACTACTTAGATTTTTGCTTAATTCATTTCAAACTTTCAGTTTTCTATCTTCTAAGTCCTATTTTTTTTTTCAGCACTTTTTCAGCCATGATATCATATTTTTTTCTGCTTATGACATTTGCCAATATTTCATGTATTCCACTGATGCCCGATCAGTCAGTGATTCCGGTTTTTGATAATTCTAAGAACATGCCATCCTTTCCTACTTCGAAATCCTTTTCTGGTAAAATTGTTGACGTCGTAGAAAAATGGGATTCACTTACTCCACCGCCTTATGAAGTCGTCGGTACCGTAATTCGCTCTCCAAATGCATTACGTGAAGTTGAAGAGGAAGTCTTTTCCACTACAAAAGGAAATGGTGTAGTGTATGATCGTACCAGCAATATTGAAAATGATAAGCTTTATATGCATGAAATATCGGGAAAAGTTGAAGGATCTTATGGCATGCCGAGTTCCAAGCATAAAGAGACCAAAAATAATAATTCAGATCTGAATTTTAAAATGTCTGCAGGGAACAACATGACTAAGCATAACTCTTCCACATATTCTTTTTTGAATGGAAATTCAACAGTCACATTAGAAACTACAATATCTACATCCAGTATTTTGAACAATACCATCAAGAAAATTCAAAACAAATCAAGTTTGCAGGAGTTTAAATCGGATTTTCGGGTTATCGATATCATGGAAGTTTTATATACTTTAGTTACGTTTGTGGAGCCAGTTTTATCTTTAGAAGTGACCACTACAACTAGCTATCCTTCACGGTCGGATAATTCGACATTAGCAAATATAAGAGATGAATTTTTCGATCAGCTGGAATCTCAGTCTGCTACACATGCTAAAAAGACATTTTCACAGATGTATCAAGACGATGATGAAGTGGAAGTTAGTCATACGAAGGAAAAAGTGGACGAGAATCATTCCGTTGACACTATAAGCATTGATGATTATATGGTTGTCAAAAGCGAACAAAATCATGGGAAACTGAAAACAAATTCGAACTTAAATCCACAAGTGATTCCCAGATCGGAATTCGCAAAGAACGGTATCAAGGTACAAGAAGGAAGAATAATGCTTGGTTGTGATGTCGATCAAATCGGTATCTCGAAAGGAGATTCAGAGCAGATTAGTTCATCGAACTGTGCGCCTACAGCTGAAACAAGATTCTGGGAATCACATGATCAGATGCGTGAAAAGTATGAGAAGGAAGATGATAAATCTCCGCCTGTTTTGACGCATTTTGAAAAAACACTTTGGGAGAAACTGATTGCCGGTCTGAAATGTTCTCTTCGAGATTGCCGAGAGGCATTAAAACCAACAGAAAGTATCCGCAGATATTTAATTGAACCATCAATAAGTCGAGCCAGAAAACATAGCGGCAATGATCAGGCACACTCTTAACTTTGCTCATTGTTGTGTCTTATTTATGATTATCTTTGGTGAACTGTGTATTTCCCTAAAATTCAGATTTTCCACTAATTTCCTTTGCGCCACCCACATTTCGGAATCACTGACTGAAATGTAATCAAAATCAGTTCAGTTTTCATAATTTAATGGTATCATTTATTTCGGTGAAATGTGTCTCATAAACAAAAGTCATCAGCGTATTGCGCATATCAACATTTTACTGATATCACGATTATTGCTACTATTTTATTTTTTGAACAGTTATTTTTATTATCTAATTTTAAGCGTGTTAATTCTATTTTGTATTTTAAATATTATTTAATTTGTATGAATTGGAACAACCTTAATTAAAAAATCGATAAGATATATTTTTTCAAGTGATCACAGTACCAGAAATTATAGAAAATAAAAAGTATCTTGTCTATCTAATCATGATGTATAATCATTGGTTTTTCTATCTTCTCATTTCATTGGTTCAAAGGTTGAAAGTTGAAAGCAGTTTAATGCTGTTTTCTAATTAATATGATGGTAGTTGTATTGTATTGTTGAGCCTTTATTCTCATTTTTGATATTTTCAACTTCCTTAAAACTGGTATTGGTGGCGGGTATGTGTGAATTTTTTTATTATAAAATTTAAGCATAAAATTGATAATTAAATTTTCTCTTTTTTTTTTTTACATAAAATAATCACTTCTGTTGCATTTTAGGACAATAATATACTTGGCCAATAGAATTTTTAACACAATACAAGCATATTAATGCATGAAAAAATTTAACAGGAAAATAGCCCGAACAATGAAGACGATAACAACAGGTGAAGGTCATTACTCTGCTAGAATATCTATCTTCAAGTGGTAGTAATAACATTTGAGGAGTTAAGTATGAATTAATGAAGAGAAAGAGAGAGAGAGAGAAAGAGATGGGGATAATTTTGATGATAGCAATGATTGTCACCTTTGTACGGTAGCTGTGGTCATTGAACTACATCACATTTTATTCTCTCAGTGTTCTCTTTAAAATCTACAGACATTTTACACCTTATTTCATTTGACATGTTAAATTTTTCCTATAAATGTGTAAAAATTTCGAGACTAAATGAATTTAGTACGTTGGTTAAAATTTTTGCTCAGCTTAAAACTCGTACTTCTTACTCTTAAAGTTAAAATATACTGCAAATGGTAATGAGATGAGAAGTCAACTTCTGTTTGAAAATATGAAACTAAGTAGTTCCTCATTATGCTAGTGGATATATAACAAAATCAGAAAATATTATGCTGTCAAATTTTCTTTTCTTTAATTTTAGTAAAAATTCGACAGGATATTTCGATAATTTTTCTACCATACCTCATTTCATCTATTGCTAAATAAAAAATAATAATAATGAATAAATAAAATCACTACTTATAGCATACTTTGGGTTTTATAGCTATCCTTTATTATTTTTTATCATCTGTATAATTCCGACAAAAAATGAAAAAATCTAATATTCCTGTTAAAATTGTCCTATTCAATCTGCTACATAATTAGTCAAACTGAAATGCAGCAGTTAAATTGTCCTGGATTATTTTTTGGTATTTAAATTTTATCTTTTTACTTATTATATATTAAAAATTACAGTAATCTTTTTCCTCCTCTCTCTCTCTCTCTGTTCGTTAATTAGTAAAGGAAAAGATGAAGTAGAAATGATGAAATAGCGAAATACACTTTTGTTTGGTAATTCAGGCCAATTGTTCAAAACGACGATGCTACTGCTCGTTAAAATAAATTTTCTCAGCAATTTTACTTGCATTCATGGGTAAATTATTTCGACTATTCAGACGGCGATTGCTTTTGAGCTAACTAGCTGCTTAATTAAATGGAAAAATTGTTTTGATAAATTTAAAATTCGTTCTAATTTTAATTTACTTTCAATCTTTTCCATTAAATAAAGAGGAGGTCTTGTCAATGAATAAGTATATCAATTTAAATACAATTAAAAATATCATTCATTCAAAAAATTTCAAAAAAAGATGCCATTTTAATATAAATAAGGAGAAATGTGAAACAGTATTGATAATGTTATCGTGGAAAATTCCAGTAAATTTCTTTCTTCACCAAAAATTTTCACGACTTTTTTCTTCAGATAACAAAATTTATGATTTACATGTTACTTCTACTGCTGGTTATAGTTTATTGAAAATTTAATGGAATTTCTAAACACTTATGGTTCAGATAACTTTGTATTAGATTAGAAGACAAAAAAAAAAAAAAAGAAGAAAGAAGGTTTTTTAAGTAAAATTACACTTCCAAGAAAAAAAAAGGGGGAAAAAAGAGAAAAAAGAAACAAATAGTTCATCAAATCTACAAGTTATGTTAAAATAATTGATTCATGTCTGAGAAACAAAATCTTTATTTGCTAACATTTTTTCCTTTCATCATAATGTTTGCAATTATCTGAATTAAGCCACTGTTCAAAGCTAATCATTTGAACTTTATAGTAAATAACTCAAGAATAATATTGAGCATTTTTAGACAGTAGCACCAGATTTCAGTGAAATTCACTTCTCTAATTTGATATGAATCGAATCATATTTGAGCCAGAAGGATTACCATCTTCAGTAACAAACTAATTCACAGTTCCATGAAAAGTTTTATTTTTGATTTTCTTATGAATCTTGGAAAAATTATCATAAGAAATTATCATCAATAAATCATTTAATTATCAATGTTAGAAAAAGCGCAAGATGTGTCTCGTTTTTCTCTTGCATTATTTTAAAAGATGGACGAGAAATTACTATTTCAAAAAATGGTCAACATCGATAAATCATTTATTTTTTTTCTAACATTGATAATTAAATGATTTATTTGTAGAATTACTGAAATACTTCCCTGCTACTTTAGCTAGTTCTCTTTCTCTCATATAATCACGATTTGGCACAGTCCATTTTAATTAAGATTCAAGTATCGGAGAAAAATTGGTTCGCAGTTTTTTCAAATTTCTATTTACATTTGTAATATATCATGACACAATGATTAGGTTCCATCATGTTGTGCTGGAATACTGTGCTCTATGAGGCAGTTTCCTTTCAATATTTCAAAAAAAGTTTTTTTCAGAGACTAAGTCGTCTTTTTCACTATACATATGTAAAACGATCTCCAAAATTCGCTTAAAAACTTCCCGACTGCTTCTTTTTTTTCTTTTCGAACAAGAAAACCATACATCTCCATATCTCCTGGTTAATTATTTGCTAATTAATTAAGTATTGTGTAAAATGAATTTGATATAGCCTACTGCTAATAATCCATAATCCATGAAATTACCAATGTCGTCTCAATTCTTCCAAATTCCTATTTCCCATTTCCATCATCCTAAATGCTACTATCCTTTTTTGTAACTAACTGTTTTCATTTCTTTTCAAAAAAAAAAAAAAAAAAAAAAAGGAAAAGAAAAATCAACATCATTCAGAGACATTAAGGTTGGGAAATAATATTAAACTGACTTATGAACCTTAACTTCAGGAACTATGAACTTCATCGCTCTAATGATCATAGTTTAATACATTCCAATACATACTTTATAATCTCGACTCCGCGTAAATATATCACTAATTCATAAGAATAAAAAACAAAAAAAAAAAAAAAAAAACAATGAATAAAACTGTCTCTTTCTTTTTTTTTTTGTCATTCGTCATCAAATCAAGAAATGCATTCGTTTTCCTGCCATTAAGAATAAATAGGAAAAACCCTTTCGTTAGTCCCATTTCTTTTCGATAACATAAGCAATAGAGAAATTAATTCTCGTCCATTACGGTGTAACAACAATATTCAATTCCTATTCGTAATTTATCAAAATATTTCTACCTGAAAACACAACAGGTTCAATTACATCTGCACATTCTACAACGAAGTAAAGGTGGAGCAAAAGGCGAAACACATCATCAAATGTTCTTTGTCATTCCTTAGTATTCAATCATAAGGCGTAATTTATATTCTCATTTTTTTTTTTCCTTTCCTTCCTTTTCCTTTATTATTTTACAATCTTTATCGCAAACTAGCCATTATTTCTAAGCATTTTTATACAATTCGTTAATTGCAATTACCTTATTCTTTAATGAGTCATTTTTCTTATTACTGATAATTAATAAATTATATGAGAAGCGCCTTTTACTGTTAAAAGCATTAATGATTCAATCCAAAACAAACGCTTCAGAGCCATAAGCAAACGTTAGATTAGTTCATGGGATTTTATTTTACATTTTACTTTTTTTATAAAAACATTTGTAAAATTAGTTCGCTAAGTGTTTACAATCAGCAGTAATATGAAAGCATTTAATAAAAGTGATAATTTTTCTTGGCAAAAATCACCGCACTTATTCATGCATTGAAATTCGGATACAATAAAGAATGTAAATTATCAAGGAAACAGACGTTTTAATAATCTTCATCTCTCTATTAATTACTTATGAAGCATTTTTGCCAATGCATGTTTGAGAACGAATCGAGCAGATAGCATAGATTACATCTCATGCACATATACATATAGATGAATTAGATTATATATTCCATTTCTGTCATCAGCTATTCATCAAACTTTAAGCAATGATAGGACTCCTCTCAAATTCTTGAAATAGTACCCTTTCAATAATTGTAAAACCGCGTTTGCACAACTAAAGCATCATATAATACTGAGAACTGTTCTTGTAATTAATTCGATTATTCACCCTAAATTTACTACTTGTCTTGCATAGATATTCATTCTTCATCTAACAACACTTGTGAAAAAACTTTTTTAATGTTCTAAGAGATCTGAAACTAGTACATGTCACCATATCCACAATATATTCAAACATATACCTAACACGTAACACGTGTCCCTTTGTTACCATTTTTTCCTTAATTTACGGAATATAAAATCACTGATCTAGTAGTTTCACGTACAGAAAGCAAATCCACGTACACACCAGAAAAGGACAATAAGTGCAACTGTTGGCCACGTCACAGCTGTTAGAAAAAGACGAGTCGAAATGAAAATTGCCATCCAGCAGGATATCTAATAGAAAGTTTCTTGAGTGAGCTTGGCTCGTCGGAGTTTCCTTTCCACTTTGCTCAATCAGCTGATGTTGGTGCACTAATTAGTGACTAGACTGATATGATCAGTTGCTTATTTACGTTATTCATGTAATTGTCGGACGAGATTTAGTGTAAAGTTCTGTCTTTATTAGTCCACTCTTTGCAAGAGGTCATGATGTGCTGAAATGTGAAGCTTGAATCTCGTCTCTTATCCGATTGACATTACTATAAAAGCGAATTCTTAATTGGATTTGGAGAAAGTTAAAATTTGATAGAATTGAGGAACTTTAAATCTAGCAAAATCACTAGTCATTTAAGGTATTTTATTTGCTTATTTAAATAAGTACATCCCCAGATGTATATATCGTGTTGGGAAGTTTCTTCTTTTTCTCTCAATAGTAGACGATGAAAGCATTACCGACACTAAATGATTTGTGTTTGCACGGTGGAAAATAACCAATTTCTAATCCATTCTCCAGGTCGTCTAGTTATTCATCACATCAAATGTAAGGAAACAGAGGAAGAAAGATGGTCTGAAAAAAAAAAAAAAAAAAAAAAAGAAAAAAGAATGACTGGTTACGATTTAACTTCTAGAGAGCAACCAAGGAGGAAGGGAGGAATTAGGAGAAGTTTCGTTGTATAGATGTTATGAAATTGCTGTTGTTGTTCTGTTGCCTAGGCTTTCAAGTGACATTTTCGAGAGCGAAAGAATGTTGGACATAGATATGCATTCATAAATAGCTGAGGGAGCATGATTCCACATGGTCGTTATAATTTTTTCTAATGGTTTATTAATTTCTTGATTATTATTAGAAAGAACGGAATACTAATCTAATCTGTTCCTGTTCAGCTATCCTTTCTGATCTAAGCTAGTCGAAACTGATAAATGGGAACGAGAAATTACATTAACGATTAACTGGATAGTTTGATGTTGGTTATTCCTACTATTTTCGTAGTGATTATCTAATCATATCCATCTGTCGTCTCTTATTAATTTTGTGCTTCTCATGTAAATGACCGGTACGTAATTTAGACTCTTTCAGCTAAAACATTAATTTGGTACCGCCGTCATATATCCGTTATTTGGATTTGGTTTAATTCATTTATGGATTCGGGAAACAGTTGCTCATCTAATTGACAGATGGTGAACAAAAGAAGCCTGAGAGTGAGAAGTTGCTTGTGGATAGACAAATGTTGGTTGTAAACTCACAACATTATACCCACTTCTCGAAATCAAATTTTACGTCCGAAATACAAAATTTGAGTTAAAGGTTGGAAACTTATAATATCCATCTTTTTTTGTTCTTATTTAATGTCCATTTAAGAATAAAATGACTTCCTTTTTTTAATGTTTGGTTTTTTTTTTTCCGAGGGAGAAAAATATTTGAAATGCACTATAATAAAGAAGTAATTGTAGCCATGATAATTGCTGTAGCAATACAAGTGCAATACTACCATTTTGATGATTCCACACAACTGTTACTATTTCAACCTCACTTTTGAATTTACCATTTCTTTTCTTTTTCAGAGCTAGTGTAATGAGTAGTCAACCAATGCAACAATCTCAAGCTTCTTCGGCAAGAGAACCAGATCCAGATGCCATCAAGATGTTCGTCGGCCAGGTGTGTGGTTGGCCTTCAGTAATATCAGTAATTATTACCTGATGTAAAAGTATACAATACCTGTTTATTTTCATGGTAGCGGATAACTAAAGTTATTTATGGTTTGCAAGAGATATAATATTTTCTTTCTATATGTTTTTTCTAATTTTATATGCTAATTTTGTTTAGATTCCGCGATCATGGGGCGAGGCAGAATGTAGGGAGTTGTTTGAGCAGTTCGGTTCTGTCTGTCAGCTCAATGTTCTTCGTGATAAAGTAACACAAACAAGTCGAGGTAACAATGTTTTTCCGCGTATATAAAATATTGGTAGTACTGGTTAGTGTGTTCACTGCAAATGATGATGATATTTCAGGTTGCTGTTTCGTAACTTATTATAAGCGGGCCGATGCAATAGCAGCACAAGCAGCCCTTCACAACATTCGTGTTTTGCCGCAAATGTACCATCCTGTGCAAATGAAACCTGCCGACATTGAAAACAGAAATGGTGGTTCATCAGTTTTCTTATTCTGGTTTCATTTTCTTATCGTCGTGGTCTTTTGTCGTTATTTTCACCGGTTTTATTGTAGTTGCTCTAAACAAGATAATAATATATAACTGAACTTACTACACAATAATAGGATATTTATTTCAGAGGATAAGAAAATTATTTTTATGCAATAATAGATAATATGTACATCAGAATTGTGTAGTAATCTGTGGTTATGTTTCCTTGTTTTCTTATTTTCCATCTCTTATTTTTTTCCTGCAACTGATGGTCTACGTTGAATTACAGAAAGAAAGCTGTTTGTTGGAATGTTAAATAAGAAACTCACTGAAGACGATGTGCGTGACATGTTTGCTCAGTTTGGACATATCGAAGACTGCACTGTTTTGAAGGATTCGGAGGGAAAAAGTCGAGGTACATCCATATTTTGTAATGCTGTAGTACTGCCATTTAATGGGAATAGAAAAAAAAAATAACTAAAATAAGACATACGTTTCATATTTATAGGAAGCTGGAATATTGAGGCTACCATTAATTCTCTCCTCCTTTCTCCTATAATAAAGAAATTGACTGTTTTAAAGTCGGAAGCGTTCAGTAAAAAACAGTTTATATGCTGGGCTTGAATTATTTTGAGGCAGTGAACAATTTTTAGTTGTCAGATAAATAAGGTAAAGGAAAACTCAATAAATTAGGCATTTCTTTTTCTCGTCCGAACGCAGGATTCATTAATATGTACACTCCAGTATCAGAACTACAGCAGTTGGGGATGTCGAAACATGGCGGAGTATATGTCCTGGAACTTTCAGACAAATGTTGAATTTCCTGCACATGTGAGCAACCTGGTACATAATAAGCGAGTGAACAAGCATCTTGGATGGGACAGATTAGGAGGGAGCTTTTCGGATCTGTTCTAGAAGACCCTTAGGGATAATTTCAGGGGACTCTATGTATGATCTATTCATACCACCATCAAAAGATGGTTTGCTTTGCCTTGATATGACAGTCCATGTGATCCTGGTGATCAGTGTCATGTTGACAACTGTAAGTTTGTAGACCAATTGCATGAATATCAGAAGTGTTTGTTCTCAAGCTAGGTGATCACATTGTTTATAGTGCTTCACCGTGATTATATGTTATGTGTTTGTAAACTAATTTATGTATATTGGTTTTAAAACGTTTGATAACCTCTTGTTATTGATTGCTTCTAGCTTACCTTATTTGAGGGTCCCTTAATATATAATGAGTTAGGTTTTTTTTTTTTTTTTCGGTTCTGGGATTTGTTTTATCGATCGGATTTCTCCATTGATCTCGAGTTTCATATATGATAATGTTCTAAACGTCCAATATGGCTTTCTGATTTTTATTTTTTATGGTTACAATAAAATAAAGGGTATAGGGACTGATTTTGTTCTTTTTTATTCTTTTTTTCCTCGTTCTCCTTTTCATGTTGTCCTTGTCACAGATAGCCGTTTGTTGAGCGTAACTTTTTGTTCCAGGCTGTGCCTTTGTGACGTTTGCTCATCGTTCCTGTGCGCAACAAGCAATCAAACAAGTGCATCTATCTCAGACTATGGAGGTACACTGTCGCTCACCTGTACACTTTTTTCTTTTGGAAGTACACCACGAGAAAACATTTTATGCTATTCAACCTACTATGGACTACCATATATTAGCTGCATTTAACTTATTAACGATAGGCAACTCTCTTAGAAAGCTCTTTTTCCGTTTTAGTGATACCAGGACTCTTTGGGTTTTAGCCTTGTGCTTGAATCGTATCATGTTATCACGTTTTAAAATATTATACTTTACGTTAGTTATTCGTTGCGCTGATGACCTAATTGTAAGAGCATGAGGCGCACACTGTCGTAACTTCCTATCATGTTCCTGAATGTTTTCTGAACCCTGATAGGTTAAATCTGTTGTGTGAAGTTTAATGTTGGGACGAATATCGGCATTCATTGTTGCAGCATATCTATGTTATAACCCGTAAAGATTGTAAATTTCTTCTGTCTTTTATACATTTCTTTCACGAATGGGCTGCGTAGCATGCTGTTTTTTTATAAATCTTCTTTGGATGTTATTACCCGAGAGTACTTATAACCTCTCTTCATATTAAAAGAACTTCCTATTGTTACAAAAGAAATTGGATTTTATTCATAAGATGTTTTTCTGTAACTCCCATATGTTTAGGGTTGTTCGAAACCGATTGTCGTAAAATTCGCCGACACTCAAAAGGAAAAGGATGCAAAAAAGAGTAGTGGGACTCCGGCAATGACGACGCCTTCGCTTCAGAACACAGTTGGTCTGGCTAATACATTACAGCAGGTAAAATTTAATGCATTACTCATTTTTTTCAGGAAAGTAGCCAGGCTGTTGTTTATTAAAATTCAGTAATGCTGTGGTTTGCATAGTTTTTTAACGTTATGATTTATGAATTTATAGTAAAAGAAAACAGAGGGGTCTTTATTATATATTAGTAATATTTACTATAACTCCCGCATATTTATATAAGTCTATGATCTGCTTCTCTACTTGAGTAGCTAAGGCTGAAGTGACAGAGAGAAGTCAAGAACCATTTCTTATTACTGCTGAAAGGTGACAAGAAATTTACCGTCACTAAAAATCTCTTTTAACTTTTAGTATATTGATAAAATCTTTTTTGATTGTATAATTTTTAGTCAGAACAGATTCTGTTTCATATCATCTACATGATTATCTTTATTGCAGTTATTGCAAACAGCACAGCCGAATAACAACACCAGTCCAGCTCTTGGTGCGCAACTGGCTGCACTTGCAACTCTTTTGCAGACGGCATCGCAACCCAACGTTTTAAGTTTACTTGGAAATGGTATCTTTTTATTTTTCATATTTTATATTTTCAATTTGCCTCTGTAAAGTTTGTCGATCATTAAAGTCGAGATGGAAGAAGTCAAAATCTTCATTGATAAGAAACATGCAAAAGGATAATTTCATCGAATTGAATTCGTCTGGTTTGGAATCTGGATCTGGATCTGGTGACAGGAATAAGTAAATAGTGATTGTGTTGTAGTATTATCTGGTCTGGGTCGTTTAACCGAGAATACAACAACATCGAATCAGACATCCGTAAAATCATCACCCTTTCCTCTTATCAGTCAGCAAACCCTGGCATCACTATCCTCTTCACCGGGCCTCTCAAATGCAGATTCATCAGGTACATCATCGTAAAAACAATGCATGGGCTCCCTCCTTGCTTTTTTTTTCCACTTTCTTTATGGTAAAGCATATTTAGTTTGAGCGGTTGAGTTTCCAACATATTATGGTTTTGCATAACCATTTTGCACTGCTAGCGAATAATTTCAATTTAAGTGCATGCACTATTTATTGTATTATAGGTATTAATTTTTACCATATTTCCATGACTCGAATTTCGTTACGTTTACTTATGCAAATGCATCGGATTTATAAAAGTACCAGTTCTGTCATTTTCTTAAGCGCTATCATTAATTTTATAATTTTGAATTTCACTTGCTTCTGCTTGCGTAGTATTTCAGGCAGCAGGAGGCTTAAAATAAAATTTTTCTAGGATTTCATAGAAGTGTTTGATCCTAAATTTCTTAAAACATTCGTGTGTTCCATGAAATCTCTTCTCGCACTTTGTTATTTAACATTAATCGGTGATTTTATTAAACAAAATAGTTAAAAGGCTATCACGTCTTCTTTCAGTATTCCTTTGTATTGAAATATGGTAAAATTGGTTGGTGTGATTCTAACTTGCAGTACTCTTCTGTCGTTGTGGAACTGCTCTTTTTTTCTTTCATGCTTGTTGTTTTTCAATAGTTTGTCCGTTTGTCATTCATTATCTTTATAATATGATGCTTGACCGCACCTGAAATTTTTTGTGACGACAACAACAAATATTAGAAAAATGATGCATCACTTTTCTCATGCTTTCAAAAAATAAATTCGAAACTGATTAGTCAATTCTTCCATTTTCAGCAGCACTTCAACAACAGCAGCATCAGCAATTGGCTGCACTTCAGCAACAGCAGAGATTACTTGAACTACTTACTCATCAACAGCTTACAAATACTCCGATATCTGCCCCCAGTGGTAAACTTTTATGCTGTAACTGTAGATAAGCCGTCAAGGTTGTATAGAATTTTTCTCTTACTCTTATTTCCAAAATATTCGAATTCTTTGAAAATTAGTGATTTTTTTTTTCTCAGGTTCATTTACCAGTGATAATAAGATGAATGGCGCAACTGGGGGAAATAACCTCATTCAGCTGACTGGACAGAATACACCAAACAGCATTGATGCCTTGCAGCAGGCATATGCGGGATTACAGCAGTTTACTGGTGAGCTCTTTTTCTTTTATGAGTTTGGTTCTTTGGAAAATAGGTTACTGCGGATATTGTTCACAACTACTTGACTTTCATAAACCATTTTATCAGTGGGATAAACTCCCTTTGTATTTCCAGGCATAATTCTGTGCTTTTCCAAGTGAAGTGTGGAGTTTTCTTTTTTGTTCTATAATACACGTAGAAAATGTAATGAATAAATTGTCATGAAAAAAGTCTACAGTAGCTGTGTTTATTCATTCTTCCAGTTTGGGTCGGTTTCCTCTTTTAAACTTTGAAAAATAATTAAGTTAACAACAGTAGTGGCGGAAGTTTTTATTTTCAGGTTTGTATCCACAATTGTCCACTAATAATTTGCTTACTACTAGTGGCACTCCAAATACAGGAATGAGTACAACAAGCGGTGGGCAGTCGAAAGGACCGGATGGGTGCAATCTATTCATTTATCATCTTCCGCAAGACTTTACCGATAACGATTTATACACTACATTCTCACCCTTTGGAACAATTATTTCGGCAAAAGTTTTTATTGACAAACAGACTAACCTTAGCAAATGTTTCGGTAAGTTTCACTCCTAATATTATTCCATCAACCAGGTTATTATTGCAAGGATAAGATAGAGGCAGGACAAATCCTTATCCTAATTCAGTAATTCAGCATGTCAGATCAAACATCCAGTTTCTTGAGGTTAGTATTTTCAGGTTTTGTAAGCTACGACAACGTCGTTTCAGCGCAGAATGCTATTTCTGCACTTAATGGATTCCAAATAGGTTCAAAACGATTGAAAGTGCAGCTGAAGCGTGGCAAGGATAGCAAACCTTATCCAAGTATGCCTGTGACTAGCAACAGTGGCAATACTAAGTCACTGTCAACTTAATTGTTGGATTCTTGAGAGAATCGCTCTATTCTTTCAGTGAAAATAATTATGATATGGTTTTCCTTATAGATTATGGGATCAATAATTAATGTAATTGCATTGAGTAGTTTCGTGGATTTAAGATTTAAGGGGAGCAAATTGCACTCGTAGTTTGCTTTACTTGATATTCCAAAATCAAGATTAATCAATATAGATAAGGCTCGTTAATCAAAATCAGACGGTCAGTTAATATACTTATTTTTCTTTTGAAGTGGATCTTGTTACACTCATTCTTCATTTAATGTGTGCGTAGTTTACACCGTCCTAGTCCTCTCTTTTTTTTTTTCACTATAATAACCGTTAGTGACAATTGCATGTGCTGAAAGCCTTGCCATTGTTATCGTGCAACTTAAGTTCTGTCACTTCTACTTAATTACTAATGAATGTATCAGATGCATTTTATAAATTCAGATTTATCGCTACAAACCTTGCCTCATTACGAAAATTAATTTGTGTACTAGTTTTGGTCTTGCCTGTTGTCGTCTGTTCTCATTTTTGAAATTGTCTTGCCAAGACTTCTGTGTTCCTGTTGCTTTGAGCATTTGCGCATTTTTTGTTTTTTATTAATGTAGTTAAGCATCTTTTATCGAAGATTAATGTTTCATGAATGAAAGAGTACTAAGATTTGGTCTGTATGCCTTGTTCATAAGTACTTCTATGTTCATAAGTACTTCTGTGTTCAGTTGAATATCCTTCATTCAAATAAAAGAAAGCGGCTCAAGAAAAGTTGAAATCTTCATTTTGTACATGATAATCCATTCAGTATAGAAAGACTGGACTTTATATTGCGGTGTTTAATAGCTTATCTGACTTATACATATTTTTTCTATATTGAAAAAGTTGCCTCTCTCAAAAGTTATATAGCCAGTACTAAATTCCATAGGCTTTTCTATTTTATTACTTATCAGAACCAAAGAATATTGGCTTCTCAAGGTTAGCGATAAATTAGCAAAATTTGGCGTGATTGGTTTTCGAAACCCATTGAGTGCTACAAGAAAAAAGCTAAATGGAATATTAAATGGCTCAGTGCTTTCTTCGGCAAATCATTAAGTTTCTAAAACCTTCTGGAAGTGCACCGTGAAATGGCTTTAACTGAACTGAATTGAGGCTTGTTTTGTCTGATGATCATGTATGACCTCACAGATAACATTCAGAATCTGCCAATAATAGTCTTGTTCAAGCAACATTGTACATTAACTTAATAAATTACGAAAGTAATTAAGGACATATGAGGGAAATATGATATGAATAGAAATTCCATAGGGAAGAAAGTGGTGTATAACATATTTGTTCCATTTGTTGAAGCGTGGTTCAATTAGTTTTGTGAATTTCTCCGAATGGACAGACAGTGAACCGATAAGATTCTGATAGTTGCGGCATAAGACTTCAGAGATCGAGCCGGCCATATCATGAAGTAGAATTCAACCAATTATTTGATCTTATATTGTTAGTTATTTATTTTCCAAAACTTCTGTCTTGAGTGGAAACTGCTTCACAGTTTATGGTGGTATTGCAACGGTGGCCATACTTTCATATGTGGTACTTTTCGTCATCACACCAGAATCTGGCTGTGCTTCACGGCTATGCTTGATACCATATAAGCCATAGATAGCAAATCCTAAAAAAGTAAACGCTGAAAGAATAATATATTTTTCAATTATTCAGCATTAATGAGATTGTATACTGTAGATGGAAAAAATCCTTTCCGACTGTTAATTCAGCTTCTGGTAGCATCAAAGCTCTGCTATCAAAAGAAATTTCACTGTCTCAGAAGTAAATGCAACATAAAATATGCTGAAATATGGAATTTACCTACGACTAGCCAAATGGCAAGCCGAATCCAGGTTACTGGAGCTAGATGAAACATCAAAAAAATGTTAACAAGTACGCTTGCTGCTGGTATAAGAGGGACCAATGGTACCTGAAAAAGTGCATAAAATTAAATGAAAAATGAAAAAAAAAAAAAGCATTTTTAATGTCCACTATTGATGTAGTAAATAAATCAGAGTTGCATGTGAAAAAATTGTAATTGTTTTACCCTGGTGGTAAGTAAATAAACATTTACTAAGTATCAGTCAGTCTTCTTTTTTTTTTCCCCCCCCCCCCCCTCAAATAACATAAAATATTTTATTAATAATAAAAAGTAATAACCCTGAATGAAATATGCTCATTGTTTTGTTCATGTGCACAAATTAAAACAAATGCACATGCAGCAATGAATCCAAATATGAATATAAATATCCAGCCAAATATTGTATGCGTAAATGTTGTTGCAAAAATGATACTTAAGCCAGCATCAGCGAATATCATCGTGAAAACACACCATAATACAAGCCTACCTGGTTCCAAAATATTAAGCCGACTATATCCTGGCATCCAGGATTTCAATCGACCTCCTAAAATTACAATTACAGTAATTATTTTTCTTCCTTCCTCATCCATAAACAGTTCATTGATCATACTTAATGACTACTTGTCATCTCCTTCTAGCAAGAGGTAATATGTATGTAATTAAATGTTCTACAATTCCCTAATAATTCTAACAAAAATTCATAAATAATTGCTTTTTTCTTTTTTCCTTTTTTTTTTTTCCGTCTACCACTTTAAGATAAATGGATTATTTAGAACTCGGAACTGTTTCATACCATTGCCTTCGACGAAATTATCTTCACTAGAAGTTGGACGATATCGAAGGACGATAACACAAGCGGAAACAATTGTGTAAGCTAGAAGTGTACCGATGGAGAGAAATTCTACCAATGTTTCAATATCAAATAGAAATGCTATTACCGATGTAATAGCACCGAAAACAATTACAGCATTCAATGGTACCTATAAAAAATGCTCAAATTTGACGATAATTATTTAGAAAATTAAAACTTGAACATATACTTCGGGAAAGTTTCATTCAAATTCATTTGAATAAAAAAGAAAAGATTTTCACACTCAAAGCTGTATTTCATAAAATAAAATTTTACTATCTCATAATAATCCTTCAACTTTTCATTTTTTTTTTTTTACCTATAAATTTCTTTTTATTCAAATCTATGATAACATTTTAAGCATGTAATTATTTTTCATTTCTCTAAATGATCATAAAATTCGTTCGGAATTTCACAAATAACTTTACTCTTACTTTTAATTCATATTTCAAAGAATGATTTTACGGCATTTACCTGAGTTTTATCACTAACTTGTCCAAAAGTCTTAAATATCAATCCATCTTCAGCCATCGCATAAACACATCGTGGAAGCGCGAACATAGATCCAATCTGAAACATTTCAATTTATATAGCATAGTGATTAATTACTGAAAATACAAAAGTTGATTTATTAAAAAAAAAAAGAAAAAAAAAACTATATTTTAATTAATTATACTCTTTTCTTGCATAACTTATCATGATTTCAAAGAAAAAAAAAAGAAAGGAAGAAAGAAATAAATGAAAATAAAGGTGAATTACTCCGTCCCAAATTATCTTTCCCTCTTTCTTTCCAACTGATAGCAGCTGATTACAGCTGTTGTAACAAGAACTAACCAGGCTTGTTGTCATGCCTGACATTGCCCCAATTGAAACAATATACTTCGCCCACATTGCATGACGACTTGCAAATGCGTCCGAAAACGCTGCCGTAGGATTTACCTAGCAAATTTAATAAATAGAAAGTGATGAGAAATATTAATTAATTCTTATTTTTTTTTTTTTTTTTTTTAGATAAAATCCAAATATAATTAGCATTCTCCTTCATTGATATGCAAAAATTACGACAATTTCCAGGTGCGCATTAAATTAAAATGGAATTGAAAAAAAAAATTAAAAATGTAAATTTTAAAAATCAAAAGCTATGTTGTATATAATAATTACCTCCCAGAATGGGACCATCAAAGTTAATGCCGAAGCCATAAGAATATATGCTACTGTTACGATAGACATTGAGATAAATGTTGCCAAAGGTATTGTTCGAGATGGATCTACAAAATTGCACCATATGAAGAATGTTTCTTTTTGAAATTTAAAATGAAATTGGAGATTTACAAATGTAAAGCATAATGAATTGAAGAAAAAGCATTCCTCATAACTAATATTAATAATAGTACTGAATGATAATTTTTACCAGATGCTTCCTCTCCGGCAGTTGCCAAACCATCAAAACCAATGTAAGCGAAAAAACAACTCGCTGCTCCGGCAAATGTACCACCGATTCCGTAAGGAAAAAAAGACGATCTACCGGTACCAGGATCAGAAATGGACCAAAGTGACAGATCTGCGAACGTAAAGCCATATGAAACCACAAATGCTATAACCTGAAATACAATTTCTTCATTATACTGAATGATAAAAAGAGCAAAAAAAAAAAAATGATTTAAATTGCTTGTTAAGACTCACCAGCATATTCATTACTGTGAATAAAGAATTAAAATAGGTTGAGGTTTTCGAGCCAAGACCAGTAAATATTGCAACCGCTACCACTGCCAAAAATGCTATAAAATCTGGTGAATCGGCAAAAAATGATTCCTAAATTGGTAAGTTTTAGTAGAATGGATATCTTGCAATGATATTTTACACAGTGCATTTCCCATTTAATTCTATGTAGGGATTTATTATCGAAGGAAAATGGTCTGTTTCTCTCCTGTATTATTATTATTTTCATTTCATTAAATAGTTTCTCCATATTATTATTATTCTTTCAATTAAAATAGTTTTTAACTAAATGGATAAGATAATTCTAGCATGTTTTGCCTGTTTGATATTTTATTTTGCATAAGCAAAATAAAATCTAAACTGCAATTTATGCTAGTACCATTTATCTCATGTGTTTTTATAAAAAAAAATTTTTTCGTACTATGATAGATAAAGCTATAATATTAATTATACTCTAATATTGATATAATATGAAATAACTTTCTCCTTTAAATATAAATCACCAATTATGGTATAAACACATACTAAATTCTAAGTACTTAGTAAGTTTCAAATCTCCAAATTTCTTCTTCTTCTTTTATTGCAAAATTTGAATTTAATAATAAAAAAAAAACATACGTCAAAGTGTCCAAATGTAACGATTGTTGAATTTTTGAGTGAATCACCAAACAGTGACATCAAATAACCGGACCATGATCGAGCAACTGCTAAAAAAAATTGAAAATAATAAAAGTTGCAGAATTTTTTTTTTTTTTTTTAAAAAGAAAACTGAAAAGAGTAATAAGTGAGTTTGTTTAACCTGCAGCTCCAAGCATATGCTCAAGAATAATATTCCATCCAACGATAAATGCCCATAATTCACCGACACCAATGTATACGTATGTATAAGCACTTCCAGCTTTTGGATATCTGATAAAACGTTCACTTTCAAACTATCACTTTATAAAATTACTAAAAATAAAAATGAATATAGTGAAAGGAAAAGAGAAGGACATTTTTTAAAACAGAAAAAAAAAAAATAAACATCCTCTTTTAAAACAAAATCACAAAAACATCGGTTAATTATTAGATTAAAATTAAAATTAAAGCTATCAAGATGTAATACAGGGATAATATGATAGTACACGGTACAGAGATATATGGTACGATTGAAGAAGCTATCATAACGTAAATTAAAAACTGAATGCTACTGAAGAAGAGAAATAATTTGCGCAAGAAGTCACATGATAACAGCGAAGCAGCGTGAACTTTTCAAATATTTAAATCGATATTTAAATTGAAATACTTGAATCAATTTTAATTCAGTGATTAAATTCAATCTAACCTTCCGCCAAATTCTGCATAACATAATGCAGAAAGAAGCGATGCAAGTCCAGCTAATGCGAACGATATAACAATTGATGGTCCTGCAACATTGCGCACCACAGAACCTAAAACATATAACACATAATCGTCACAATTCTTTTTTAATTAATTAATTAATTTGAATTATGCTTTTGTTAAATTTTAATCCACAAGGTATCATGAATAATAGTGTAAGATGAAACCAGTCCTATCTTACAATTATAATACGTGAAAGTGTTATCAGTTAACATGAGAATGATTGCTATCAATAACAGTATGATAATGATTCTTTCTGTAGTATAGCACTGAATTTTATCAGTTGTAAATGTGTAATAGCTATTATCCGTTCTAACATACATTCTAATGGTTATTTTCCTATAATGATTATTACCTAGTATGATGATTGCTTTTATTATAAAAGATAAAGAGGCCTTTTCAAATCTAATCATTAAAAAGACTGCTCGAATATTTAATTTCTCACATAGCAAGAAACAATCCCAAACTGTGTCTATTTTTAAATTTAATTTAAACTATGCTACGCGCGTGATTCGCTGTTTAAGTTATTCCTTAAGTTATATAATTTTTGTTTGATTCAAAATGAAAGATAGTATAAAATCGTAAGAGTATGAAAAAAGAAATCAAAAAAAGAAAAAAAGAATGAATGAATGAATGATTGGAAAATAATATTGGAAAAAAAATTTTTGTGGATAAAATTTGTAAAGAGTGACATTTGAAAATTTTTTAAATTCAATAGTATATATATAAAAAAAAATAACAACAATTATGTTCAATATTTTTTTTTTGTTTTTATTTTTTTAATTATATTTCTATTAAAATTTCATGAGAATTTTTCATTCATTGGAATTATATAGCTTCACAAAGGAAAATGTACAGAAAGTATGAAGAAAAATAAAAATTTAAGAAGATTACTTACCAGTTAAAACGTATATGCCAGCACCAACCATATGGCCAACACCGAGAAGAGTAATATCAGTTATAGTAAGACAACGTTTCAGCCTCGTTTCCAAAGTGTTTGAAACGGTTTTTAAACGGAAGAAACTTTCTCGAAGTGGGACCATTGTTTTATGTGTGACGGAACTTTGCTAGTGATATTAACAAGGATGATAAAATACAGAAACTTGCAAAAGCATATCAGTGAATATAGCTGAAATAAAATAATGCATAGAACCAATAGTCTTACTGAAATGTCAACAATACATAAGTATACAGCCGCGTAAAGTATTCTGTACTCGAGATTTCGAGATCAAGATGGAGTACACAAAGTATGGGCAAGTAAAATGTAAACAAGTATGAGTCTAAACTTAAATTGCTAGACTAGATTCAACGAGAAGTCATTATATTACTTATGCAGTCAAATAGATAATAAATATGTTAGATTTAAATGATGTTTATTTTAGTTTTAATGCACATTTATATTTCAGTGTTTATTTAGGCCAAATTTAATGCGTAAACGGTCTATTTAAATTAGACGAATAAATGAGTTGTGTCTTGGAAAAGTGACAATTGCAAACTTTTACAAAAAAAAAAGAAAAAAAGAAAAGAAGAAACAGTCAAGTAAATAAACAAACAAATCCGTCAATGTTTGTTTATACGGCTCATTTTGATTTGATTTAATGCTTTTTTTTTTTAAAAAAATTTTTAATCCCTTATAACTCAATTAGAAATAAAAGTCTCATTTTATATCCTTTAGAATTTTCAAAAGTATATAGTTTTCACTCTCTGTTACTTAATTCTTATGACAGAATATCGATTAAATGATACGTGATAATTAGAGAAAATGACTGGAAATTCAACATGACAAATTAATGGATTGAAAGAGGAAAAATCATTAAAATAGATATTTATTTTTCAAAATGAAAGATTTAACTGTTCGATAAAAAAGAGAGAGAAAAAAAAAAGCTAGCAATCAATCGATACCACAAATAATATACTGATATGATATAAAACACTGAGAAAATGCAATCTTGTGTAACGGTTACTGATATCAATGACTTTGCTATTTGAGTGGTCATTTATCTTAGTACATATCCATGTGAAACAACTGACCAATAGATGGAATGTCCATCTTCCTTTATCTCTATTTTAACAGGTATCCACATAGGATCTGATACAATAATGTCCATCTCCTCCTCATCATCGACCAAATTTTTGTCTTGAATCTACCTGTTAATATATACATTATCAAATTCTGAACAATAAAATACAGTTGCGTTAAATAGAATCTAATCGAAAGTTATGGCTCGGATTTTCATCTTTTTTTGTGATATCTAAATGACAACATTTTGCAACGGATTTTGTTCACTTCCTATTTATTATATGAAATTAGGATCATATCAAATATTTGTGTAATTAGCATCTAATTATACAGTTTTAAACGAGACCTTTCGAAAAACAACCAGCAAGGAGAAAAAGAGAGATAAGGAGAGAAATGATTGCTGAAAGCCTATGGAACATTATTAAAAGCCTTAGGCTAATAACGAACAAAGGCCTATTTTCAGTAGCAGGGCAGACGGAATGCGGTTTAACATCGATCAAGCGCAGAATCGATCGTGTCCTCTGTCACCTGTCCCCTGTCATCGTTGAAAAAGACTACTACCAGTCACATATACGAGATGGAGAAAATTTTAGAGTAGGTAGAAAAAGGAAGTGAGAGGAATGGATATTGATGAGGAAGAGACTTTGGGTTCACTAATGGAGAGGAAAGTATCACTGATATCTATCTCACCATCGTATATTTATGTGCATAGAAACTAATTAATAATTTATACATTAATATACTTGAAATTTATAACAAAATGTATATCGATGTACTTAGAAAGCAATAACTACTCAGAAGTTTAATGCCAATATAGCTAGAAACTGATAACTTATCATTTACACCTCTTTTCACTGATTTTATACTGAGTGTCCGAGCTCTTTATCTTTNCTCTTTCCAACAATCATATATGTTAACAATAAGATACGCATAATTCAATTATCTACTAATACTTACTTCATAGACTATTAATATCAAAAAAAAAAATTGAAATAAATAGAAAAATGGTTCATAATTAATCTCGACGAATTCATTCAATCTCATCAAAAATAATACAAAAATGATATCCAAGGCTAAAATGAAATTCGTTCGAAGAGAGCAGCTATTTTTGCTAACAAATGAGAAGAAAATATGATCAAATTAAAATGACTATTTCTTAAAAGGCATGATTAGTACAGTAGAGGTGCAGGAAAACGATTATTTATCAAATTATTTGCCATAACACTGAAAATTCAATTTATTTTTCTTATTGCTGTTTTATTAAGTCAAATTTTTGAAATAATTTATAATGAGAATATCCTAGGATGAATAGGGTAAGAAAATCTACAAGACATTTTATATTTGCTACCGTTCAGGTGAACTCAAAAAGTTGCAATGCTTATAAAAATTTGCATAGTTTGCGATACAATATATCTAGCGTATTTTTAGTGCTACTTCAACAAACAGCTCATATCTGATCACTGAGCCTATCTATATTGTGAAATTTTATCTCAAATACGACTAACGCTTTAGTTTCTAGAAAAAGGAGAGAGAGAGAGAGAGAGAGAGAGAGAGAGAGAGAGAGAGAGAGAGAGAGAGAGAGAGAGAGAGAGAGAGAGAGAGAGAGAGAGAGAGAGAGAGAGAGAGAGAGAGAGAGAGAGAGAGAGAGAGAGAGAGAGAGAGAGAGAGAGAGAGAGAGAGAGAGAGAGAGAGAGAGAGAGAGAGAGAGAGAGAGAGAGAGAGAGAGAGAGAGAGAGAGAGAGAGAGAGAGAGAGAGAGAGAGAGAGAGAGAGAGAGAGAGAGAGAGAGAGAGAGAGAGAGAGAGAGAGAGAGAGAGAGAGAGAGAGAGAGAGAGAGAGAGAGAGAGAGAGAGAGAGAGAGAGAGAGAGAGAGAGAGAGAGAGAGAGAGAGAGAGAGAGAGAAAAGAAAAAGTAAGAATATACGAGAAGATATGAAAGGAGAAAATTGTTTCTCGCTTTGAACAGAAAAGTTCTTATGCAAATTACACCAATATGTACTATAATATGATTTAACCCTGTTAACCGTCTACACAACCAATAGTTGTTGAAAAAAAAAAAAATAAATAAATAAAAAAAAAATATTCGAGAAGAATAAGGTCGAGAAAATTCTTATGTAAATTGCACCAATATGTAAGACAGACAATATGATGCAGATATATCAAGCTTCTGCTCGACCAATAGTTGCTATTTANAAAATTCTTATGCAAATTGCACCAATATGTAAGACAGACAATATGATGCAGATATATCAAGCTTCTGCTCGACCAATAGTTGCTATTTAAGGGCTGCATTTTCAGCAATATCCATATCATACAAGAACATTTGGAGCACTTCGAGAACGGGTAAATATGTGGACTTTTATTCTACGAGAGGTTTCCGTCCTCTCTGAGCTAGCCTTAGGACACGTGCGTTACGTTTTGACAGATGTACGCTCCAGTGAAATTCCCCGCCTGACACTGTCTTCGGTGCAAGTCGTTAGACCATCGAGTGGTTTAACTTAAATCAAAAATTTCGAAACATACAATGTATTTCAATTCTCGTTTTACCGAATAAGTAATGAATCGATGAAAGTAGTGGCATTTCAATGATGGTATTTTTTAGGAATTTAAAAAAACCTCTCAAGATGATTCAGTGTTTAAGTGTTTACGTCATGAGATGCGTAATTACTGTGCGTGATATTTTGCAACAATTAGATAGTTGATCACATTACAAGAAAAAATTTTTTAAAGAAAATTTGGCGATGGTACTCTCTTTCGGCGAATCAGGTGATATACTTCTGTAATCACGAGAAGAAATCAGGTAATTCATTTTTTTTTTCTTTTTTCATTTCTTTTTTTTGTTTTATGATTTTAGAGTAAGCTTTTGCGCGTTGAAATATGCACTGTTATTTAGGCTATGATTCTTATTTCTTTCTTTTTTGTTAATTTAATTTTAGTATGCAAATTAAATGTATAATTAATTGATAATTCTGAGAGCTATGGCTATTGTCCTTTGGTTGATTCGAATACAAATGTGCAATCAGTTTATAATTTTAATCATTTTTGGTG